>JAOYSI010000018.1:104333-120675 GCA_025775065.1 Hiodon alosoides | reverse complement strand
ATATATAAGAGAAATGGGGAACTCTTAATTGACATAACAGAGGGCATTCCAAATTGGGGAAAAATAAAACTAAAAACTGAAAAATAAAACTGTAAATTGTGAATTTTCTGGGATAACTTTTACACCCACACCGAATGTTCAGTGCAGTTAAGACTCTTTCTGCATCATCAGTCCAGAAAGGGACAAATTGACTGCCTAGTCAAAGAAACAGAGTGACTTTTGATAGCAGGCTATTGAGCTGTTTTTCAGGTAATGCAAACAAAAACATGGAACTATTTTGGATAAATCAATTTTGACTGTAAGTCGAAGCGTAGAAATGTCAAGGGTATATGTATTAGATGCATTTGTGAATGTTAAACATTTTCAATATGCTGTCTTGGCACTCTCCGTTCTGCATCATAGAGGAAGCCCATTTGTGATTAGCGTTTGGTAACAGACTTCCTTTACTTCTGCCTGGGTGGGATCAGTGTGTGTTGCTCTCTAAGCCAGGACATACTACAGGAAATAGGACCCATGTAGGGTGGGAAAGTACTTTATTTACCTTTAATAATATAGCTAGTGTAATAAATAAAGTATTAAAATACTGCATTTTATGGGGCCATGGCTTATCTTCTTATAACATAGTCTCAGATGTGTGATGGACAATTAAGTATGGTTCTCACACAATATCAATTGCAACAATCATAAGTAAAAAGCCAGCTCTAAGCATATCTTGCATGGTCTAAACGTTGAACACTTCCTTTGGGATGCAATTATTTGTTTATTGTTTGTATTAATTTGTTTTCATAAACCAAACAGGCACTCCCATCCTCTACTACAAACTTTTAATTGCACAGGATGTAGAGACCCGACTGGGGGAAAGTTGTATGCTCTGCGTCTTTCCAGATGTCTAAAATTCCCTTTTATGGCTGTGTTGGGCTGCAGAAACAGGAAATGACATAATGATGCACTGGGTAGAGCACAGAATGAGTGTAGCTGCTACTACCCGCTAGCATTCCAGACTTGAGTGAGTTCCTGCTTGCTGGAAAATGACTCCTGACACTCGAATCACCTAGACCAAAGCAAAAATAGCAGAGACGTTAATGGCACTGTCTCATTCAAGATGTTATTTCATCTGTCGTATGATGAAGAATTCCTATAAACCAGAAGAAGTAAAACAAGCCATTTATGGTGTTACGTTTGTGTTGAATGACAACCAGCGGACGACTTGCTTTTAAGTTAAGAAATGAACTGAAAACGGTTGCACCGTGGGACAGGGTAAAAGTTGTGTTTTTGTCTGGGGTGGCTGTGAGACAAACCCCTTTTAAAGTTGGTGTGACATGCGGTCATGTCATTTCTGTGGGAGTGACCCTGCTACATTTGGTGTGCATTATGTAGATACGGTCTCTCCCTCAGGCATTGTCACTACCACAGCAACCCCTGTAGTAGCTTCATCAGGAAAAATACGAGAGATATCTCCAACTGGCCAAATATAAAAAGATAATGTGTGGTCTTAGTGGTTAAAAAATGTATATGGAGGCTGATTTATAAAGTGCATTTTGGACAGTCACTGTCAGACAGTTTATGAAAATACTTGAGTTTCTTAGGAAGGCGTTATCAGTGGTGCAAGTTTAAGGCACGTTTGAGTTATGTTAGTGTTTAACTCCCAGATAAATGGATTGCTGTTTGCTTCATGACGCGAAACCAAGCTTAATCTCCTATTTTATTTTAAGACATAAATTGTTATTTTATATGAACTGGTTACCACCAAATTTGTTCATTGCAGAAGTTGAAAATGAGCTGTGTGAAGCAAGAGAAGCAAGTTTGGGAAGCAAGAGAAAGTAACAGAAAAACAGTCCATTTGAAACGGTTGTCGTCCTTCATATCTATTACTACAAATATTTAGTGAAACTAACTTTCTTAGGATAACTATATAAATATGGCTTATGGGAACTATTTTAAAATGAATTGGTGGATGGCAGGAGAATTGTACCTTTCTCCATGAGACTTCTGGATGCTTCAACCTTGTTACAGTCTTTTCGATTACGCCAGGTCTTTTATGAACAAAACCAAGTGAACTTTGGTCCATAGCTCTGAAGTGGTCAAAACTAGCTGGTGTGTTTCGACTACTGTAATCATGTAATATCTGTCTTCCTTCAGGTGTGAGGCGAGGAGACCCCAGAAAGCGACATCAGACTGGGAGGACGTCTCCCATTAACACAAGTGTACATCAGGTACCTCCCACATGAACTTATACTCTTCCAGACCGTCTCAAATTTAGCTTTAGCGTCCTTAAGTACTTTACAACAGCCTTAAGTACTTGCAATGTGTAGCAAACACTCAGTAAGAATGAACGCGGCTCGATAAAATTCTGTTCCTCTGAGAGTACTCGGCTACTCTGTGTGAAGGCACTTCTGCTGCTCGGTGTGACTTTTACTTCCCGGAAAATGACCGGTGCCTTTTAAAAACTCAAAGCAAAACACCTAGCTTTAAGGAGACATATTTCAACCCTGTACCTATGAACTGTGTAGGTTTCGTTTTTGACAGTTGTTTTTCCACATTTGAATGCATGGTATGAGGACACATGTCTCATATTTTGCTTTTGGTTTGACCAGCCTCATTGAATTTTATGTTGGAGAAATTGTTTACCAAACAGCACAAGATCAACATGACGGATCATAGTGCCAAAATGAATATAATATAAGGTATTCCATGCCATGACTTGCTGAACATTCTAACAAATAAATGTACAGGATTAAATAAAGTATGCGTGTCAAATCATATAAATTAGATCAGACATTTCCCTCTTGATTATAGAACTGGAACGCTGTATAGATCAAATACAAGTAGGCGTATTGAGGTTTACCTGGCTCGCACGTAGAGGACAGCCTGGTGGTTAATGAACCGCTGAGCGAGAAACCTAACCTGAGACGCGTTAGTAAATATCCAGCTGTGTAAACCGGCACTTTTGTTGTCTGCTGACCATATGTTAGCAATGTCATTTTTTTACGTACACACAAATGCATTTATTGCAGACTGCCATTCTAAACAAGTAACCCCCACAGTATTTTCACACAGTATGTGTGATTTTTGCTTTGTCAGCTTTTGTCTGTTCTTTAAACAGGAACATGTCATTATTGCAGTAGAACCCTTTGTGACGACAGTCGACAGTCTATGTATTAAGCTTAGATCAGTAGAAGACAACTGTCCTTGTAACTCTATCCTCATATTTTTATTATTACTAACTAATAAGCAGACCACCTGAATACACTGTTTTTCATTTAGCTCAGGTTTATTGTGTTGATTATTACCTTTTGACCAAAGCTAAACCTCTTAAGTCTGTATTTTTGGGTTCCAGTTCCGGCCTTGATCATTAATATTAATATCAACGCAGATGAAACACTAATGGTTTTTGAGTGATACCATATTCATGTTTTGTATTGACTGGACACCCTGGACACCTTTCACACTGTTGTTGAAGCAAGTACGAATAGCAGCAGCTTAAATAAAAAATCACTCCGGTGAGAAACTTCAACATACGTAGCGTCCTCATCTGAATGTAATGACATCTCACTCAACTCAGGGGAAGTCCTTTAAGGCCTCTCCAAAACTTCAAATTTTAGATCTTTGCTGTGAATAGATGTTTTGTGTGACTACTTTCCGTGGGAGTCTTCATGAGAAGGACAGCACATTCTTTGGGCAGGTCTCAGGTCAGTGACCCAGGAGTTGGAAGACCTTTCTGGGCCCACGCAGGGCCAGAGTTTTGTCTATTTATACCACAAGCAAGGCCTGCAAATGACCACTCCTTCCGGCTCCTTATTGTCTGGAAGGAGGATCTGAAATATCTTCAAAACATTCACATCTCAATGTCTACAAAGAGATAAAGTTATATTATATAACAATAACTTTAAAAAAAATGATAATGGCACCAATGTACCTACTGTTAAACAAAGCTGCAACAAAAACAAGCATACGTTTTATCCTAATAACAATGACAATAGGCTGTGTTGAATAACTTTTTACCTATCAAAAGCCAAATATGGACCATCACTAATGGGTTATTTCCATTCAAGAACACAGAATTCTGAGTATTTATGCCAAATTGTGGCAGATCCTACTTTACGCCATGCATCTCTATACAGCCATGTAAAATCAGGCGTCCGTTCAATTTTTTCCGTCCGATGAAACCTGCGATGGGCAGGAATATGCGAGCTGTCGTGGCAAGCGATGGTGTGGACGCAGTCGGTTTCTGACAGGTCTTTCGGTAGACCTCAGCGACCGCTCTGGAACAGCCCCAGACACGTCGCTCAACCTCTTTTCTTTCCACTCTCTCATAATGCAGAGATGTTTTCAGATGTTTGTAGTTTCCTGCTACTGGTTTCTGGTAGTTCTGATTTTGATAGTGAAACTGCCATTGCCCCTTTGTTACTCACTTAGCCGTGGCACACGTGTGGCTATCTGCTCTGTGCCAGATTAAACAAATGTTAATCTTCTCTATCAATCCAGGACACGATCTGACAAGTGAAGGATATCGAGCCAGGCCGAACTTGAAATTACAACTACCAGGAAGGTAGTGCTGTTGAAACCTTTGAGCTTGAGAAACTTGATCGAAACTTAACCTAAAAGCAATATAAAAATATCACTTTTTGGATATTTTTTAAGTAGCAACGGGAGAAACAATTGACAGTTGACAAACTAGAGTTTGCAAATTAACTACGAGCAAATGGGAGCAAAACAGATTCTTACATTTCTTTCTGTCTGTAATACAGTAGCTGAAGTATCTCTTTCCTCACCCGCTAATGCAATCTTTCTTTTGAAATATTGCAACCATTACGTGTTCCGGATTAAAGGAGCACATATTTAGTCTCTTTGTCGATTTTAAGTTTGTATTTTTGTATTTCTTTAATATTTTCGAGATGCTTTTATTGTAGTTGGCGTATGCATAGGCGTGTGATAAGTAAGATAAACAGGGCAATTTTTCAGCCTACCTTCGACGCCTTGTAATAGGATCTCAATTTATACATAGGATGTAAGGTGTTCTCGGTGCTATGCAGCCACACGTTTAGGGCCATTTTGGGTTGTTTATTGTCACATGCCTGTAGTCTCTGAGTTTTGATGCTCCGCTGGTTTCGAAAGTGGACACTGACCTACTATAAGCTGTCTGTGAACAACCCTTGTTAAAGTGGATGGCAGTTCTCTGGCTGGTATAGTTTGGCTGACAAGGCCGCCCTTTGGTACCAGTGCCAAATAGCTTGAGAGGTAAAAATTCTAACTGAAATAGGAAGTTGCTGTGAGGAATTTGTGAGTTTTTTTTTTATTCAATTTTTTTCTTGGAAAAATTGAGTGTTTTGTTTAAAAGTTTTTACCATTCTGAACGACAAAGCATGGTAAGGGGGCAGACGTACCCGTAGAAGTGATTCAGAGATGAGGTTGAGTAGAGGATGTCATAAATTTACTGCAAAAGGTCCCCTTCCCCTAAATATAGAGCTGTGTATTCAATCCCTGGAATGCTGTCACTCCCCAACTGCCAATCCACCCCCCTCCAAAATAGAGACCATGGCAGAAGTATTTAAACATAAAAGTTAGGCAGAAGATGACTCCTTTAAATAAATTATTCATCTTCTTGTATAGGCCCAAGTATTTTTTCATCTGGATTTTAAAATAGTAAATGTCTTGCACAATGCAAAACACCATAGATATGGAAAATGTTTCTTTTAAGCAGCACATCAATAAAATGTCTAATGATTTTAACATTACTGGAGTTCAAAATCAGACTTAGTAGTTCTTTGGTTCTCTATAAATCACATTAGGCAAACTGGCTACGTGGCTCTATGCAGTGAAATGATCCTAATTCTGCCGTTATGGAAATCGCCCCTAACAGGATCTTTGTAGGGTTGTGTGAGAGTATTTCTATATCCATGTGTGTTTGATTGGGGCATACACAATTTCTGGCTCCCGCTGTCACCTCTGCGGAATTGAACAGAATGGAATTCTGCCTCATTAATACTGTGTCCAGTTAACCATACATTGCCTAGCTGTTTTGGTTATAATACACTTGAAGAACAGATATCGCAGTCATTGCATCCGAAATGTAATGGTTAAGTTCACAGTAGAACGGAAGACCCAAAATGCATTATGAAGGACCTGTTGAATGATGTGCGATGATTGGCTCAGCTTTCGGTTTTCGCTGATTCACTGCTCTTGAAGCAGGTCGTCATGCCATTGGTGTCCTTTGCTCCTTTTTTTACCAGTACGGCCAATCCCTGATGGTTGTCCACGCTGTCGGCACTCCCAGGATATAAATAAATGGCTCCAGGCAGAGTCTGGAGTTGGTGAGGGGCGGGCGGCGTGGCGGCGGGGTGTTCTCAAAACACCCTGGGAGGCCACTCAGCAAAGCCAAGTGTGGCCTCTTGCTGTTGGAAGGATTCATGCCAGACAGAAAAAAGTCGGAAAAACGCTTACATTTGCGTTTTGAATAAAAGTTTAAAAATGGCGTCTTTGCAACAACATTTCCGGTTGTCATAATAGTTTTGTAAGAAACATCTTTTTTTCTATACTTTTGATATCATTTTTGATATCTCTTGCTGTGTGAAGTACACTTTGCAGTCGAACTTCCTACTGTACATCATTTGACTTTTAGTTAGCTCTGGTGGGTGTGAGTAGTGTAAATTAAGAATGATGGCCCAAGGAACTGTCTGAGGGGGCCTCAGTGATGGTGGAACTCCTTTCAAAGGTGCACAGTACTGATCACCTCATGGGATATTTATTAATAACCTGCTATAACTGCACGCACTGTTATTACCAAAGACACGTTGAAAAACGGGAAAATAGTCGTCTTTTTCCCTGCCGGCACTCCAAAACTCTGTTTTGTTAGGCAACTGTGGGCTGTTTATCTTTCTCTTCTGAGAAACTTCCGTTTTAAAAAAGTTAGGGGTATTTTCAAAAACGTTTCCTTCCACACCGTTTTCAAATCTGACCCTTGTTATTTACATAAAATGTATTCCTGCCAAAGATGCGTTCCTTATTTTTGTCTCTTATTGCACCAATTGGAATTCCCCACCAGGGCTGAAGATGCAAGTCATCCTCTGGGTCTCGACACCACTTATTTATCTCGTGTTTTTCCCTGGCTGAAGAAAATGGGTCTGGATCACTATCTCACTGAAATGTTACCCACTCTGAACTTTGCACCCTTGCAGGTTTCAGGTTGAAGTCACGCATTAAACAATCACATACAGAAAGCCACATATCCCAAAAGTCTTCAACCTGGCTGGTTTTGCTTCCTTAAATTTCCCACTCTATAACTAGGTAAAATTGCAAGCTGTCCTGCTAGGTATGTGCATCTTTTTAGCAATCACTTTAATAAGGATAACAAATCAGATTGTTGGAGAGAATGTCAGACACAGTCCGGAGTTTTCTTTTGCACCCACATCCTGTTTTAATGCAAATTCTATTTAAGTAGATTTTGATTTAAAAAAATTCAGAAGTTTGTCATTATTCTGGAAATTGCTGAATGATTACTATTATTGAGTTATTTTCAGTGTGTAGAAATCCAGATCATTTCTTTATATCAAATGTTTTAAATACAGTTTGAAAGCAATCTACTGGAACTGAACCAAGCCTGGGCCTGCCTAGTCCAGGGGTGGTCAAAGACATGAAGACGGGGTTGTCTTTTACACCTTTTATGTGGCATTTGACAATGTAAGAAATGTATAAAACTCACAGAGGTGTATAAACTCAAAAGAAAACCAAGCTGAAGCAGCTAATCCCTAAGTCATTAACTCTAAGCCATGCAGCCATGCAGCCATGCAGAACCAGTCTTCACCAGTCTTCACCAGTCTTCACCAGTCTTCACCAGTCTTCACCAGTCTAACCTTCTACCCTTGAGCCTGCACTGCTGGCTCTTTTAAAGGCTCCTCTGTGGTTGGCACCTGAATGCGGTTACCATTAGTGGAACCACGCTCAGTTACACAACGAGGCCCTTTCACGAGGCGTTGCCCCACAGTTTGACATCTCGCTAGCCCTTGGCTTGTCCCCAGGGCTTGAGGGTGTGTCTCCCAGCTGCCTGCCACAGGAACTAAATCCGTATACTACATGTTGATATCGCCAGGAAGTCTATATCTGTGTTTATTTTGCAGTTCATGTGGCAATTTTTTAAATTTTATTCATCAGTACAAAATAAAATGATTCTCAGTGCGGTTCCAAAACCCCATTTTTCTCCTCACATACCAAAGGCTTCAAATTGCAGTTTATTGTGATAAATTGCTGCAAAGTGATGACTCATAACCTTTTAACAATCAACAATCAATATTCTTTCCCTGCCCAGATGCTAACTCCTCATCATAGGCAGATTTACAGTGCAAAATTACACCCTTGCTGAAATTACAACATTTCTCTATTCTGTAAAAATTAGTGTGTTATGCAACGGTTTTGGTAGGGAAAAGCAATAGAAAGTTGTGATATTAATTGCCTAAGAATGAACACTTCCTCAGAAAGTAGAAACAAATTTTAAACTAATTATCTATACCACTCTGTCAAGCCCTTGTAATGTGTGATGCCGTTTCTGCCAACTTGGTACACAATCGATGTGCCGCTGAATAGGAAAATAAAGAAAATATTGCAGGGTTGGAAATGGTGGTAGGATGGTTGCATGGTGTGAGGATGGAGGGGATTTACTGGGGATATACTGGAATCGCCATGTAGGAGGGAGTGACTGCTGCTGATGTGGTTATGTGGGCCGTGTCTGTCTGTCCCCTCCCCCCAGGTGTTGTAGCGCAGCACAGCGGAGCAGAGCGAGCCGTAGACATGGTGGCCCTGTCACTGAAGATCGGCGTGGGGAACGTGGTGAAGACCATGCAGTTTGAGCCCTCCACCGTGGTGTACGACGCCTGTCGCATCATCCGGGAGAGGGTCCCGGAGGCCCAGCACGACCAGCGTGAGCATCCTTGTCGCTTTTCTTCCCGACAGGACCCAACCAAGACCCGAGCCAAGGCCGCAGTTTTTGCCATGTTGGCCCCTTCCCAAACTTTAAAATGGGAAGGTTTACTATATTAGGATACCGTATCGATCCAAATCCATTCGGAAAGCTTTTGTGCGCAAATCATTTTCATCTTTTATCTTTTTAGCCACTTGGTATTAATAGTTCCAGGTCACACACAAGTCTTGTACTTGTACTTGAATCGAATTGTCCCCTTCTGCTACCTTTCCATGTAAATGATTCACAACCCATGAACTCTACATCAAATGATTCTATTTCTGGCGGTTTTAGAATTATCTGACGTTGTTAGCATACAGTCTTGCCAAATCACTCTGAGTACAAATGAAAACACATTTTCCACTGGGACAAAATACCATGTAAATTGAGTTGTTGTTTTTTAAACAATAGCAGGACAGCAGATTTGTATTTATGCTTCCCTGAAACTTGATTCATTTAGGGCATGCACAAACTTCCTCTGTCACGTAACTGACTGCATACTGCAAGCCTCCTTTTCCTTACTTGTCCTAACCTATGAGTAATTTTCCAGTTGGAGAAGCTGTTCCTGGCCAACATCAACAGGCAATGTGGAATGTTCAGCATCTTAAGTAGGAGGATTCTTTCAGTCTTGACAGCTGGCTGTAACTAGGCAGGGTTGAGGCCTGCTTTTCATGTTACTCATCCCTTTGAACGCATTCATGTTAATTTGCTTGTAAAAAATAAACAAAAGACAACAGCATTTTAAATGGAACTAATAAAATAAGTCAATCTCTTTAAAAATATATTTAACTAGGAAAACTATTTTGTTGGATTAGCTCATGGTTAGCTTAGTGGCCTCCTAAATTCTGAAACACTCTGTCCGGTAAGGTCTGAGCCCCTATAATTCTAGTTGGCCCAACATTCTCTGATCCACAACTCTCAGTCCTGACACATCAGCTGACAAAAAGAAAGCCAGGAATTCATGTCTCTCTGCTCTCTGATTGGTTTATCCCCTCCCAGCCAATGACTATGGCCTGTTCCTGTCGGATGAGGACCCAAAGAAAGGCATCTGGCTGGAAGCAGTGAAAGCTCTGGACTATTACATGCTGAGGAATGGGGTGAGTCGAGACTGAACTTGCCTTAGTCTGTGTTGCTTGCGGTGGTGGAGCCGCTGCTTAACAAAGCTGAGGGGTTAGGACAGAACTGTCCAGTGTCAGCATGGGTGAAACGCTTAGAAACCTTCTGCAAAACAGTTAGTTCCAATATTTGTTTAATTGGGTGACACCATCCTTAGTTGGTTGCATGAATCAACAGGAATCATATGATCATTTATCCCCAAAACAGAATAGCAAAAGAAGGAAGTATCCTGGGCCAAGGTGCAGTTTTGTATTGCATGATTTAATTCTTGACCGGAATGTGAATGGCGGATCAGCTGATTCTCAGTTTGGTTTCTCATTCAGCTAACAAGGCTTGTGGGGGAAAAAACTGTTCATTCCTGAGATGTAGAGCACCACAGAGAAGGCCCAAATAGACAACGCGCCGTTGCTGGGCAAAGAAGTCTCCAAGATTTCACATCTGATATGAGCTGCAGTAACATAGTAAAGAGAGAACTTGCATACTTCAGGTGGTCTAACACAAACTGTTCAGCTGCATTCAGAACACACACTGGGGAGGCTGGCCGGTCGGAGTGAGAAATAATAAGTCCAGGACAGGAGCTGAGGGATGTGATTTGTGTTTTCCTTAGAAAACTCATTAAATAAAAAATCTGGGTGTATCGTTAGGACACTCTGGAGTACAAGAAGAAGCAGAGACCCCTGAAAATCCGCATGCTGGATGGAACTGTGAAAACTGTCATGGTGGACGACTCCAAAATAGTCAGCGACATGCTAATGACAATCTGCGCTAGGATAGGTGAGTTCATGGCATCAATCAGGATAGTGTCCTCCGCTCATTCTGAGCTCCTCGGTAGCAGGCTTAGAAAACTTTTGGGCATTGGGTTATTGGGAACCTTCATTCAGGTAAACAGTTGTTAATCTATTAATGGCATCCCACGTAATGACAGATGTTTGGATTATCACTGGATTTTAAACCTGGCTAAATATCAGAAGCAACTGCTTGCGTCTTCCCCTCCGTCCACAGGTATCACAAACTATGATGAGTACTCGCTGGTTCGCGACATTATGGAGGAGAAGAAAGAGGAGACCATGGGGACACTGAAAAGAGACAAAACACTCCTCCGTGACGACAAGAAGATGGAGAAGCTCAAGCAGAAACTTCACACGGATGATGAACGTGAGTTTAGACTGTGCTCCAGTGCGTTAGCTCCACAGTGTGTTGCATTCAATGGTATCGTTCAGATAGTCTCCTTTCATATTATTGCTATCATTAATATAATTAATATAATGGCTAGACTCATTCTAAGGATGCTATATTTGTGAGCAGTCTACTGTGTGCTAAATGTTGAATCAGCTTCTTCTAGTCAAAAACTATTCAGTAATTTACTAATGATGAAGATATCTAGTTTATCACACTGGTGTCATTTGGAAGGCATAGCTAAGCAGTGGAGTGTAGACATAGAACCCAGCTGTAGTTAGGTTTAAAGGTTCCTGGTATGGGGTTTTGTAGTGAACTGGCTGGACCACGGGCGGACGTTAAGGGAACAAGGTGTGGAAGAGACAGAGATGCTACTTCTGAGGAGAAAGTTCTTCTACTCTGACCAGAACGTGGACTCCAGAGACCCTGTCCAGCTCAACCTGCTCTATGTACAGGTATGGGGGACTAGCTTGAGAGCTAACTTGTATCCAACAGAACATTGTACAGCCGACAAGCAGCCAATATATATAACATACATTTATTACTTTCATGACAAATTACCCTGGTAGAACCAAACGAGTTGTGCTGCTGATACCTGCTCATTCAGCTGCGCTGGCACTGAAAGGGTGTGGGACATTTTTCTCCTGCTGATGCATGCTGATTTAACTGTGCCTGAAGTGTTGGCTAATAAAACTACGCGTTCTTTCGCGAAAGCAAATTGTTACTGTCAAAACTGGGACTACTTTTTTGTATTGAACATTGACATGCTCCAACGTGAACCCTGTCCTAGCAGCCCCTCAGATTGTTTCACCAGATTAGTTGTGACAAATGATTTGGGAACCGTCCGTTTCATTTTAAAATACATAAATAATTTTATGTTCATCTTAACTGATGAATTGCATTAATCAGAGTACTTGAGTTCCAGCTAGCCATATGCTAAAAAAAGGGAGTAGTTTAGAGTGATGTTGGTTTTCTTTTCGTCTGCGTCCAGGCCCGAGATGACATTCTCAATGGCTCCCACCCCGTCTCCTTTGACAAGGCCTGCGATTTTGCCGGATACCAATGCCAGATCCAGTTCGGTGATCACAACGAGTCCAAACACAAACCCGGATTCTTAGAGTGAGCAGTGGATTCCAATTTTCATCCATTTAATTCTTAGAAGAAAAAAATCTTGTTCATTCATTTTTATTGGCACTCTATTCAATTCACTTGTTGTAAAATTGCCCAATCTTGAGTGGGCTATTCACTTGTTGTGATATTGCCCACTCTTGAATGGGCTGTGTAGAATATCGTCTGTGTCTTCTTGTTAAAGGTTAAATACTTGTGTAGCCCATAGCTTATCATTACAGTTCTGTGTTTTGTTTTCCTTTGTAGTCTAAAAGAATTTCTTCCAAAAGAGTATATAAAGAACAAAGGAGAGAAAAAGATCTTTCAGGTGAGTTATTTCTGATTCTGATTCTGGTTCTGATTAAAGGCTGTCTGAGTATAAACTTTTACGGGTTCCTCTTCGTTTTATATTTGTCCACACGGACAGATTTATTATTCATTATTTATTTAAATTTTCTTTCACTTCCTTCGTAGTTCTAAATGGTAAATAGTAAATGTTTGCAGTTATTGTCACATTTGTACTGTAAATGTATGGTGTATAACTAAACACTGCAAAATGTTGAATTTTTAACTGTCGCTTTATGTATTTGTTTTCTCTCTTCACAGGCCCACAAAAATTGCCTTAATATGACAGAAATAGAAGCCAAAGTCAGCTATGTCAAACTTGCCAGGTCTCTCAAAACCTATGGAGTGTCATTCTTTCTAGTAAAGGTAGAGTGTTTAAGAAAATAATTGAATTTTTACTCATACCTTAAAGGGGGAAAAACTGGTCATGTAAAATGAACAACATTTGTAAAGGTTACAACTCACAGGTTACAGGTCTTTTAAAAAAAAAAGAAAAAGATTTTTGCTTCGGGTCTTGAAAGTAGAGTTTACCCAGAGTAACTCAAATCACAATTTTGCATGAAAAAGACACGGCCATAGGTAACTTGTTGCCTGCGTGAATCCTGCAGGAGAAAATGAAAGGCAAGAATAAGCTGGTGCCACGCCTGCTGGGCATCACCAAGGAGTGCGTAATGAGAGTGGACGAGAAGACCAAGGAGGTGATCCAGGAGTGGAGCCTGACCAACATCAAGCGCTGGGCTGCCTCGCCCAAGAGCTTCACGCTGGTATGCTGCATGGCTTCCTCTCCACGGGCCGGGGGGTTGCGATGGGCGGGACGTGTTGGGCAAGAGAGGACGAGTCGTGAGAGGACGATGTCGACATACTGCTCTGTTCTCCCGTTTCCCTTTTTTGTTTTTTTTAACTGGTTCGTCTCTCTTAAAGTAATGGAGAAAAAAAAAACTTCAATGAAGAGCAAATTAATATGTACATATACAAGGGAAGTGGTTGAATCCCAAAACTTATGACCATTCAAAAGATCAAATAGTTTTGTCATTCGATAGTCTCATCCTTATAGTTTTCCTAGATCAAATACTTTTCACATTTGTTTGTTAGACAGGGAAGCAGAGAATGTAGAATATTTTTAAGGATAACAAATAATGATTATTTGCACATAGTGTAAAAGGGCACTGGTTGAATCCCAAGGCAACTTTTTTTCATGTGACTAAAAGTTTTGAGAGCATTTGTGGTATTCTTCCTGTTTTGATTGCCTGTTACTTGCCTCGAACCCTCCTGAAGAGTATGTGGATGTATTAGTGTAGGTATTTCATATAATGTATGGCGGAAAATGATTGTTATTTTACCAGCGTGCCTCTGGTGTGAAGTGTTTTTATAGGACGTATATAGAAGACCTAATACTTGTGAACCTAGCACGTGATGTGACGTTTGCAAATGTGTAAATATAATGTACACCGAGCATTAGCATGGAATATAAGCGTTATGCTTGGATGTGAAACGCTTGTGTACTGTTTGTTTAGGATTTTGGTGATTATCAAGATGGATACTACTCTGTCCAGACAACTGAAGGGGAACAAATTGCGCAGCTGATAGCTGGCTACATCGACATCATTCTCAAAAAGGTAACGCTTTTTCCCAAAATGCTAAATGTTTTGGATTTTTGCAATATGTTTCTTTTTACCCACATTGCCCACATTACCCACATTCTCACTCCCAGAAAAAGAGCAAGGATCACTTTGGCTTAGAAGGAGACGAGGAATCAACAATGTTGGAGGATTCAGTCTCACCCAAAAAGTGAGTGCTGCCACTCCATAAAATACGGGGGCAATGATTGACCATTGGCAATGTTAGAAGGACATCTGTCTGCGATGCCTTATAGCGGCTGTTCTCTGCGTCCCGCGTGAGTGATGTCTCTATAGGGCGAATGGCGTGTACCTGTACCGTGCTTGAGCGAGGTCTCTTTACGATGGCCCCCCTGTGCTGAATGCGCCTCTGCGTCACAGGTCCACGGTTCTCCAGCAGCAGTTCAACAAGGTGGGGAAGGCTGAGACAGGCTCGGTGGCGCTGCCCGTCATCATGCGCTCAGGGGCCGGGGGCCCCGAGAGCTTCCAGATGGGCTCCATGCCCCAGGCCAAACAGCACATTACCAGCGGACAGATGCACAGGGGTCACATGCCTCCCCTGGTAAGGCTTGGAAAACGAGGCCAACAGAAACTGTGTCACAGAGTGTGTGTGTGTGTGTGTGTGTGTGTGTGTGTGTGTGTGTGTATGGATGTGTAAAATTCGCTTGAAGCCTTAGTCGGTTGGTAATGCTGTAATGACGAAAGACCAGGATTTACATGTCTTAGTGTTTCTATACAACTGGATCCGTTCACTTGTTGTTCAATTCTTCATCCAAGGGTCCAATAGCAGTGGCTTTCCTTGGATATGAACCAACAACCTACTGTACGAGTCCTCTACCACCCCTGTAATATATTTCTGCCCTGTTTTAGACATCTGCCCAGCAGGCCCTCACAGGAACTATCAACTCAAGCATGCAAGCTGTCCAGGCTGCCCAAGCCTCCCTTGATGAGTTTGACACCCTGCCCCCCCTGGGGACAGACGCTGTAAGACTCTTGAGAATTCACACTTTCTTCACACTTTAGCCATTGTTGATGCATAGCTAAACAATCATTTTAATGACATTGTTTATGAGTCAGATCATGTGCAGTTAAACAAAAAAACATATCCAAAAAGCCTCTAAACACATTCTGGATGTTACAGATTCAGTACTAAAAAACAACTACGCCGCATAAATATACAATTAATCTGTCAATATAGTTGGTTGCGCTCATTTGTTTCTCATACTTGTGTTGATCAGGCCTCGCAGGCATGGCGGAAGAACAAAATGGACGAGTCAAAACATGAGATCCACTCCCAGGTGGACGCCATCACAGCTGGGACGGCGTCCATGGTCAACCTCACTGCAGGTGACCGCTACTTACTCTTGAAAGTTTGGATGGTCCACATTCAAAGACCCAGTGACATTTCTTTTTATTAAATGCAAGCATGTGTCGTTTGTTTTTGATGTTTTGAGGGACTTTATAATGTGGATCATGTAAAAGTGTATAAATTGAAACTGATCTGCCTTTTTATATATATATTTATTTTGGTTGCATCATAATTTAAACTCAGCCACACTTGTTCTTTTTAGAGCTGAATGTTTGGTCCTTATCCTAAATTCATGCAACCACTGTTGTCCTGTCTCATTTTGCAGCTCTGCAATGGTAGTTCAAAACTATTTGAGTGTACCTGCATGTCCGCTTTTGTTTCCCAGCCCTTAAATGACACGCGCCTCTCCCCAGGTGACCCAGCAGAGACGGACTACACGGCCGTGGGCTGTGCGGTGACCACCATCTCCTCCAACCTGACGGAGATGTCCAAGGGTGTGAAACTCCTGGCTGCCCTGATGGAGGACGAGGGGGCCAATGGGCAGCAGCTCCTTGGAGCTGCCAAGAACCTGGCCTGCGCTGTGTCGGACATGCTGAAGACCGCCCAGCCGGCCAACACAGAGGTACAGCACGCACACACACACACACACACACACACACACGTGCTGGCCTGCGCTGTGTCGGACATGCTGAAGACCGCCCAGCCGGCCAACACAGAGGTACA
>JAOYSI010000018.1:91060-104233 GCA_025775065.1 Hiodon alosoides | reverse complement strand
CTGTCTGTGTCCGCTCACTCTCTGTGCCTCTGTCTGTGTCCGCTCACTCTCTGTGCCTCTGTCTTTATTCCATCATTACCTGTGCCTCTGTCTGTACACCCCCACCCCCCGTCTATGGTTTTTCCTTTTCTCTCTCCATCAGCATGAGGATGAGCTGCTGTCTATGCAGAAGAAGCTGAAGGGCACAGAGGATGAGCTGGACAAGTACTCTGAGGCTCTGAAGGACGCCCAGGAGAAACTGGAGATAGCAGAGAAGAAGGCAGCAGACGTAAGTGCCCTCACAGCAGTGAAACAACTCCCAGTATAGGCAACACATAGTCAGCCATGGGACGCCTCGCACAACTGCAGCAAAGCAAGCTATGGCAGAGCATTGCACACAGCAGCGACACGGAAAACGGTGCCTCAAAATTGCCTTAGACTGTTCATTTGTGCAATATCGACTGGCAACAGTGGACACTGGTGAGCAAACAGCATCAAACTGCAGATGCACTTTTACAAATACAAAAGCCACAACTCAACATAGCTCCAACAACACACACATGCCTTCCCTCATCTCCCCCAACTTAATTCTAGTACAGGCACACACACACACACACACACACACACACACACACAAAATTGCATACTCGCTACACTCCTTGTGTTCTACCTGTTACACAGCCAAATACTTGTAAGTGATTAGCTAGAGATGTGGGGGCAAAGCAGTGTTACATTATGTCAATGTGGACCCTCCCTGTCTTAGCAGTAGAACTGCCTCCTGTTGACCTCCCTGATAATTATATATTTTTTAAATGTGGACATTGCAGCTGTGTATAGCAAGTCTTAATAATAGTTTGCATGTTATGGAGGAGCAATGCAGAAGAATGGTCATGCCAAAATACCAGCGAGTAAAGCAAATATTGCCCATCTGATCCATGTCTCTGGGGAATGGAGACTGAGGCAGGGAAGGATGTGTTGCCCTTCCTTAAGAGACCACAAAAACATCATGATGAAAAGTATAATGTGCATATCGTGTAGGATGTAGTGTCTAGACTCGTTTCAGAGAGGATATAGAATAACGGAGAGTTTTCAAAAAAAACGTCCCTCTCATCAAATTTATTTAGTGACCGAAAATGAGGGAACTTTTACTACCCCTTTTATCGTAGCTATGACATGGAAAGAAAATCCCCCAAGAAATGCTTCCTTAAATCAAATACAATTAAGAGCCAATGGATACTTTTTCTCAAATAGTGTTTCCTAAGTTGGATATCAAAAGCTGCAGAGAGGGTTCAGACTGTTCAGACTGACTACCTAGCAGTATAACCCAAAGGGTACTTAGCCAACAAAAAAAAAAAAACTGTGGTGACAGACGGGAAAGAGAGATCACACTGGCGCTGTTTCCAAACCGGGTTCCTCTGAACTGTAATCAGACTCCTAGAAGGATCCACTGAGCCTGACACCAGCTGTTCCCTAAGTATTTGAAGCCTCCTGGGCCCCCCAATTCACTGCTGGGTGTTTCTGAGATCAGGGTCAGATTGATTTAGACAGTGTATCACTCCAAGAGGCCAGCCAGCTCCTTGTATACACAAGGAGGTTATTTGTAATATTAGTAGTGGTGTCCGGTTGTTACTACTGTCATCACTGGGTCGTGACAGGCCCGATATCCTAATACATTTGACTCCTGAAGTGCCAATGCTTTAAATCATAAGGCACACTGAACATATAATCTCTCAGTATCACTAGGGATAAAGTTATCTGTTCCCATTTACTTTAAAAAAATATTATCATACTGTCATCAGATAGCATTATGCTTTGAATTAAGACCTAATTTCCCACTGGATCCAAAAATATTTAAATGGGGGGAAGCCTAAATTTAACTGAAAACTAGCGGTATGTGATT
This sequence comes from Hiodon alosoides, assembly GCA_025775065.1. Lineage (NCBI taxonomy): Eukaryota > Metazoa > Chordata > Actinopteri > Hiodontiformes > Hiodontidae > Hiodon > Hiodon alosoides. The sequence goes on along the minus strand of JAOYSI010000018.1, from coordinate 102,354 downwards.
TAATTTCTTGCTTCTAACAAAAAGCCACTGCCGTACACCGAAACTTTTAAGGCCATGGACCACGACCAGGACCCCACCCACTTCCCCTTATTTCCTTTCTCGTTATCTCTCAATTTGCTCTCAGTGCATACATGGTGTAGAGAACAGGACCATCCAAAAACACTGAACACAACTGATTAGGCGACAGCAAGACAAACACAGAGAGGTATACATAAGAACCTACATAGGAAATGCGAGAAAATTACAAGTAAATTAAGTAAATTAATTAAATTAAACTGGGAAACATGTTCTACATAGATACAAAAAGTAACCTACAAATATATGTACATATTAAGTAGGGAAAAGTTGTTGGAGAAGAGAACTAATTGAACAATATGGTCAGTAATTATTTTAATAACAACTGAAGGTGAAAGTTCCTTCTGTTAGTTAATTAATGTACTAATTCATTTAACGAGAGCTAGAAGTTAATTGATTGACTTCTTTTTTTATGCCGGTTAACATAATTATTCTAATAGTCTTTGGAAATAAAACTGAACTAACTTTTGCGATTTAAACACGTTTGTAGCTGTCATAGGACTGAATTTTACGGCAGAAGGAAACACGTCACTTGCTGTCACCTACAGGGTGGAGTATCGGAAGTGGATTCAAAGGAGGAAGGCGAGAGTTAAGCGACTGAGCGGAGAAAGGGAGAGGGAGAGCGCGCGCGGTGGTGTCTTCGTAGTAATCGCTTCCTGTTTTAAATCTACATAGTATTTACTAATTATACGGAAACCCATCAAAATTTGAACAACGTGAAGTTTCAGTAAAACAGCTTGTTAACGTCTTAAAGATACCGAATAAAGTAATATTAACTTCGCTAGCTAATCAGCCGACGTCTCTTTTCAAGGAAAGTTAAGTTTAAACGGAAGCTTCTCTGAATTTCATCACGTAGATACAGAAAACGCAAATTTATTGAATCGTTTACGCAGTCAGAGCGAAAGTTACACACGTTGGGCGTTAAGGAGGAACGGGAGGGTTCAGATTTTCCAGTTGTGACTCGTTGGCGGGGCGTTGCTCGCTGGTTCGTAAAAGCATAACTAGTTCGCTAGACAAACCATTATTGTAAACGCATGCAAAACAAATCTTAAGATTTCTACAATATCGCTCGTGTAGTTAACGTTGATTTGTCATTCTTAAACCCAAACTAAATTAATAATTTAAAGTTAGGCGACACCCGCAAATATTAGAAAATGGCCGGAGTAAACAGCATCGAAGCGGTGAAGCGAAAAATCAAAGTTCTGCAGCAACAGGCCGATGAGGCCGAAGAGAGAGCCGAAATCTTGCAGAGGCAGGTCGAAGAGGAGAAACGGTCTAGGGAACAGGTAAAACAAATATTCCGTTAAACGCCTTATATGCTTATATTCTTTGATAGCTAGCCGTTTTGTTAGCTATCCATTCATTCAGTAACTATCCAGTTGTTTGAAACCAAAATGATGGTGTATTAAATATTGCGAAATTCAAATTGTATTTTTGATGAAGCGATAACTTCACAATGAAGTAATTAAATTCGAATTTACATTAGCAAGTTATATACTTGTGAATGCGCCGGGTGACGATCTTGAGTTAATTTCCGTATTTGTAATTTATTCGTTTTAATTCAGGTTGTTACATCTGTCATAAGGATACAGTTGATTGTATGAAATGTATGTAAAGGTTAACTAAGACTGAGTAAAACGTCCGGTTGGCGTGCGTTTTGATATGGGAATAGACGCTACCAACTCGATTTGAAGAAAAAGGCCTTGCGGACTTGGGTCCGTAATGAGATGAAAGTGTTAATGATTGCCAGTATTAAGCTAGTTCTTTTCTTAGCTAAAAGCATATACATATTGAAATGGCTACCGTGGATTCAGCTAATCACGTAATTACAATTCCATTAATGGTAGGCAATTACGTAACCTGGCTTGTTAAGCACATACCTTAACAGACCGTTTGGAACTAGTCATACACCACTTCTAGAATTGGACTTCTTGTGCTTGATTCCTTCCTCCAATGTGTGATTAACTTTTTAGCCCTTGTTTTCGATGTGTGAAGGGGTTAGTTATATGTATTCTTGGGATCAATTCCTACACGCATTATAATTTGTCGTGGAACTGTACTTCAGCTATCAGCCATTAGCTCTCACCTTTCGGAATTTCCTAGCTGGAGAGCAGGAATTTTTGCCTTGGGGTTTGTAGACTAAAAATCTCTCACGGCTGCAGGAAAGTCTATTCTTAAATTAACCCAATTTCTTGGCTGACATGCAATAAATATTGCCAACTAGTACACTTACTGACTTTGTACAGTTTCCATGTGATAAAAGTTGCTAATTGCAGCTAAGATTACTAGCTGTTTTTTGAACTGCTACAGGTCTGCCGTTTTGCCTCTAAATGAGAACATGGCAGATCCACAAGTTGCATTTAAGTGTTTTTTTTTTGTTGGGGGTTCAAACGTATGTAATTTCAGAGATACTTTTGAATTACAATTTTAGATGCTGTATAGCTCGGACATTAGAACTGAATTCAATGGTAGGTTGTGCTGAGAGCCGTTTTTAACTGGGAGTTGCTTTACACCCAGTTTAAGGGTGGATTTCCAGAAATCCCCAGTAAAATAACCACTGTTGGGCCTGGATTTTTATTCTTTTTTTGGTCCATTTGTAGTTAATTTAGAAGCCATCAGATTAATTTCTTATTTGGAGCAGCCATAATACATTTGGGTAGTATTGATACATAGCAGCCAGCTAGCTGAATTGTGCCAGATTGTCAAATGACTGACAGCTACTGGAGTGATTCTGAACGTGGTTGTCACTGAGAGCAAGCTTGAGGAAAGTGAGATAAAGCTGTGGTTCCTGTCTTGTCATGCTGTTGATACAGGAAGTGTGCTTGCCAACTGATTGTGGGGCTTTTTTAGTATTCAATGGCTGAACGGTTAGGAAATGACCATGTCAGACTTTTGAAAATGAGGAAGCCTACTTCAAGTGACACGTTGTCTTATTTGAGTCTCCAAGGCCAGTCTTTACCATCTTCTCAGGGACAAGTCGGTTTTTAGAGCAAAGGGAATCAAGTTGGGTTGAGTGACTCAAGCCCTATTGATGATTTAATGTGCTTGGGCTGCTACAGGTTTTTTCATTTTTTGGGATGGGCATTATAAGATTTCTCATTGAGTTACTGGGTAGGTCCACACTTCCTGTCATTTAAATGTTACCAGCGTAGAAGCCGTTCTTGACTCATGAATCACTGTTCACCAGACTCTAGGATAATTGCTAATGATGTATGTATGCGTTGTATTTCAGCAGTGACATTTGAAAAGTTTGAATAGATGTTCAATGAGCGCTTGCAAACGAAGTGCTCTAGATCTGTGGATGGCTCTTCTGATAATCGCACACGTACGCTTGCAATGAAGCTCGCATATGGGTTCCATGGCAACGCTGTTCAGTCCATCCTTAAATATTGGTTTACTGTAAGTTGCCGTGGTGATTTATATATGCTGGAGTCTGTGTACAGGTAGTCGTTGTGTGGGTAGCTTGTACACCTATGTTTTGAGTCATTGCCTACATACATTTTAGTCTGGTTTGTATTACTTCTGTTCTTGCCTGTTATTTCCCCTTAGTCATGCACAATGCTTTCTTGCTCTGACAATTCCAGCAATATTAATGGACATGTAGATATCTTCATAACCTAGAGCTAGAATCGCTGAGGTTAGGAATAGCCACATAGTGGGGCTGATGTGTCCATTAAGACCTGCATGAATCTATTAGACCATCTCTAAATGTAAGTCAAGTGTAACTTATTTGCACATTACCCCAGGCCAGACGGCACTCTGAACAGGGCAAAACATTATGCGTGAAGTGTGACTTGCGCTTTCTGACCTACAGATCTCCGTTTCAACTTAGTGGTGTGTGTGCGCGCGCGCACGCAGTGTCTTCACCTCCCCCCCCCCTTTTCCTGGTAGGCTGAGGCAGAGGTGGCATCCCTGAACAGGCGTATCCAGCTGGTGGAGGAGGAGCTGGACAGAGCCCAGGAGAGGCTGGCCACTGCGCTGCAGAAGCTGGAGGAGGCCGAGAAGGCAGCTGATGAGAGCGAGAGGTTGGTGTGAGGCCTGCGGCTTTACTGGGCGGTCAAGTCCAAACCAAACTGCTAACGTACGCTGTTGCTAATGGGTTTCTGCAGTTAAGCCGTTTATAAGCCAACACGCTCTGATATAATTGGGGCAAAGAACCATACGACTAAATTATGTACATCATCTATATGTATAGGTACCGTCCACGTCTGTATTGATTGCGTGTGGCGGTGGCTAAGTGATTTGAGCTCAGGTCTCGTGACAAATGGTGAATAAGGTCTGTGGGGGAAAATGCTTCACACATTTTAAACCTGGTGGTCTACCCTGGGATTTCTCTTGCGACACATCCATGATTCATTGCCAGTGCAAGTTTTTGCCTGCTGAATTAAAACTGGCATGAAGACAAGCTTATCTTATTTCCATGAATACACAAGTATAGTTGAGGGACTTACTGTAGGTAATGGCTGAATAAAGGATGTCAAACTTGCACTAGTCTTATTGGGAACTCAGGAATGCTGGTAAATAAAATCTAAAATGCTGAGAGTATAGGTAAGCATTATGTAGTGGGGTTATGATCTACAGGAATGCTGTTCTGCTAGTTTGTTTTTTAATCCATTAGCTGTTTGACTTAATCACCCAGTGATAAGGTTGTAATGTGATATATGGAGGGTGTGTGCTTTTATGCTTGTGGCATTTCTCAGCCCTTTTACTTTTCCCTCTACCTCACAGAGGCATGAAGGTGATCGAGAACAGGGCCCTGAAGGACGAGGAGAAGATGGAGATGCAGGAGATCCAACTGAAAGAGGCCAAGCACATTGCGGAGGAGGCGGACCGCAAATACGAGGAGGTGAGGAGGTGTCCGCGTTGCCGGGACTCGCCCACCCGGAGCAGCGGCGTGAAACGTGTCTCTTGTGTGCCTTCAGGTGGCCCGTAAGCTGGTCATCATTGAGGGAGATCTGGAGCGCACGGAGGAGAGAGCAGAGCTGGCGGAGGCGTGAGTCGCATTCTGAACTGCACTCCCTTGGTGCATGGTGACTGGTACAGTCATCAAGCGCTTCCCCGGTATCACTCATTGGCTCTGCGTGTTCCGTTTTGCCGTGAAACACTTAGCGACGACACAAACACCGTAGTCGGCGGGTCAGTTTGACGGTCCGGCTCCATGTGCTCTGTTACAGCTGCGCTGATGTCATTGCAAAGGGGTGGAGCTTCTCCTGCGCTGGCTCAGTCTCTTTACTCGCTGTCACGTTTAAACACTGCAGACAGAGGGCCACTCTCCTCAAATCTGTTTGGCCAGAGTCCCGCTACACAAGCACATCAAAGGATCTTCCAAGTCGCGCGCACGCCCACTTGCAGACCCACGCTCGCACTGAGCGGCTTACACCAGCACCTGCTCCCTTCTGACAGGGATAAGGGTGTCTGTCTTGGCGTGATGCAACCAACGCCCTGACTGCACACCGATAAGTAGACTGCATTACAAGGATTGTTAGATGCTGTAGTCTGCAGACCCGTTCACACAACACTGATCAGGGCTGGACAGATATGGGGCACTGGGGTGGCTGCTTGGACTGTCTGCATGCAACATTTACATTGTTCACGTTTACAAAGTGTGCAAGCCTGCCTTTATAGCACCATCTGTTTTTATAGTTAACTTTTTTTTTTATTGCAAATGTGAATTTAGCTGATTTGTCTTTGGCCAATTCTTCTAGCTTTACTAAGCATATAACTGATTGTCACTGTGTGACGTCTGTATTTTAAGACGAAACACAATGACTTTAAATTATTGGTCAATGGTGTAATTAAATTGTACGGTAAAATCTTGATTAACCAGCACTTAAATTCAAATTCAGTGTGTGATCCAAAAATCATTTGACAATGTGGTACGAAGATGCCATGGCTTAGTGCGTTAGTCCTCCGCACCTAGCACTGTGCACCAGTTGGGCTTGGGCAGTGTCTAGTGTCCTCTGATTCAGAAAATTTAGATTTGTTTTGGAAGGAGTCTAACCTCCCCTCATCAGTATAGCATACATTCCAGTAATGCTACATATCTATTATCCAAAGTCAATACTTTGTCATAAAGGTGGGAATGCCATTTCATAACGATATAATTTGCCCCACTCCCTCCTTCCTGTGTCTGCTTGATGTCTTTGCATGTTTTTTGGGGGGTTTCCCCTGATGTCATACACCATCACCACCCCCCATCCTCTGCATGTGCTTGTCATGTGACCCCCTACCATCCCCTTCCCTGACTAACAGCAAAGCCCGGATGTTGGAGGAACAGCTGAGGGGTTTCGACCAATCTCTGAAGAGTCTGCAGGCCTCAGAGGACAAGGTACCACCCCCAACCCCCAGCCTTTTCTCTGGGTTTAGTCTTTTAGATTGGTGCCACAGCTCGGGCTTTTCTCTGGGTTTAGACTTTTAGATTGGTGCCACAGCTCGGGCTTTTCGTGGTTACTGTGGTCCTGTAACTGTAGGCTGCTATTGGAGAAAGTAGGTGACCTTAAGTGAGACGGATGGACAGATTTAGAACTTACCCTCCTCCTCAGTTTATGTGTGAAATGAGGACTTTAAGGTTTTACCCCTCCACGTTAGGGATGAGTAAAATCGGGCTGGGGACAGGGCACAGGATTGACAGCGGTGCCGTTCTGCGATGGGTGTGTGTCTGCATGCGTTATTGATATTTGGATGGACTGGAATGTCAAACGGTACTACTGGACTCGAGTCTTTTCCCCTTTAATACCAGGGTACACTTGCCCTTTTAGTGACTCTGTTGCCTTGCTTTCTCAGTAATCTGCGCCCCCCTGGTTTTCCTCCTCTTACGCTTCTGTTCTACTACCTGTCCGCTTCTGGAAACTTCTTACCCTAAATGCATGAGTTGCATTGACAAGTCGCATGGCGCTCTCAGAAAACCAAACTCCATGTCATTTTTCATTTTTAAAAGTTCTCCCTAAACTCCTGTACTGAATTTTTCCTTTGGTCCAACCTTCCATAAAGACCAGATGGTGCAGTACTTTGCTCATGTCCACCCCATTCCATACTGCAGCCACCTCCCACCCAATACAACCCTAAATAAGTACATTCAGGTTTCCTCTCCAGACTGCACTCTGTTCAGTTTGGATGGGTCTTGGGACATTTCACACTATATTTTAAAGAAATTAATGAAATGATGCATGCACACAGTTTTGTGGGGGATGGATGATGGTGATGTCTCAGTCCCACCTGAAGTATTTTTTTTGACTTGTACGTAGGGGTTAAGTTCATGCTTTCTTTCCTGTTTTTTCTGGTTGTAAATCTCTACCCTCTTTCTTTTCTCTGACACCTCTTCCACACCCCCCCCTACCCTCTTTCATTCCTCCCTGACCTTTCTGTGCCCACCCCCCTTAACATTTCTCTCCTCATCTTCTTATTCTGCCCCCCCCGCTGTAAAAAAAACAAAACATAAAATTTAAACTGCAGCAAATGTGCCGAGTTGGAGGAGGAGCTGAAAAATGTCACCAATAACTTAAAATCCCTGGAGGCCCAAGCTGAGAAGGTAGGAGGAGGGATGCACGTCTGCATGCGTGGGTTTTTCAGACGCGACCGCCGGCGGTCCTGGAGAGCCACAGCCTTCCCCTTGAGTGGTTTTATGGCGCAGGGTCTGGTTCGTGGTTGACGGGCAGAGCTGTCGTGCGGTACAAGGGGCCCGACCCATCAAGTCGATCGATGATCTTTAAAGTCGACTGGACGTCACGTCCGTCACTAGCTTTTGCATTAAATGCAATCATGATTGAATGATTTTATGAGCGTGTGTGACGTTGTATTTTAGTAAATGTCCGTTCTTTAAAAAAAAAATCATAAAAAAAAATGCACCGCTTATATTGCTCATGGTAAGTTCTTTATTTTTTTCTTTCTTTTTGAGGCTCAATTTAATTTTAGTCCCAAGTGTGGAAGTCTGTGTCACTCCAGTAGACCTATTTTAAAACGGCTATGAAACTTCCTCATTCATCACTTGTCAGTTTGCTAAAATAGAGACCTGGGTGCTCTGTTCAGCACATTTTCCCCATTTACGTAATGTGGTTTGAACTTGCATGCGTTGACTTTGTTTAAATGTTTTGCTCCAAAGGTTAGCCATAATGCACAATAAGACATTATATTGTGCAATATTGTGCATTATGCACAATAAGACATTCTTGGCAGTTAATGATGGTGTATTGCCCCTGTTCTTAATCATGCAGTATATGCATCTTTTCTGTGCTATCAACCATGTCCAGTGAGGTGTGAATTCTTAGAGCAATTTTAGCAGTGGGTTTGGTCACCACACTACGTGGTGCTTTTTAGAAAGAAAATGCCATGAAAGGAACATGAATGTATAGAAGTCGAGGTTGTGTACATGGTATTACTCGTGTGTGTGTATGTCGAACATATAGGAGTAGGGTTCTTTAAATTTGAAACGGTGACTTATGCCTAAGATGTGGTGGTGTTTTCAAAAAACGGCAGCTTTCGTTACTTCCATTATGTCTCTGTTTGACTGGATAGAATCTCTTGAAAGAGGACGTGCCCTTTAAGCCTATATCAGAACTTGTATTCATTTTCAGCGCATTCCTGTTTTGTACAAGTTGAGATCTGTTTGGAGTAGATGTCGTAATGACACGTCTTGACACCTGGCTAGTTACTCAACCGGAAGTTTCCTTAAAACGAAAACCAAATCGGGTCAGGACAGCGACGCTTTCAGACTCACTCTCCGGACATCGCCGGTTTAAATCAGTCCAGGGTTTTTATAAGTAAAAATGCAATGTAGGTCATCACTTACGCAGTCAGAAGCTTGATTGAAAGGTCTTAAGTGGCGCATGTAGACGCTGATTTAATGAGACAACTTAAGGAGCCAGGAACCGTCACACTGGAGAAACTCCAGTCAGACCCGTTCATCAGCCCCAAACCAACACTGCTGTCACCGTCGCATACTGGGCCCAGAGGCGGGGCCGCAGGGTGATTTTGCTTTGATGGACGCAGTCTTCCAGCCCAGTGCACTGCAGTCAGGGTCACGCCCCGATTGTGCTGCTTCACGACCGCTGGCCCACGCCCATGGGTGACGACATCACATTCAACCACCCTGGCTACTCAGAAGGGAGAGAAAAGGCCTCTCAGTTACAACCTTTCAATGTTGTGACTTCAGATATAACTGTAAAGGACCTTGGGAGGAGTTATCAGGCGCCTATGTTTGGTCTTTTAAAACTGCGTCTGACTATCCCTCCGGCAGAAAGTCATTTGCCATATAGTTATTGGTGACTTAGTATAGTATAGTACTTAGACGCAGTATAGTATTTGCGTTAATAACAAAGCAATCGGACACAGGAAGATGGAGCTGGAACTTTGTAAGGTTATGTGAGCATTTCATGCTTGTAATCCTGCACTGGATTAGTCTGCTCCATTTTCATTCATTTGTTGCAGGGCAAGCGAGGAGAATTTGTTTGGTTTCTCTGTGTGTGTTCAGTTCCCTTAATTGGTGAATTCTATTTTTATTTGAGCACACGTGCGAGTGGAATCGAGGCGTAGAGAAGCGTTGCTTTTCTAGGGCTGGGCTGGATTACCTTAAACTTGAAGTCTCAGTTCTGTAATTTCACAGTTGCTGTATGCCTTATTTATCCCATTCCATTTCTCCTGTCTGCAGTAATTCTGGCCTCTTTCCAGCGCCTGTGAGGTCAGTGAGCTGAGACAAGGGATTCTCTAATGGCCCCTATCTCTGTCCCTCCCCCCACAGTACTCTCAGAAAGAAGACAAGTATGAAGAAGAGATCAAGATCCTGACTGACAAACTCAAAGAGGTCAGTGCTCATTACTCTGTCGTATATTTAGAAAACAAAGGTCTTGAATCAGTTTTCACGACTAAAACCTTAAATTGAGTTTAATTCCAAATTTGTAGTACAGAAACGACTTATTTTGTGGTTTGATTTAATATGTAGGAATAATTAACTAAGAAATTGGACTTGGGATTGTGCATAAAACTTAAGTTATCTTCCTTTAGTGTTGTCCGGAGAAGTATCATTGGGGAACTAACATGAATGTTGGCTTGGGCCCAGGATGAGGGGGGGGGGGCGGCGGCGGCATCTTGACCTTATCCATTTATTGGCAGAGAGCCCTGACAGTAACTTCTGCTCTTGGTCTGAAGATTTGTAGCTGCAGCTCAGTTGGTGGTATTCAGTCACGGCTGAGTTATTGTCCGGTTGTAACTGAAATTCCAACCGGGGTGGCATTTGAATGTGTTGGCTCCTGGATCCATTAGAGGGTAAAAGGGTGAAGGTGCTGCTTGTAATAACGGAATGTCCCGTCCTGTCCCCCCCGCCAGGCTGAGACCCGTGCTGAGTTTGCTGAACGATCAGTGGCCAAGCTGGAGAAGACCATCGATGACCTGGAAGGTAGGACCATTTTCACTATTGTTCCGTTTTCCTCCTGGCTTTTCTTTGGCCGTTTTGTCTCTCCTGTTGAGGTTCTCTCACTGCTCTCCCCATACTTCCATACACCTACAGATGAGCTGTATGCCCAGAAACTGAAGTACAAAGCCATTAGTGAGGAGCTGGACCACGCCCTTAATGACATGACTTCCATGTAAATTCATCCCTTCTTAGATGTGTTGCCAGCATGTGGTGTGTTTTGCAGAGGAGTAGCATGCATTTAATTTACACACACTAGTGATGTTTAGATGTCCACTCGGGAGTGAACAAGCATTGAATGGCGTATGCAAATTGTTTACGACTAACAAGTTTCTTGCAAATTGGCAACGCCACAGTGGCAAAAGCGGACTCTATCCTACTACTGTTGCTCACACAATAGACAGGATGTTGGTGAACTAGCTCTAACGGAAAAGGGAGCAGGCCTGCTGACGTTGAGCTTCCTCTTTCAATCGCTGCACTCACTTCTCCACGGCAACTGCTGCCGCCTGTATCCATGGAAATGCTGCGATGCAAACACAAACCCGATGCTCTCCAGATATGGATGTGCATGCGAAGTGGAGCCCCCGCACAGTAGTGTTGAGCCACGCGTAGGCGTTTTCATGGGAATGCACTCGCGCCCGCACGGTCGAGGTTTATAATGGATGCATTTGATTGCGGGGACGTAACGGTATGCGTGTGCTAAATTCAAACTAATACAATTGGCTGTGCTGTTGTGGACTTGTGTGTGTGTGTGTGTGTTTTTTATATATATAAAAACTCAAACAGTATTAATCGGGACGGCGTGACTTGTACAACC
>JAOYSI010000018.1:74286-88606 GCA_025775065.1 Hiodon alosoides | reverse complement strand
TACACCTTGAAACATTGTTGCTAGACCTCTGTCTAGCCTTAAGACGGAAGAGGTATCCCCAAAAAGGGGATTTTTTTGGTAGATTGGTTAGTGTGGTACATTCTCTGAATTTCTAGAATTCAAGTGCAGTTCTGGACATTTTGAATACAATTTCAAAAGCTTTGGCTTGCCATGTGGCTAAAGTGTAGCGCTGTCCCAAACAAACTTTTGTAAATAAAATATCGTCTATGGAGTAGTATCAGTTTCCAGGAATCGGTATGAAAATGTGAAGTTATTTTAGGTACAATTAGAAGGTAAAGGTAGATGAGCTGATAGGATTTGGGATTTGGCCCAAAATGGCCAGATTTTACAGTATTACAGTCATGGCCTCACTACAGAAGAGGCTATCCTACTATCCTCTTTCTTGCATTGGTACTCAGGTGAGTCTGTAGGTTGAGGTGAAGAGAAGGCTTTAATTAGAAAATTATTCAAGACTTATTCCAGTAATGAACTTAAAATGAATTGGCAACAATCCACATGTTATACATAGTCATTTCACCATTTGTGACTTCATTATGTAAAAAGATATGCTTTGACATTTAAACTCGGGACATGTTAAAGCTACAGCCCCAATTGCTTTGTCCTCTGGCCCTTTATTTAAACCATCCATAAGGCTGACATGAAGCTGCAGAATTAAATTATCTTGATACAAATTCTGGCTAGCTTCTTTTTAAGCCAGTTTGTCTAGGCTGCTGCCTGTTTTCCTCTTATTAAGCAGGTGCCACATTTTCTTCAGCCTGTCCACAGGGAGTCTGTGAATGTTGGTCTTTAAAAGGACTGATTGTAACTTGATCAAGTTACAGTTCATGTCCAGGACTTGCTTTGAGATCTGGGACGGTTTTTGTTGTGAAATGTGCAACTGTATGTTGTGAAATATGCCATGTTGCCGAAGTCTTGGGTTGAAAATACTCTAGCTATCTGAGTCAGTTCTCTGTGAACTTGCATCATTGCACCCAGGACGGCGTCTCTTGCCTATTGGCAGCTTGTCTTTCAGGTTGTAAACGACACTTGGCCATTTAAGATGCTTCCTCTACCTCCATTTCTCAGTACCTTTCGTTTGTCTGTTTCAGAGAGGCTGGCTACCGCCAAGGAGGAGAACATCAAGATTCATGCTACTCTGGACCAGACCCTGCAGGATCTCAACAGCTTTTGAACCCAGTGGAGCTGCCGCCTTATTCCCTCTCTGTCGCCATCCCTTCACCCGCCCTCCAATCCCTCTCTCTGCTGTCTGAATATATTAGAGTAGGAAGGGGCTGGGGTTAGATTTGTATTTGTTTTTTTTGTTTTTGTTTTTTTAGAGAGAGGGTAATCTGTAATTCTGTCTTAAACTTGACCCATCTTCCTGTCTAAATTCCCCTCACAAAATCCCTGTATCAAATTTCTCACTAGTGTGCACCATCATCCACTTGTCTCATCTCTTCCTAAAAGGGCGCCATGTACTAAAGCACCAATGTCTTAACGGTTTGCATGTTTTGGGGTTATTGATTGGTTCATTTCAGTTAAGGTGCAAATAAACATGGGGCTTTGTCTGTCAGAGGGTTCCTGTATTTTACAGGCTAGTGAATTGGTTCCGAAACTTGATTGCTGGAGCTTGAGGCTTTTGAGCCTTAGATTTAATTATTAATATAGCATACTGCAGGGAGGGAAAAGATGCGTAATTAAAATTCTGAACTGGACTTAAGACCAAAAACTATTCATTCCACATGCTAACCTTCCCCCCCCCCCCCATCCTGACCTCCAACTCACTCATTCACTCCTAAACTCTCCTCTGCTTCAGTGCCGTTTCTATTATGGCTAAAAACATTACTTTTCCAATAATGTTTGGGACCATAAATGTGTTACCTTAGTTGTGCATGTCACACTGTTGGTGATGATGGGGCATTGACGGGGGCCATGCCTTTGTTATACCAAGGAGATGTATTTTCTGTTTCATTGCATGATGTATTATTTTTATACTATATACCATATAACGAAAAGCCAATATCACAAGATTATTATTCAAACAGAACGGTTTTCTTATTTCTAACGTTTTGTCCCCCTCACCTTTTGGAGAGGGATAAGATTTGAAGCATATCCTGAGGATCAAAGTTTATCTCAGTGGGCCTAAATGGGGGGAAAATGGTGCCAATTGCAGCCGTTCTCCCTGTAATCAGCCAATCGTGCGATTGATCTCATGACAGTATGGGGAAAGGGGAGGGGTGTCATTCAATTATCAAACCCAATGCCACTGCCAAAATGGACATGGAGCCAATTGAAAGTAAAAGGGAAATTGGATTAAGGGTATTATGTGCACAAGTCCTATCATATTTAGTGTAAGAATAGATTTTGTGAACAAGCTATACTGCAAATTAAGTTTTAAACCGGAGCATCACCCGAGTTAAAGATGTAAACATTTTGATATGATCAATGTTTCATTGTAATAATCATGATGATAAATATGGACAACTGATTTTTAAATAAAGGACCATGATTCTTATTGACATTCCAAACTGGTTTTGTCTTGCAATTACTGTTGTCTTTATTGAAAACAGATGGTATACCTGAGGCCAAAGTTGGGTTAGTCACTTCCAATAAACACATTTCAGCTTTGTTTTGGATCAGTCGTGATATGCAGTCTTGTCGACAAAACACCGGGGAGCTCCTCTTCGTTCTACAGACTTCCAGGCACTTGCATTCCATTGTCTCGTCAGTACTTCGCCTCGTCTTTGACTCGACAAGTCAGAGTAATTGCACTTCATCTGAATATCTTTTTCTCGGTTACAAGGAGTGGCCATATTTGGCAATTACTCAAATATGAGGTCACTGTGACATGCTCTACAACTGGCGTTGTTGTCTTTTGCAATAACTTCAGAATTTAGCCCAACCCACTGAGATTACTGAGAGGGTGACATCTGCTGGCCATTCGTAACATCACAATCGTTTGTGTGTACAAACTTCTATAGTGTAAAATAAGGAGGTCTCTAGCATTAAGTCCGTTATAACCAACCACTGTTTCTAGTCTGATCTAAACTGAATTGTTAGCCCGTAGTATTTGGCAATTCACATTGAGCAGAAGGCGTTTTCTTTTCTTCCACCCCAGCTCTCTCCCGAGCCAATGAAAGCAGCTCCTTCAGCTGGTCTTCCAGTGGTGGAGCAACCCCATCATTAAAGACGGTCCAATCAAATTTTACTCCCTGGTCCAACCCACACTCTGACTCAGCATCGTCTATTCCTGAAGATAACAGGAAACAGAAAAGAGTATCAAAGTTGATGCAGAACTGTTGTGGAAGTTAAATATCTAAATACATTAAATTGACGTTTCTTGAACAATAAGACCAGTGTGCTACATAGCCTATCATGTTACTATCGGTTAAGTCTGTATTTACGTGGTTGTGTTAAATTAAGGTATATTTTGTATATCTGGCTCCTGTCTCCTGGTGTAGGAAGGATTTCATTAAGCTTGTTAATTGTTGTCAGAACCCCAGCTGTGTATAACACAGTGCACGTCCACAGGAAGCACTTGGGGAAAAAGCACCTTCTTGTGGCACCATGTAGCTTGGTCTGTATATCTCACTCTATATCTTTTTCAGACATTACTCTGCCATAAATGGCTTGCTTTGTCTTGTGACTCTATTGCGTGTCTAAGTTGTTAATTTGGTGTCAGTGTATGTGTGTATTACATAGAGTAACTGTAACATACCAGCCGTGAACACCCATCCTCTCTCCCTCCTGGTCTGATCTGAGGCTTCAACCCGAACGCAGCAGGTCTGCCTAGGAAACTCCTTCCAGAACCACTGTAGGTCTGACAACCGCCGTGCATCGCTCACAATCTTGGCCCGCAGACATGGACAATTGGATAGGCCAGAGGAGAAACTGAGTGAATATTACTCTACAAACGCAAGGTATAGCCAACCATAAGATAGAAGGCTTCCGTTATCTTACCCAAACAGGCTGTGTGGCGCACCTCGACGCCAGGTGACAGAAAAACCCTGGGTCTTGCGCTCTCCGCTTTTCGCCCCACGCTATCATGTCAGCTCTGTACTGCTCTTTGTACTGACCGGGGCCCAGTAGCAGCTTATAGTCAAGTCCCATCTCCTGGGGAAGCAAGAACCACAAAAGTCACTTTCATCTTGGATACCAGTGGGGCAATGCTGCTCAAAAAATGTGTTTCTGTTAAATAGGGAAGGGGCGGATTGCAGGACGATGGGGAGAGGCACTATGGGTTAAGAACGAACTGCAATACCGTGAATTACCTCATCAAAATAAATGTATGCAATTAGCTATGTTTGACTCATAAATGTAAACGTGTCAGGGTAACAGCGAACTAGATCCTGAAACGCATCTACTGACCTGTGCGTATTGTTCTTTGAGCGGAGCCGATAAACGCAGGATACAACATGCTTCGTGACCTAATCTGGCGAATGTGAAGTAAATTGCAGGCTATTTTAAAAATATTAAGTGATTTAGAATGCAATTTGATAGTGAATATTTAAAATTATTTACGAATGATTGTAGATCACTTGCCTCTTATGAATCAGGTCTGTAACATAATCTTTTCCTGATTTTCTTTTACCACTGAATAGGAGTATGAGTTTTGGTTTAGTCGCCGCCATCTATACCCAATAAACTCTTTGTGAAGTAACAATTTTAACCAGATAAACGCACGACAAGTCACACCACTAATACTGACAGCATATGTACTGTAAACCTTCGACCATTCACGTCCCTACAAAACGTAATATAATTGACCATTTTTGTTGAATATTTACGAGACTATTTAATTTCACAATAATGTATTTGAAGTCCATATTATATTTCTATCGTAGAAATGTGCAATTTAACTGTTTTTATGAATGGGTTCAATTATAATGTAACGCTATATAGAAGACTATTCACGACAAAGTACGGTAAAATCGGACGAGTATTACGCCTACAGAGGTGTGGCGTACTATTTCCCCGCCGTTTATCTTTCCTTTGCATTTCCGTTTCCGTCGCATCTAATAAGCAACAGTTGTATAAACCAATAAGTAGGACCCCATAACTATGTATTAGTAACCATATAATAGTATACTATATATTGAAAACGTGATGTAATTCACTACTTAGATGAATATGTACGACACTATTTAATTTTGAGAGAATGTTTTTAAATTATATTGCCGTTGGTTATCTGGTTATCTTTATCTGTTTATCAAATAACAGTTTCGTGTAGCGGAGAAAATATTGAATACTTATATTTAATTATTTTAAGCTTACTGGAAACCTCGTTCCATTTCCCCTAAAACTTAACTTCACACCGTATCGCTAATACAGACTGTCAACCCTTCTTAAAGAACGCGTTCTCTTTATTGTATGTATGGGGGCGCCAACGGACGTCGAATGTCCCTGCTTTGGGACACCTCGCTGAATAATAGAAGTAGTGTGACACAAAAGAAACGTGATCAATAAAATCTAGTTGTACTGTCTTGTCAGCGGAGGTCTGAAATCCAAGTTGCAGATTCACGAACAATTAGTTTTTACTTGAACACTAACAATAACAACCGCATTTCCCTCGCCAGCTGCTGTTTTACTCATTTTTATCTCAAGGAGAAAAGCAGCACGCATGGACGCATGATAAAGCTAGGTTCTTTACGTTGAGAGAATACAGTTGCATAACGCAGAGCTGTACAGTAGGTACTTTTTCTGTGCATTAAAGAAAGGGAAAAAAAACAGTTAAAACATTGATATGCTGTTTATATATTTAATCAATTCAACTTTAAGTAAATTAACTTTTGACAAAGTTAACTGAAGTTAATTTTTTCGTGGAATGACAATTCAAATTAAATATACAATGAATACAAATGTAGGTACAATACAAATATCCATATACAATTAATGCAAATGTTTCAAATCATATAACCATTTTTTAATGTTAAAGAAAATAAAGACACTTACAAATTTCAATATCTGATTAATATACTGTATGTCACAGTGGTGCTTTTGGCCGATACTGTGTTGTTTTTTACTATTCTTTTATATGAGGTTGCTGTAGTTATTGAGAATACCGTTGCATTGGAGTTGCCTGTATTATCTTACTGAGTATTTGAAGATCCTCACAATTACGTTTCATGTCACTTATCTTCACATATTCTTGAACGTATTAGTGTTGGTCTCTGAGTTGTTGGGGACATACGTTTGGATCGGTCAGAATAAGGGGTCGTTATCAGATTTCCATGCCTGCCCGGTTCCTGATTGAAGTCGGCGCCGCTTCCCATACAGACATGGAAGCTTGTGATTGGCTCGCATCACTACCGCGGCGTTGCAGGAATCTGGTTTGCGCACCACCTCACACCAGTCGGGGTAGTCCACGGGCTGGGACCCACTGTGGGAGACAGGGAGCAAAGCTTAAAGTTATTGCGGAACTGGGTTTGTTACTTTCAGGAGGTACAGCGCTTTTCTACCCTGGGTGAAGTTATTTAACTTGAATTATTTAACTTTATATCTAGCTGTTTAAATGGTTAAAGTGCAAAACTGCGTGCAAGCTAAGCAAGTGGCTCAGGATAGGTGTTTCTGATGCATGTTCTGCACATACATAAGAATGAGACGTGACTGATAAGGACACAGAGACATAGCAAATCGAGGCAGCCAAAAGCAAAGAAAGAAAGGATGGTGAAGATGAGGGTATGAGAAGGGCGTGGGAGCGTCGACCTGTGGAAGAGGAAGGAGGATGAAAGAGGACAGTGTGCGGCGCCGTGTAGACGATCACATGGTGCAGGGTCAGGAGTGACTTACTGGTCGCAGCATCCCACTCCGAATGGCTCCATACAGATACACTGATAGCAGTCCTGGGTCATCCAGCTCTCCCCCATTCCAAACACCTGGCCCAAGTGCTCACAGCTTGCTACACAGTACCCACAACAACGTTAAATGACAGCGTTGTATTCGAGAAACACTTTACAGTCCTCAGGAAAGGTATTTGTACACACAACAAAGACGTGCAAGAACCATCAAACAACTTCCTGCTTTTGAAAGATTTATATAATCCGGGATAATTCCCTGGTAATTGCTTATACATTGTGTTTTTAACAAGATCCACAATCAAAACCATTTAACTAACGTTTAGTATGTCATGAAATACTGCAACTGTGGTGGATTTTCAAAAGTGACACTCATGTTTCTTTACTAATTCTGTAATAACCTTTCTTTAAAAATGTGGCATAGAAATTGTAAGCGGCACATTAGAATCTACTATTTCTCAAACTGTAGTGCTGAAAACATACAATCTGAAACTGACCGATGTTGAGGCAAACATGAATTTTAAGTATTTTGGCAAATACATGGACGCATGGTATCACAGTTCTTCATGGTATTAGCAGTTAGACGATTACGTAGTCGTTAATGTTGAACGGCGTCGGTCGTTAGTGTTGAGTCCTGTTTCAGGTCATACCTTTAGTGTTAAAGTAGCACTCCCCACTGCTGTGGACTGAGAGACAGGGTAGGATGGTGTTCATCATATAGATTACAGCCACGAGCACCTGCTTCTCTCTCTGTATTCGCAACATCACTGTCAATAAAAATCACATGAACTAAATAAATATACATTTTTTATTTTCCCTTTTCTTCTCTCTTCATTGTCTGCTTCCTTCTCTTTTCCTTTGCCTGTTTTTAAGGTATGTACCATTATCCGTTTTTATCCCCCTTCTTAGAAATGACAAAATGGGTCCTTACCTCTCTCTGTTCTCTCCCTTGTCTTAAGACCTCTTCCGTAGCGCTCAGATTCAGCCCCTGAACATGTGGGTTTCACTCTAATGCTGTGCACAGCCACAGATATTTATACCTAAAGCCCCCTCTCTTGCTTTCCATTTCTTGGTCACAAAAACCAATGTTTATCTCTTTTATCTGCCTTTAGCAATTGTCTGTGTGCACAGAGTGTGCACTAACACAGATAACATTTTCACTGTGCCACAGTTATTGTATCGTGTGTATATTCCCAAGTCCCGTTTAAGGAATCAATGAAAGAGATCCACCATAGGAAAATTAGGCCATTTAGTCAATCAGCTGTGCAACCGGTGACTTTAATGGTGTGTGGTGCCGTGTGTGTGTGTTAACTTTTTATATTTTACATGCAGTTTGTAAAAATGGATGGCAGAACACCACACATTCAAATTAAATGACGGGTTCAATTCCTTTGTAGGCATCTACGTTTTTTAGGAGCAAATTCAGTCACGTGAAAAACAAAATTTGGAGCCTGTGTCTTAGGAAGTCACATATCTAAAACATCTTGAGTAACTGTACAGTGTTTATGTAACTAATAAATTAACAGGCATCATACCACTATTACAATAGGCAGTAAGGTAGTTTTTGTATCTATATGTATTTGTGCATAAAAAAAGCGTTCATCTGTTTTTTTTTTTTTTTTTAATCGTTGTTTATTCTGGTCTATGCTGATTGGTCTGTATACACTGTCTTGTATGTGCTGATAACACACAGACACCCATACACAAACACATAGGTATAAACCTGACAAAGAAAGACACACAAAGCGGAATTCTGCCGACCAAAGATGTTTAAAGGACGTGGACAGGAACATTGGGTGAATTTCCCTGAATCAATATGTAAACATTTAATTTCCTCAAAATTTGTTATGGAAATGAATTTTTTGAATGTACATTGATTACTGTGTACAGTCATGAATCCAGTCATAAGCCTAAATGCGTGAAGCAGATTAGTATGTTAAGGTTAATAAATAAATAAAACACATTGAGCTACCACACATGTTGAGGTAGAGTAATGACATTTTGTTAAGTAACAAAGCTACAGAGCTACGAATCCTCCCATGTTATTATTCCAACTACAAGGTTGGGCTTTATCTCCAATTAATCTGAATTTAAACTAAATCCACATATCAGCTGTATAATTTAAAATAAAGTTTAACTACAGCTACGAGTACACTGAACTGGCCAGAGAGGATTAATTATGGGATTTAAATAATATATCTATTGAAAAGCACACTGCTTTTGGCATTAAAATGACCAGAATAAATTCTCTCTACTGAAATCTGAGAAGGCAGATCATTTCCTTTATGATGGCTATGGAAGATTGTTCACAATTAAGGAACAAAAATAGATTCCAAACAGAATATGTATATTAAAGCTTTCTACTATAATTCCTTGCAGCGTTCCAGCAATGCTGCAGAACATATGAGTCATAGGAATACTGTTTAATTTGCAGTCAGTCAACCACACATATGGTAAAAGCACGCCAGAGAAGATAACCTTGGAGGCCTGGAGGGTAAAATGGATTGTCCTGGACTATAGTGGGGGTAAAAGCTTCAAGATTTAAACTTTACATGTCTCTAAAAAGATACTTTTATAGGATATTGTGTTATGTAAATACATTTATAAGTAAGAAATGAACTAAAGTTTTTCCACAGAAGTTCTATAAAAGATAGCACTGCAAGAGAGTACGACTATATTAACATGCCTTCGCTTCAGGAATTTGGCAATACTACAGACTTTAAGATCAGATTATTATTGAAAGGGTCTTGGAATAAGTTATCTTTGTCTTGTTACAATATAACCCTCATACGTGCAAAGTGGTTTTTCCTGTTAAGGTAAAACACAGAAAACATTCTCAAAACCAAGGAGCAGGAAGCTGAATCTTTGCATAAAAGTGTCCAATGGTGAAATGAGATGTAAACGTGCCCTAAACAGATGTGTGTTGATCTTGTTGATTTGGTTGATCAATACAGAGCGGCGCTGTTCCTTGTTTTGTTTTTATCTTTTATTAGTCGGTTGACAAATTTTACAATCTGGGCCCGAGTGCGGCATTGTGCTCTTGCAGATACATCAAAAGACCAACCTGTGCCTTCTCTGTGTTATTTCCTGCATGAGTGCAGTTCCTTCTTCACTTTGCATAAGCATCACGTTCTCTCAACATTGGCCACACATGGACAATGCAAAATACATACAGCAGTAAATATATATATATATATATATAAAATAAATAAAGAAATAATATTTATAATTATGTTATCATAGAAACTGTATGGCAGTGGTTTCAAGAACACTCCCTTACAAAACATGTCACGTGATTGCACAGCATCTCATTAGCAAAGTTTAAAGACATTGCACGGCTACTGAGTAGCATTTACACCAAATCACAGTACACTGCAAACGTGAAAGCATCAACAGTACAGGTCACCAAAGACAGGTGTCACTGCGGCATTAATTATACCACGACAATGACCCTAAGGCATCCACAATGGCTGATGTCAAGCCTTCAATGCAGAGGTGTGCCTCAGATCTGTAGGAATATGTCTGATATTTAGTTGATGTGTTACGCTGGAGAACAACCGAATATCAAACATATCACACAGCTCCTGGCCTAGGAACGACATGGTTGTCCTGCCTTGGTGCCTGAAAGGGAAGGGAGAGTTTTTTTGTTTTTTTTTGTTTTGTTTAAATGAGTAATATGCAAGTAGAAGCAAGGGGAAAACGGGAGAGTAAGAAGCAAGGTTCGCTGGGTGAGGAGAACAGAGCAGGAAACAAAAACAAAACCCCTCAAAGTACAAGCGAGTGAGTTCAAGATGAGAATGAGATTGAAGAAGGAAGAAGAAAATAAAAGTTGTCAGCTATGGGCAGCAATGACAGAAGGTACGGCAAACAAAGCGAGTCTAGAAAGAAATCTGACCAAACTGGTTTGGCGGGCAGAGAGCATGCAGTGGCCCAAGCAATAAAGCAGGAAAACACAGAAAAAACAGAGGCCTGGGCGTTGAAAGAGGACTACAGGCCCCCCACACACAGTAGTACATGCAAACACTGACACAGAACGGCTCACACTCACTTGGTATGGCGGTGCCCAGAAGATCCTCATTAGTGATCTTTGTGGTTGTTCTGCAGTTGAGTTGTGTTTTAGGTCCATGTTACTCGCTTCTTTGTTGCCATGTCAAGCGCATAACTCCGCCCTTTTTTGAGGGCATTGCAGGGTATGGAGCAGTTCACAGTCTGATAATCTGACAATGGTGAATGGCAAAGTAAAATATTACAGTTAAAAGTATTGCTAGTGATCTTGCGGCCTGTGTGTATAGCCCGTAGGAGCTTCTTGTTAAAAAAATTCATAGTGTTTTGCATAGCCATATCCATAGCGTGGCAATACTATAACAGTTATTGAGTCAATGTAGTGTTAAAGTCTGTTAGCATTATGCTAAGCTAACATGCTAAGATTTAGTGTGTCAATGTACTCGTGTTTGTGTTTAAATATAATGATGAGTGTAGCAGCTTATGCATCAGTGCTGTGTCGAATCTTTCAATAGAGTGTGTGCAAGTAGAGTGGTGTGTTTGTCTGTGGTGCGTGCTGTGTGCTGTGTAAAGTCTCATGTGGGACGGGGTTTATATAGCCCCAGCTTATACTGGGATGCCCCTCAACACATGGACATTTTCTCTGGCTAATTAATTGTGTATTGATTAGTCTGCCCCGCAGCTCTGCTTCCCTGCATTAACCTGATCAATAGGGTTGATTTTCATTCGGACGTTAATTCACTTTTAGTAAACCTTCACACAACACTTACATGCCAGTATAATTTTACTATGTCAAGGTAGTCTATGTTGTATCTAATGGAGCTCCCTGAATTTACAGGGAATACTCCCAGCATTAGTAGAATTGGGGCTGCTTGTCATTTATGTTTGTATTCAAGCATGAAACCATTGCACTGGGTATGTAGAGAGTATATACATAACTCATACAATATATGAATGATCACTTATTAATAATCTACGCCAGGTTTGGACTGCTTCTCATCCCTACCTAAAACACCACCGCATTTCTAGAGCTCTTGGCTCCATAAATGCACAGATCTGTCAAAGTTCATAACTTGGCTCATAACAGAAGGAAATGTAAGGACAATGGGTCCGTCCACTGGTGGACAATTGTGTCAGTTCAACACTTGCTCCGAAACTTAGATTTTTAATTTCCGTCTATTATGTTACTGAAATCAGTGTTTTAAGTTTTATAACACATATATAAGCAGTCTTTACTTATACGTGTTACTGAATTACACTTGAATCTGTACTTAATTTAAACTTCAGTAAGGGAGTATTATCTTACAAGCATTTCCCTGAAATGCTTTGAACTTTCAATTAAAAAGCATTGAAAACTTATGACACAATTATCATACAATGTGTATTTCTGGGTATGTCTACAAACAAAAAATATTTGGTTACATAAACGGTATTGTTTCTGCACTGGTGTCCATGATATGTTCATAATGAAGAATACCTATGACGTTGTGCATGAAATATTTTAAGAAGGAATTGTCTTATTTTCAACATTAGGTCAGGGTTTTAAAAGGTTTGAAGTTTGAGAAGCTTGGAAACTGCATCTGGTCATCTCATCTACATCTCAGAAACCGGCAGTGGACCTGTGAGTATATTTAAGGGGTTGTTTTAAAGTTTTATGATGTTAGGCAAAAAATCCCCCTTACTTAACATGTTTTCAAAGTTTTATGATGTTAGGAAAATACTCCCCTTTCTTAACATGTTTTAAAGTTTTATGATGTTAGGAAAATACCCCCCTTTCTTAACATTCATGTTCCTGCAGGGGTACTTTTCACATTATCTCTTCTGTTGCCTCTGCTTCACCCTCTCACAAACTGCCTTCTCTTTACGTCCCTCCACCTTTTTGTTATAACACCCCCCCCCAAAAAAAAGAAAACAAGAACAATGACCTTCTGGAATCAGATGGAGCGGAATATGGCGCTCTAATTTTCTCCCTAACTGTTAGCCTGGGGGTAGCATTGTCATCTAAAGCAGTAGTGAATAGGATGGATGGAGGGAGGGAGGTTGGGGGGTCTGGTTAGTTAGATACAGCCAATGTCCAGCCAATGTCCTCCTCTTATGTTTACTGTGCAAGGCTGTCTAAATTGAACAATGCCATCGCACAGCAAGGGGAGACACCTTGGCTTTCTTAAAATATGAATCCCTCTACTCTAAGTAGCCTTTCAACAAGAATAGGAAGAAAACCATTAACCATAAAGATGATCAACGGAGACCTTCCTTTCCTTGGCCAAATAAATCTAGACTGCAAAACCAACATGAACACTTTTTTGTAATATTGATTTTGGGATTATGTCACCATTAAATAGTTCAAAATCTTTATTCACCTTGGTACAGAACATTTTATGGGAAGTGTAGTTACTGACAAATCCAAAATCAAGTCTAATAGATTAAGATAAGAGTTAAAGCAGTCAAAGCTGTGACTGTTTTATTTCTCATGGCTGGTCATCCTGTTGCCGGGGAGAGAGGGGTGTCTGTCAGTGAGGCACTTTGATGGTGATGAGGAGTGACACCGAGAGGATGCCTCATTTCCAAATAGTCAATACAACCAAACACACATATGGATGTTACACAGTGAGCAGCCCTAAGGGGGGCTGTAGTGAAGCAGAGAGGAACAAGCAAGGTTAGCGAAGGGGGTTTATGGGAGGAGCTTATTCAATGTCAGTCCGCCTGTAGACAGCGAGGGGCGTTTACATCAGCAACAGGCCACGTATTCCTGCTCTAAAGCGAGACCAACGCTAGGCACAGAGGGAGGACAGGACAAAACTGAGGGAGACAGGACTGTGAAAAATCCCTTAGTGCAGTGAAACGGTTTGTTTCTCAGCAGCGGCACAGTCTGGAGAAGTCGTCTCAGTCGCCATCTTGGCCGCTGCTCTGAAATACAAAGAGACAAGCACAGACAAACAATAAAGACGAATGAAGGCTGAATCTGGCAACACAGGAAACGGTGACGAAAGATGAGCCCGGCCGCATTCTGTAACGCTTTCACAGGGAGGGACCTCCTTCTGTAAATAATGAAGATCTGCGGGAGGGAGGATGAAAGCTGTTCAGGATGTTCTTCCTGGGTCTCTTCAATGGTGAGAATAGTGAGAACCCTTAGTAATAGTGAAGTTGCAATGGACAGACTAGGGATGGGGGGAACATTTTGAAAAACTGAAGGAAGAGGAGACTGTGTGGAAGACATTTTCTGAACATGCGACTGTCGTTGAGATTAGTGTGGACCGTAGTTGATTGGATGTTTGTGTTTCAATTTTCAAAAGGGCTAGTATACATCATCCCTTATAGTTATAAGGATAACTTTTTAACTGCCTAAGTTAATCATGAAAGTACTAGACACACCTAGTATTGGTTCAGTGAGGAACTGTGCCCTTAAAAGGTTAAAATACAATGGCTGTGTCCGAAATCGTTCACTCGTTCACTATTCCCTATATAGTGAATGGCAGCGAGTCCACAAAATTTCAGCAGTGAGTGAACGAAATGAGTGAGCGATT
>JAOYSI010000018.1:40862-74186 GCA_025775065.1 Hiodon alosoides | reverse complement strand
TGGCCAATCTCCATGCTCAAGTAAAATTGTCAAAGAAAAGAAGCTTAAGGTCAAAGTATAATTTCCAATTATTTAATAAAATGTAAGTATACAACCGTGTACAACATATACAAGAAATCAAAATGTAATATTCTTCGATATTGCCGGTCGAATCACTTAATGTTGGCTGTGGGTTTAGAGCTGGCCCTTGTTTACTTTGCAATGGACGTGTTAAAAACTTGTCCATTTTGCTAACTAGTGGCTATATATGATAAATAAACATAATAGCCTATCGCAAATTTAATTAGTTGGAGGTAAGGTTCCGTTGGTAACTATAATAACGTTCCTGGTATGGCTAGTGCTAACTGGTGGCGGCAAATTTTGGACCAAGAAATGTTTAATATTGTGTAAGCGAATATGATTAAATTTAGTTTTTGGGTGGGATATGAAGTGATGTATGTTTACTGTATTTGGTCATTTAAAAACAATAAAATTATGCCTAGTTTATCCTGTCTACCCGTGGCTCCCCTCAATGCACTTCGAGGCACCCTTGTGGGCAGCGGCCCTCCTGTTGAGAACCACTACTCTATACGTTTTCACATATTCTTACTTCTCTTTTACGTTTTCATATTTTCCTTAATGAAGTGAACCTTGTTTGTTTGCATTGTTTCAATAAAGCATGACATTTTACCCAAAGTATTTTATGTATAGTATATGTAGTATTATAGATTTTGTGTTCAGATGTTTGTGATATAAAAAATAAAGACTAAAATAACAAAAATAGCTGGGTTTTATAAGGGAGAGTCCCTCTTATCATGAAGCTATTCCTTACCAATTCAACTACCCTCTCCTCCTCCTCCTGCCTGTCCCTCTGGCCCTCATCAATATAACAAGCCTGTTCTTCATTGCTCACCACCTGCTTTCTTCCTTGCTGCTGCACAAACTCTGGCACTGCTGACGAAGTACAGGCTACTGCAGCAGCCCCTAAAGTAAACATCTCAGTTATTTTGGCACATTTGGCGGCATCTGCCTCCAAACTTTTAAACCTCTTAGTTTTTTTGAGTTTTTACACTTTGGTCTGTCCATTTTGAGAGGTGACGGAGAAGGGGGAGGCGGTAGATACGTAATTACTCTGTCTATCGTGCATTGTGATTGGGTTTACGAACTAACAACACAGAAGACAAACCAATGGGCCAGCCCCCAAAAAAAATTGTATCGCCCCCAAAGTGCGTCGGCCCACCGGAAAAATGCCCGGTATGCCCGATAACCAATCCAGCCCTGTCCACTCCCCATCTCCACTGATACGATAGGCCTTTTGTGCAGTGTTTTTCTGTTGTTTTAACCCTGGGAAACTCTATGCAGCCTCTATCGTAGCACAATGGCTTTGATTTGGTCATGGCCCTGAATGCCAGCTGAAAGAGCAGGAAAAGAAGCTCACCAAATGTCTCAAATGCGATACAACTTACGACTGTTTACTATGTCCTGAATCATGGTTTGATAATAATAGAAGCTAGGCCAGGACCTGCACCACTACCATCAGGGACATCTGACTCTTACGATGGACCTGCAAACACTACCATCAGGGACATCTGACTCTTACGATGGACCTGTTGGGACCTGCAAACACTACCATCAGGGACATCTGACTCTTACGATGGACCTGTCGGGACCTGCACACACTACCATCAGGGACATCTGACTCTTATGATGGACCTGTCGGGACCTGCACCCACTACCATCAGGGACATCTGACTCTTACGATGGACCTGTCGGGACCTGCACACACTACCATCAGGGACATCAGTCGACTGTGCCATTATTCCACTTTGTTAGCTGGGGCCAGATGTGTTGTTCAACCAATATAGAAGCTTGCCAGCATATTACATCCCGCTTACTTGATACAGAATTACTCAACATTATTGTTTAACATTATGAGTTGTCATTATTATTTTTCATCAACAGGTGGAAATAGATACACCATATTTTGACTTTAGCAGCCAGTAAAGGATACCTCTATATGTAGGATTAAAGGATTATAATAATCTGGAATTTAAGGAATGAGTGAGCAAGAGGATTTTAATAAAAACATTTATAGAAGCATGAACTGAATGGTTTCTTGATCTCTTAGCAAGGGACATGTTTTATAACAGTTTTTTCTCAAATGCTGCAGTTAGACGTCATAGTATAATCAAATTTAAATGAATGTCCTTATATATGCATATGTAAAGAACACCTCTGGACGTTATGGCTTAGACTCCACAGCCAGCAATGTATGGTCTCAGGTCTTTCCCTTTGCAGTGATTCCTCCAGGCCACCCTGAATATTACGATAGGACGAGAAATACTTACAAAACTTAGAGAGGGCTTGCATAGGTTTAAGTCTTATACAATTCACAGAGAATGAATCCCATGAATTCTTACCATGCTGCCATACCATTGGGGTCTCTGACCACACGCTTGGCACATGTGATAGCGGTATCAATGTTGTCATTCAGAAGCTCTGCAGAAAGAGACATATTTACTGCTGTCAATCAACTGTTTAAAGTTAAAATCAGAGAAAATAAGAAAATACGTTACAAACACAGGCGCTACCTAAGCCAAGCTTTCCGGCTTCTCTCATCCGACTAAATCAAACCAAGATACATTTATTCTGTCTTTTACACTGTGACTGTGTTCTCATGGAACATGAAATGTATTCATATGGAATATGACGTCCCCATAGTGTTCCAAAACTCACCGCTACAGTTGATGCCACATGCATTGACAGCACGAGGCGTTTTGAAATCATTGCACCACCAGCGGCTGTTGATCTGGAAGATGCCGTAGTCAGTTGATCCATCAGTGTTGAGGTTGGTTGCGGTGGTGCTGTAGCTTGACTCCCATTGAGACAAACAGACCCCTAAAAAAGGACAACCCAAAACATTACTGCAGTGCCTTATCTTGTAGAGTAATAAGTGGGTTAGTTCCTAGTTGGAAAGCGGCTGTTCATCTAGCCAATAGGTGAGGGGGGTTTTTTACCTCTAGGAACCACACTTAAACTGAGGCTTTAGGTAAATTATTGTATTGCATTGTTTACATGTATAACTGTGATGCACCGTAATGCAACGTAAATACGTGGTTTGCCCTCAAAAGCCAATGATTGAAAGATGTGTGCATTTCGTAGGTACACATTGCCTCGCTTTAAAAGTATTTTTAAAAGCTTTAGACTGCCACACATTGGGGCAATGATAAGCATACTGAGCTATATAACGTTCAATTTGCGTTAAAATGCTGGCATGGATATAGCATATTTGGTATTGTGAAAAGTTAATTCATAATAATGACGTAATTCACGTAATAATAACATTCTTAAAAGTGAAAAAACAAACGAATCACCTCGAATACGTTCTAAAGGAAGCTCATTTCCAATCAACAGGCATTTACTTATCGTTTTTATTCTATTTTACACTCTCCATCTAAATCAGAGCCATAAACTTCAGGAAGAGTTCTTGTCTAACTCACAATTAGCCAGGGCGTATCCCCTATAGCCATCCAAACCCGAAGCCTTGAGTTTCTTCGCCAGCTCACAGCGGTCATAAACCTTGGCGCTGGCAACAATGAAGAGGAGCGCGAAGAATACAACTGCACTCATTCTGGGAAACGAGATGTGTTAGTGTAAAAGAAGTCTTCAGTATATATAGACAGTGTATACAGACACGAGCATAGCCCTTATTTGGTTAGTCTGCGGAATTCCCAACTTCTGCCATTCTGAGTCATTCTGAACGAGGAAGCTTTCTAGATGTTGAATATTAACACAGTAATCAATGTTAATTTGGAAAATAACGATAACTAAAAGTGAAATCAGTTGGGCGTTTCATAATCAGAATGATTTTTGTGACTTAAGATAGCATTATTGAAGCATCAGATATGTCCAGGGTTTCCTAATCAGAACTTCTACCAGCTGTATAGCCCCTGGACATTTTGCACTGTATTTTCACCGAGGATCATTGAAACATGCATTGTTCCTTATTTTATTAGCAGGTTTCTATTCACCTTGATCGTGGGTCATCCCCTGTGGCATTATGATTAAACATAGGTTCGATAATTATGTGCATTGTGTTAGCTTTATGTTTAACAGAAGTGAGCACGTTTTACTCACATCTTATTTCAAAGGCATTTGCCTGAGACGACACCAAAAATAAATAACCGCGCCTAGGAAGTTGAAAGCACAGATAATTGATGTCTTAAACATAGCTCGCTAACTTTAACGCTATTTGATACTGGCAGAAATGTGTCAAACATATTTTTTTTTTATATTGTTTTTATTTTTTAAATACTTTTTTTTCTTTCTTGCCCAGGTCGCTACAATATGAAAATTAAAACATCAAATAATTATCATGAAAAAGAACCTTACCTTAAGTAACGCAAATGATATACAGAAATACCCTGGCTTTGTGAGTTCCAAAATACAGTCAGTCCTTCTTGTATTGTCATAAAAGTGAGATGATCAGCGAATCAGAACACTTGCAGCCAACAGGAAGTAAAAAATTGATGTAGGTTTAACTTATTATTTAGGAACAATGCAATGCCACCCCCAACACTCCTTAATACTAACTTAACCAATAAAAGCATCTGACATTACCAGGTGGTAAGCTCCAGTGTTTTACCTATGTTGCCTAAATCTAACGAGTAAAATCCACATTAAAATAAAAACTACTCCAAATTGTTAATTTAAATTATATGGTGTTACTCCGAATATTTTTACTTTCACTGTCACCGGTTCTTTAATGTAGGCCGTTTTCTTTTTTCTCTCGTTGAAACTGTCAGGCTTTATATGATCTCAGGTTAATATTCAGCTTTTCTGAAAAGCGACCGGTTTCCCAAACTCAATCAAACGGTCCAAGCTCATATCGACAATCTCCAAGCTTGATCTCTGGCTACAATTGTTCATACAATCAGAAGGCTGGGATGCAAGGGTATATTAGCATAATAGAACTGATCTCATTCCTCTTATAAGTCATATAAAAAATCTATTTTCTATATTCACAATGCCCCTCCATTTGAAAGAGGATCCGGGTCTCTGAGATGGCCTGAGTTCGGGTCACTTCAGAGGGGTCTGGGTTCATTTGGAACATTCACATGTACTCTTCCCTTCTGTTAAAATATTGACTCTGAACTTGCTGGTTCCAGTCTGAGTTTCAGAGGTTTCAGATCCTTTTGCATTTTTCCAGCTGTCTATAGAAGAGGAACTGAGATGATTACATAACTTACCCATCGCTCAAGACAATGCATTATGGGTCATTGGCCAACAATGCTGTCGCAACTGTCATTATTACAGCTATATTTCACTGCCCATTGAAAACAATTTAATTCTTCTAAGGACTTTGGAAAAAAAGTAATCTCCTGTGCACGATTGAGGTGAGCTGAGAGGTAAAGGAAACGTAGGTGCAAAGGAAGGTGAGAGGTCACAGAGAACATCCTTGCATGGTGCACTTTAAAAACCAAATGGACTTGTCAAGCACTGAAACTGAGAGACATCCCCATAGCATGATTTGATTTTGCCAACACCATGCTTGATGGCTGGGATAGTTAAATGACTAATTGA
Source organism: Hiodon alosoides (assembly GCA_025775065.1). Taxonomy (NCBI): domain Eukaryota; kingdom Metazoa; phylum Chordata; class Actinopteri; order Hiodontiformes; family Hiodontidae; genus Hiodon; species Hiodon alosoides. The sequence continues at coordinate 68,624 of JAOYSI010000018.1, read as the reverse complement.
TATAGAAATGTAATTATTTTGGTAAATTCCAAGTAAATCATGGAAAGTTATTGGAGTTTTCAGGGATATATGCTATTAACATGTGCAATTAGTCTAATCTTCAAATTAAAATGAGGAATCCACAGCACAGAGGCTGATGTTGCTTGGGTGTGGGTGTCTGTTTTATGTAATGTCCATAAAATGTAAAAAAAACAAAACAATTTTCCACTGCTATTTTATTCTAGTGTAACATCTACAACATTGTGCACAATTATACCTCAGACAGTATTATTAACTTCAACAAATTGTCTATAGTTGCAATAAATTCTAGGTAAATTTCAATGGTATAGTATGCAATTCATTATTTGGTAAATTCCTAATAAATAAGGGCAAGTTATTAGATCTTTCAGGGATGTATGGTATTAACATGTGCAATTAGTCTAATCTTCAGGTTAAAGCTGGATTTTTTATTACCACGAAGAATCCACAGCAGAGTGGCTGATGTTGCTTAGGTGTGGGTGTCTGTTTTATATAATGTCCATAAAATGTAAACATTTTTTTCCACTGCTATTTTATTTTAGAGTGACATCTACAACATTGTGCACAATTACACTTCAGACAATATTACTACCTTCAACACATTGTCTATAGTTGCAATGATTCATTTAATAAAGACATGAGACGAGAAGATTCCCTTCTGGCTGCTCTGGTTCAGACTCCGCAGCCTGAAACAAACTGACTAAGATCATGACCTCGGCAGTGATTCCTCCAGGCCACCCTAACAATTAAAAGCAATGGTTAAGGAATTGTTAAATGTATTAAATATGAAAAAAAACAATTTGATTAAGAATCGAATGATATCTTCAGCAAAGTTGATCCTGGATAGATAAAATTCTCATAATAAAAGAAAACATGAACAGTAGGATCACATACAATGTACAAGTCTACCCAATGTGTGTTTAAGCCCCAAATGAGTTATAAAGAATTATCTTATCATTCATACCATGCTGCCATGCCATTGGGGTCTCTGACCACACGCTTTGCACATGTGATAGCCGCATCCAGGTTGTCGGACAACAGCGCTGCAGAGAGAGGAATATGCAGTGCTGTCAGTCAACTGTATTAAAGTATAATCTGAGAGAAAATAAGATCGAAAGTGTAGTGGTTCTGAGTTATCTGAGCCAAAATTTCCCATTTCAATCACACCGTTCATCATTCATTTATATGTACGAAAAATGCTATCCAAATAAATGCCATATAAAAAAACTGCTTAAATTAACTTTTGGTAAATTAAGGTTAGACAATTGCTCATTGTTCCACAGGGCTGGCAAAGTGGAAATAAAAAATTTTCACTTTTCCATTTCAACAAAATAACTCCTCCTCATTCAGACTTAACTGAGATGCTTTTAGAACCCACCACTACAGCTGATTCCACAAGCATTCTTAGCGTTCGGTGTTTTGTTATCATTGCACCACCAGCGGCTGTTGATCTGGAAGATGCCGTAGTCAGTTGATCCATCAGTGTTACGGTTGATGGCGGAGGTGCTGTAGTCCGACTCATATCGGCACAAACAGACCCCTATGTAAACAGTAACAACCAAAGGAATTACTGCAATGCTTTAGAAACATGTAGAGTAGCAATTTGGGTGGGACAGCTGTAAAGTTAATAGATTTCCAACCAGCAGATGTCAAGTTTAAATCTCATGGAGAGGTATTGCCTTTGAGCATGGCTTTTAATCTCAATTGCTTCAGTTAAAGTTGAAATAAATTGCGTAAATATCTTTTTTTTTTTAAAGTGCCTTAAAATTCTGAGTTTACAATAATGATATTATGGAATCATACAGATAGGTGGACTTCTGGAATGTAATATACGACAACTCTGTAGTTTGTATTCTCTGCTGACAATCACGGAAGATGTTTTTCCTCTAGGTGTCTTTTTCGGTGGCCACATCAAAATTATGGTTCACCACCTGAAACTTCTAGCCTGAGTACTGACTGGCTCCTTCCACTGGCAGACTGTAAGTTCCCTAGCCGTGGCATCAACTGTGTGCGCACTACCGGGGATTGAAGGTGGAGGAGCTCTCTAAACAGCATCCCCTGTGACTTTGCCAGCAGTTTGCTGGCATGCCACTGAACCTCTGGTGGAAATACAGTTCTGAATTTGTGGACAAATTTACTAAATTGATATTGTTCTATGATGTGCAGAATGTGTGGCACTCACAGTCAGCCAGGCTATATCCCTTATAGCCAGCCAATCCTGATGCCTTGAATTTCCTTGCCAGCTCACAGCGGTTAAAAACCTTGGCACTGGCAACAGCCAGGAGGAGCATGAAGAACACGACAGCTCTCATTCTGGAAAGACAGGAAGTGAGTCCACGTAAGTGGTACAGTCCTCAGTAAGATCCATGTATACGAGAGACACCTTTTGAAAAACATTCGTTTCTTCCTAGTTGTTCCTCACATTTGTAATTTACATCATTTTGTAGGTTTTAATGACTTATAATGACGTTTGCATTCACGGAGCAGATGCCCATTTTGTTCAAGTACAATTTTTAAACAATGTTGTGCCAACGATTCCCCGTTTTCTTATTAAAAAGTAGCACATGAACAAGTTGTGCCTAATTATAATTAACGTTAGCTAGACAGATAGTGAGAGAAAAGGTTTAGTGCAACTTAGTACAAAATTGGTTAATATTTTATTCAAAGTTTTTTCCAAAGTCAATTTTTAATGGACCACATATAAACCAATCCTAGGCCCGGAATTTTTTAAATGAATTTTATAAAGCCCCAAAACTGTTGTCTGTGGTTATCGTAAAGATAGCAAGACAATCAACTACAACAGGGAAACCTGCATTTACTATATAATATTATACAACTTGCTTATTTAAGAAAGTCCTTTAAAAAAATAAATGAAATAATTTATTTTAAACATTTGAGAAAAACCTTGAAGCTTACCTTGAAGTTATGTAAAACTAAATCGGGGCTTTCTATCCAAGTGTATGCCACTGAATAGATACGAGTAAATCCTGCACTTTTATATGCTTTGAAATAAATGGGCAGGGCAAGGTGAGAGATAATCAATTAACTGGCACCTTCAGAAAAGATAAAGAAAAACAAACACGTTCATATCAGAAAACGTTTTTTTAATCCATTTGTAAATTCCATGGTAATTACAAAAGCAGAAGAACAAAGCAATGTTTGCGGTTCGGAGTGATTTGCAGTGACCAACAGGAAGATTACGTCATTTATGTTTATTAAATGTATTAATTTAACTTTGAATACTTTAAATCAGCTAACAGCAAATCTGCTGCAAATCTCAACTATCCTAGAAAACATCCCGTTCAAGTTCTAGGAGCGCCAGACTAACAGTCTTGTCAAATGCTTCTTGTCACCTTTCCACCTGAGGATCAGCGACCATGTCCTCAGCCCCCACAGGCAGCTTTCAGACACAGACCGATGTTTTATTATGTCACATGCTGCAGCTGTAGCCTCAGAACAGTGGCCTTGAGTTGGTAATTACAATCGTTAACATGGTTGATAGTGGACAGCTGTATAGCGCTGGGGCCGTGGAATGGGGAACCGGCAGCTGCAATCACAGTAACGTAAGATATGACGATGTTTTAAAAATATATCGGTACCTCTTTCATCGAGATGCCACTTCCCATTCGATAAACCTTATTGCAGTAGAAGTTCCTGTAAAATTATCTAGCACATTTGCAGGCCCCCAGAATCACTCATCTAGAAGAATACATTTACAATTGGTCGCCACGTTTCTTCAGTTTCACATATTAATACATTAATACATTGTCTAAGCGTCTCTACACATTGTCCCCACAATGCCACCACTTACGTCTTCTGCTCTCTGCTTCTTTGTCTTAGTCTGAAGTCTTGTGTTGCAAGATCATCGTCTTTCTGCACCTTGAGCGTCTCTTTGACTTACTATCGGGCTACAGAGAACAATACGCCTCTTGAATTGTATATCTCTAGGGTGAACCTTAGAATGGTAAAGGCCACAAGAAACAGATAAGTAACCTGCTTGACATTCTAACAATGTCAAATTGGAACAATAGCCGCATAATCGAGCAAGTTTTGATCGCACCAATGGCACGCTATTGTCGTCGAGCACAATCAAGGCAAGATTTGCCATGATTCAATAGAGTTTGACAGAAAAAGAATATGAATTCGTGCATTTTTGGTAATGCGGGAGAAGTGAATACTCATGTGTCAACACAAGTTTGACTGTTGTTGTTTCATCATGCCTATCACAGTGGATTGTTATTAATATTTGAATATTTTGCTGTAGCACACTTTTCAGCATGTCTATTCCCATGAAACTTCATGATTTTCACAATACTGTTACACAATGTAATTTCTGTAAGGGGGAATTTTTATTTTACTCAAGCAGCATGACGCTTCAGTCAGCTTCAGGAAATCCAGAAAAGGTTATTTGGCAATGCTGATTGTTAGTTCAGCTGGGAGTTCAGCTGGAAGTTCTGATAATTCCGCGTGATCTGTTTGTTTTTGGAGTGAACACAAAACCAGTTTTACTTTACTGCAGCTACACAGAATGAAGGCACAGTGAACCATGCCTCTACATGTCACCCTCCAGTCTTATTCAAGGTTCCCCTCCTGTGAAAGGCCTCCGAGACTCCTTCACTTCCAGTAACCAGTCAATGCACTGAGTGAGAACAGTCACCACTCAATCTCCGTTTTACCGTGCTCCATATATCATTCTGTTTCAAAATTTAAAAAATTTGAAAGTCATGGCAGCAAGTTTACTTTACAGTTACTCCAATGCAAAGCATGCTGATAATACTGACAGAAGTACCTGAGTTCCCGAAAGCCTTATCTTTTTGTTAATAATGGGCCTGCTGCTTGTGTGTGCTGGTGCACGTTCACTTTCATTGCAGGCTCTTATCTTGCAGAATCGTGTCAGTCTGCACCCAAAGGGTTCTGTTAACTTTGCCGATAACAAATATCAGAGAGAGTGAGAGAGAGACACGCACAGATCACATTTCTTGGCTTGATGTGAACGCTGATATGGGTTAAAAAAGAAAAAAACCACACCTAGTGCACACCTTTTGTGTCCACTAACTCTCTTGACAGGACAAAAGAGGTATGCATTGCAACTAATCCGAGATAAGTACATTAAATGCAATAGAGAACAATGACACACTTGGGGTACTCTCTGAGGATTGTGTCTTTTCTGCACGTTGCACACAAGTATAATGCCTATTCTGTGCAGTAGGAATTCTATTTTATTTCCATAAATGACTCTGGGCTCCATCAGACAGCATAAATGTGCAAACAGTGGGAGAGGAGTGCAAGAGCTTGCCCTCTTACTCTTTTTGCTCAACTTCTCTCAAAATTTCCCTTTAAACTCTCTATCCCATGGCCATCTAAAACCAGTTGATATAAATTTGAAACAAACATTTCTGTGTAATCACTAAAAATATAGAAAAGGTTTACACACAAAGAAGTTTGGTCCATAGACTCAGTCTTTCATCTCAGCACTTTAATTTAAACACTGGGGGACTAAAGGTCAGCCTACACCTATTTAAATTTACTTTGCTCTGTATAGCATTATTGTTTCATAATATTAGACAGTGATGAATGCCGTTTGTGAAGTTTGTGTATTTAATTCCCCAGTGCAGAATACAGACTACAAACAAAATTCCTTTGTTTGCTAACCTTGTGTATATTTTGAACCTCCCTGTCACTGGGATATATGCACCAAACCCGAATAATGAGTCTTGAGAGTTGGATGAGTGTTGCATGAATTCTTTCTTATTTTCATATTTCAATAATTTGAAAATTCTAATTTTAAAAACCCAGAAGTATCTACACTTGGTGGCCAGTTTATTAGGTACACCACTCAGCTCCTACAGACAGGGAGTAATGTGGCTGTGGTTTGCTATATAAAGCATGTAGGCAAAACAAGTGACCTAAGCGACTTTGAGCGGTTCCAGCGTCTCAAAGCATTCTTGGGACAAGTTAGATCCCTTGATACCAACTGAGCAACGTTTGGACATAAAAGAGACTCTGAATATAGACCCTCATGGCAACAATTAACCTTTCATTGCATGGATACACAGCAGGATAATGCACCATGTCACAAGGAATGTAATGTCTGAGAATGGTTCCAGGAAAATGACATCGAGTTCAGCTTACTTGAGTGGCCTGTTCGATCTCTGGCAGGAGAACAGGCTGTTTGCAGCATGAATATACCGCCGTCCAAAACTGGATGATGCCATCTGGTCAGCAAGGACCAACCTCCCTGTGGAGTGTTTCCGACACCTTGTAGAATCCATGCTCCAAAGAATTAATTCTGGTCTGGAGTGTAAATGCTACATTTGCACAAGAATTAAAAGAGAATTAAAATGATCAAATTAAAAATAAGCTTCAAACACCATATGAGTGATTTTGTGACATGCTTACATTGAAACTAATGTAGTTATTATGCATTTCAATAATGAACCTATTAAGTCTGCCACAGATGTCCAGTTGTGGTTTTAAGCGCAAAGGCTTTTTCTTCACACAAGATCATTTGGAAAAACCTTCTGGTGGTCCATCTTTTTGAGCTGATCATCTTTATCTTTGTCTTCTTTCCAGGAAGTTATCATAAAAATAAAAAAAAACATTAAAAATGACTGCATGGCCCCATGAAGAGATCCCTACCCCACTCCACCGGAAAGTCACAGCCCACAAATTTTCATTTGACGGTTTTTAAGGGTGAGGGCGAGGGACCCCCCCAATTAGGGCCCTGGGAAGTCACTACCACCCCCCAACACACTTCGACACCCCTGCACGTGAGGGATTCATTCATTCTACTCAACTTGTCTTCTAATGTGTTTGCCACCCTGCTAAAAGATATCTTGCTTATCCTACAGTAAATATTATGTTTCCTCCGATTAGTCATTTTGAGGCTTAATAAACATATCTGATAATATATTCATATATTCATACTAAATACGTATTAAATCACTTGAATCGTTTAAACTGCACAATGAGAAAGCTCATATTTAACGTGTATTTCATTAAAGGCGAACGTTCCCCTCTAGTGGTGATTTCACGCTATTGTAACAATGGGTTGTCTGCCCCCTATAATTGGTCAGGTCTGCCCAACCCACCGAAAATCGAACCCACACTGTGGTACGGGTGTACAGCGTCTCCTGTCTGAACCATCGAATTGACATCGCAGTCTGCCAGGTCTTCTTCGTTTGTCACACTATATTCATTTTATATCCATGTAATTCATGCAAATTAATGACACGTATGGCATTGCCTGCCCAATAATTACCTTTAAAAAAAAAAAAAAGTACAATGTAACTGTACAATAAATGTATGCAGTGTAGTGTTACTGTACATAAAGGTAGACTAAGTAATGGAAACAAATATTTCAACACTAATTACCAAGAGGTTTCTGCTATAAAAGACATCTTAAAATCAACACGGTAATAAGTGTAAGCAACACAAAAGAACTGACAGATGTTGAAGGATGTCGGATATTTGGGGCCCCTGTGTTAAGTGTCAAAAAACCATGACATCATACGCCAAACACAGAAAAACTGCATCAGGAAGCAGGAACAGTGCTCGCAGTTTACCGACTGGAATAGATGAACATTCAACAGGATAGTGACTGAGACCATTGCCCTGCATCACATGACCTGGTGTAATGAGCTCAAAACCTGGACTTCTGACCAGTACAAGGCAATAATATGGTCTGATGAATCATCTTTTACTCGTTTTCCTACATACTGTTTGTGTTTGGAGAAAACCTTCAACTCACACTGCCTGTTCCCAGCTGTTAAACATGGTGGTGGATCTGTTAGGATATGGGCAGCCATCTTGTGGGAGTCATTGGGTCCGATTATTACTCTGCAGCCAAGGAAAATGAAGCCATTTTAGGCAACTACAAGCACCCATGGTGCAAACATTGTTTCCTAAAGTTGTTCCCCAAACTATAATACCCCATACACACTGCTAAACAGATTCAAGAGCAATTTCATGAACACCAGGATGAAGTCACCTTCCATAGCCACCCCAATCACCAGATCTGAACATAGATTAACCTTTATGGGAAGTACAGATACATAGAGTGCAGAGTAGATTTCCTCCGCCATCATCTCTCAAACAATTGGAGGCTTTTCTTTTTGAAGAATGGTCCAATATCCCACAGAACTCCAAGATAATTGACAGCCCAGACACTTTATATACTGCTTGGTGTTTACCCCCAGTATATCCCTTTCACAAGACATACAAGAAATGACTAAAAATAGAGCCCATTATATAAGGCTTGGGAGAGCCTTCTCTTGAAAAATTTAAGTGGACAAAATTTGATATGTCAGGTTACGTAAGTGAAAGCTACGTGAACAAAATGATTTTGTATCTCCAGAGGAAGACAAGAACATCATCCTGTGGTCTGGAGTTAGCACCGGCCCATGAAATAATTTCTACTTTTTAAAATTTCCGTTCAGTTCTCATTTAACGGAGGGTGTGAATGTGACTTAAGCATTGATACAAATGAATCAGCTACCACAAGGTTTTTTTTCTGATCAAGACTTACTTTTAGCTTACCATTATAACAATAACTCGATAATCCTTGTAGATACAGCAGAAATATGTATGTTATGTTGTGCCAAAATGTAATGCTGCGTCATTTAGATTTACACAAAGGATAGTAATTAATTTCACCACATTGCACCCATGTGTTTGCAGGTCCTCGTATCCCCCGACACACAGGTGTCATTCGCTCATCACCTTCCTTCAGTTCTCAAAGACCCATCTGTCACCACCGGGCACGGGTTCATCTGGTGCTACCAATGTTAATAACATTATGTCAATAATATATGTGTGTTAAAAATGACCAGAAGGATATACTGGATGGTGTAAAACTACATCGTCTCTTAGTCATGTTGAATTGTACTGTAAGAGTTAACTTGGTATACTTGGAGTAATATGGGTCTCAAATGTGCTTTAACTTTAGAGATGATTCAACTTGTAAGCATAAGAGCATCAGCTAAATGATGAAATATAATACAAATATTATTATTAACAATTGTATAAATTGGAAACCAAGACAACCAGCAGTTAAATGTTTTAATAACGACATTGTGGTAATATCACAAAAAGTTAATACAGACAATGGCATCACAGAGCATACACAGACTCATTCAGCAGAAACTGAACCAAGTGAGAGTTGCAAACACGGTTCCAATACATGTCGCAGAAGCGATTACTCCACTACACCTCTATATAACAAATCATTTCAAAATAAATAGACAAAGCACCACATAAGCCTTTGAATAAACAGAGCTTAAATAAGCCAAAAAGGCACGACAGCTTTTACTGCAAGTTCCCAATGCCTTTTATGAGCAATGACATGCAATGGTTGAATATTTCCCCCCCCTGTATTAAATTGGCTCAACAACAGCGTATGGTTTCTTTATTCATCTTACTGAGAGCTTTTGAAATTCCAAGACTATTGTTCAATAACAATTGTTATTGCTTATTTAGGATGCTAAGAAAAAGGTTCTGATAGGACAAATTTCCATATGCGTTTTTAAATATGGAGCTATATTATGCCAGCAGTTGGTTTATTAAAATTGCCTCTATCCACATCACCACTTCTACATAGAGTTATCTTTAAGTTTTATTAAGAAAGTGAGAGAAAGAGAGTAATGTAAGCACTTCTATTTTTTTTAATAGCCAAAAAACATATGGATACTGGCCCTTGGGTTTTTGTTGAGTAGTTGAGCAGTGGATTTCAATTTGTCCTGACAAAATTCTCGAAAAAAAGAGGAATTGTAACATTCCATTATTACGTGGATACTGAACATTAACGACGAGTGTGTTTATTCAAATTCATGTCAAACTGGACTTATGCCTACTAAAAAAACATCAAAAAGGTAACTGAAGAAACGGTAACAGGTGTTCCATTTCTAACAAAATTCTATCAAAACCACAGTAAAATACACCAAAAAGTCCCCACTAAACTAACCGGCAATTAGAAAGAAAGATGTACTGTAAGGTTTATATTCTATTAATATAAATAGAAAATCAGCAGCGGTAGAGTATATATGTTTAATAGAAGTACCTCCTTAACAGATAGTGAAAACGCATCACCACTATTCATAAATGATTAACAGTCTGCCACAAGAAAATGTCCTGCTTTGAAAAAAACACCTTACTATAGCAATCATCCACCACTGTTTATAATTCATTATGTGGAGTTAAGGTGCTTTTTAGTGTAACTTATCCATTAACTTAATGTATTTTAAAATATTAAAACCAAAATTAACGTATCTATAAGAACACAACAAACAAACACATGAAGATTAAAATAAAAATATGACTACCTAAGACAAAGAGACCAAAAACACTAACCACCATTAGCAAATGTAAGCACTGTGGCAACACGGGAACTGAATAATTGCCAACAGCAAGTAATCTATGAAGTTCAGTAATACACACATTGATCTATAGTGAGAAGTAAAATGGGCTAGTGGAAAATTACAATCTCCAACGAAAACTAAATTGGACATTGGCAAACATTTATCCGAACAAAATGCATTATAAAGAAAAATAGTTAAATTTCACTTCCTGGTTCTTGAGGTGCATCTTAGATGCATTTGATTGGAGTATGGGGTCTGCATTGCTATTTCTTTAGACAATTAAACCATGCCCTGGAAAACCTTATACTTAAAGGCCAATTTTTGGGAAACGTTTTATCTGAGAGAAAGTGACTACATTCTTCTGAGAGCATGTGATATAATGGATTCAGTCCTGTCTTCTGCAGGTACAAAACTGTCTCAAGATGATTGTCACGTGGCCTATGCTGTCAAAACGAGGTTGACCAAAAATGGTTTATCAAGTTTTTACAGGATTCCCGTCATTAAACGCTTTGGTTTCTAAATCTATGCATTCAGACTCTTTCTTGCCTGTATGAGAAGTGTGATTTTTTTATTTTTTTTATTTTAATTTTAAATATTATAAATGTCATCCACCTCATATTACAATCAGGCTATTTCTCAATGAAAAACAGTATAACCTAACATGTTCCTGTTTAGTATCCAGCATTTTTGCAGGAAGTGTGATGTGGATTAAATCTGTATATAAGGATCTAATCTTAACCAAAGCACTTTGCCGTTAATCTCCTACACAAATCCCCTGTATAAGACTGTTTTAAATAACCTTATGATTGTATAACAGTCAGCCTTTTACATAAAATTGCTAAATACATCACATGTATGCAAATATAAGTGAAGGTGAGATTTATGTGTGTGCTAATATATAAAATGTCAGGTTCAGAAGAGGTGTGCTATTACTTCTGAGGCAATGCCTGTATGAATATTCAGCGAGATTAACAGTGCAATAAAAAGGCAGAAAAATAAGCCCATTTCTGCAACGGATGCGTGGCCAAATTTTTAAAAAGGGATCTTTTTATTTATTTATTTAATGAGCACAAACTTTTATTGCTAATCCTGAAAGACTTTGTCTTCCTATTTAAACTACCACTTAAATACCATACTGGTACCTCCATTTTAATAAGTTGTTTACATGTGCTCATCTGTGTCGTGCAGTCTCAATATTTCACCTCAATTTAATGGTCAGTAAGTTGACAAGATCAATGACATACAAATGTTGGTTTAAGAACTGCCAAGGATCTGAGCAAAGAACCACAGGGCCAAAATCAGCGGCGGGGCCCCGTGGGACTAGGCAAGCCCCGAATAAGCCCATGGCCCGCTTCATGTCTTGTTCCTGGTAAACATCCGCTCACCTCTGAGTGTGAGGTGCTGAAGCTGGTACTGCAAGACCTCTGTGTCCGCCGGCTCCTTAATGTTCATTTTGTCCAAGTTGAGGTAATCCAGAGATTTCGACTGTGCCCTCTTTCCTTTCAAAAGGCAGAGTGGTAGAGGGCCATGAAGGGCCTTGCTAGGCTCGCCGGGCTGCGACTTGAGGTAGTTGTCACCTGAGCTGGGCATTCGCCGCCGCCTCGGCCCACTTACCGCTGGAATGTCGTAAGGCTGGTAGTATCGGCTCTTGGTTTTGTAAATTCGCGAGGCCCGGTGAAGGCCCACGTCAAGCGGCCTTGCGTAAGGGCTCGGTAAGGCGTCAGCTTCAGAATTTTCTGTGCTTGACCACTCATGGGCCAGTTTTAGGAGCTCCTCTCCGGTGGTGAAACCCACAAGGTAATTGGAGTTCATATGGAGGATCTGGTAACCTGAAACAGTACTTTTGATAGGGGAACAGGGGGTGCTGGAACAACGAGGTTTTTCTGCCTCAGGCTTCAGGGTAGCTTTCATCTCAGCAGCAGGCAGAGCTGACATGGACGTCCTAGACACACCACTGACATCCATCTCCATAGTTAAAGACATGATCTGACTGAAGACAGACAAAAAAACTGACTTGAACCACAAAGAAATAATGCAGGTGACGGCAAAGGATTAAGTTCACGGTTTTATAATACTTGGGAGAATGTGATCAATTAAATAAGCATTCTGAGATTCTAAGATAGATGGCACCCTATCAATAGCTTCCATTGTGAGAGAATACAAAAAAAAACCCCACCAAAAGGTACATTTTTCTAAGCGTTTGGGAACGATTGGTGATACATTTGCTTGTTGTCGTTTTATTTTTGTGAATACAAAAAAAAAACAATACCACTGTATCTTCTTATTGAGCTGGCCAGTTTCCAAGCAACCAGATAAAGCAATTTGATATGTAACCGTAAAGCAATACATTAGGCCTTACGTTTAGTATATTATAGTTCCATAAAATAATTTTAGCAGCTACAGCCAGCCTAAATGCTGAAGCAGCCACAAACAATAATACTGAGGTACACTGATACCCTGTGCAAAAGTGTCTACTTCTGCTCAGCACACATCAGCCAGCCAATTATAGCCAGACAGCCACAAAAACACGCTTAGCAGAACCAGTCCAGCTGACGTGAAGCTTATCTTGGCCAGCATAACAAATGTATAGGGTAATAAAACAAATCAATATTACAAAATTAAAGATACACAAAATAAAACAATATTATTTGATATAATACTCTGAATAAATTATCTATAGTAGATTTGGTATAACATATAGTATATCCTTCAGTATAATATATAGTATAGCAAAAAATACATACAGAAATGTGATTCGATTTGGTCAGCATAAGAAAAAGGGTAACAGTTATGAAAGCAAATAAAAAGGAGCTTTCACCACATAGGATAAAAGATTACTGTTTTTCCACATAAGCACCAGCAACAAGGCTGTGTGAATATAGGTCAGGGCGATTTTATGTTTAAAAAAACAGTACCACGCAACAAAATCTGATAGAGCATAAGTAGCTTATATTTGTTCCGCATTTATTTTTTAACCCTCTAAATTTAGATATATTTCGAATACGATAACGCAAAATGAGAAATTAAGGTACGTTTTAAAAATACAATCATGTAACAATTATGTAAAACATTTAATGAATAAAGTACCGAATATGTATACGAAACATTCAGGCATTAGCACTGAACATAACAAAATATCTCACAAATAGCTGTCTGCATCACATCCACTGTTCAGGGACACGCAAACCAGCCGTTGCAGCTAACCTCTCCTCGTAGCATTGATCTTTCTTAACGAAAAACGTCCTTCAACTACCTAGTACCTCTAGATTATGATGGTAAAATTAACTGTAAATGTAAGACTGGCCCAATAACAAGTACTACGAGGAAGAGTCATCAGTCTTCATTGAATATGAGAGCCACGGTCAAGTTATCTTTTTAGGTCGATTCCGACACGATTTCTTAAATTAATGGGCATGTACACATCGTCAATTTCGAAATTTCCTTTCTCCGCACTTAGATTTAGCCTTTCAAGGAAACTCAACTATAAGAAATTAAAATTGCCCATGGTCAATCTCTTAAATAAAATCGATATATATTTACCGTAAATTCTTAATTCCGAAATGAATTATTACACTAAAGCTTTCTCACATCGTAGCTACATATGCAGCACATACTCATTGTGAAAAGGCCAGATCCAAATCCTCTTTCTTTTTTTCTTTTGAGCCATCTGAATTTCTATAATTCCAGGACCACATAAACGCTAATGTTATCCATAAAGTCATATTGAATCAAAAAATATGTTTACAAGTACATCTATAATTAATTTACCGAGCTATTCCACCCATCATTTCTGCAGGTGCAGCCATCACCATCCTCCTTTGAATTTTATTGCAATATTGCAGAAATGTTGCCATTTTGAGTAAACTTCTATCGCTCATCACACATTTTCAAAATACATTTGCTTCCATTTTCAAAAAATCAAAAAATACTAACCTGAGCGAAGGTAAAGCTACGACACACACGCCTCCTCTTGTTTGGACCAAAATGTACTGAGTCCATGTAGTATTGCAACGCGCTTCCGACAATAATCACGTGACACAGTGAGGTAATCTGGGCATAACCTCCCAAACAGTTGTTGTTGCTTTAACGGTAGCCAGAAAAAACCAAGCAGGACTCACAATTATGCCACTGATTCCCCCCCCCTCGTGTGAACCTTTAAGCTTGAGAATTGTAGCATTGATATTCAGCAACGTTTCATTTACATGTGTCACGTATAAATAGTTTAAAGTAGAAATAGTATGCATTCGTTGAAAACCAACGACGTAGCAGTTAAGAAAAATATCGAAAATGGATGAAGAACAGAGCTAGGCAAAAATGTTTGCGTTTTCAAGCACACACATTTTGGATCTTCAAGTGAGACAATGAAAACTGGAATACAAACATCAGTGACAGAGGAATATAAATGCATTGAAATTGTAATTATAAAATAAAATATTTTTAGTCATTTGTTCATTTATAGACGACTCGGTAGTGATCGCATGCGCATGCTCAAGCCATCACGTAGAGTCTGCGAGAGGGAAATGGCCATTACGTTTAAATGCCTCCATTTCGTATCTGGCATTGTCTGTGTCCAGTTACACGCTGTTATTTCCTCATCTAAATTTTTTTACTATTAAATACGTCATTAGGTTGTCCTGGCAATAGTCATTAATTGGTTTTAACCAAGTTATCTGTGCAAAACCAAATCTCTCATTACCTACTGAGACGGAAGTTTGTTTCATTCTGAAGTGTCATAGGTACTAGGGACAAGAAATATATTAAAACAGAATATAACCGATTTTCGTCTGCTGCGTAATTTTAACGTAATTTATGCCTAAATAAAAACTACTTTATATATTTTTCTTAAATCAAGATCCTATTTGACATTTGATTAAATGCAGCTATTAACTTCACAGCACCTGCCTGTCATTGCCAATATTATTGTACCAAATTACATACTTCAGCAGTAAACAACTATGGAACATACAATCCTAAATCATTTAATAATCGAGTTTAATGCACAATATTCATACAGTATTCAGTTAAATTCATGTTAAAAATATTTACATTACAGGATTTTCTGTAATATTTAATTGCAATAGATGTATACATACACCACACAACCATGTCCAGTTACAGTAAATGGAAATATCTGTGGAAAAACAAAATCATTGTTGCCAAGGTACTCATAAGGCAGACAAAAAAATGATTGTCATCGTAGGGATTATGGATAAGAATTGTATATATCGTACATCTCTGTACAGGCCCATTTACATTTCAACAGCCCTCTTTCAAAATAATGACATATTGGGGACTGGGTTTGTGATGACTTTCTTTGAATATACATTCTTTAAATTCCACTAAAAATAGAATTCCAATCATTTGCAAAAAACGTAGTCCAGTTGGTTTAAAGCTGCAAACTAACAAGATACAAAGCTTTCAACAAAACAGTCACAAAAATACATTTAAAACATATCTTTGGCAATGTATGGCTAATAAAAAACAATGCAGACTTTCACAGCAGGGTTTTCGGTGGCATTTTTAATAATGTTGATGGGTACCATTTCCATGTATGTAGAAGGAAAGAAGTGATATGTTCTAATTTCCATCGTGAACAGCTTACATTCTATGTAGTTTTACATAGTAAATTAAAATATACAAAAAGCCCATTTCAATATCCAAAACAAAATAAAAGTATGCAGCTATATTTACACAGTGAAAGGACAAGACAATGTTGTCATAGTTGAGATTTCCTCTAATACGGTCTGTTTTAGAGGTTTTCAGTCCCGTGGTGGGTCTTGTTCTGTGCTTGTGGACTGTAGGGTTTCTTGGTCTTTTTGGACCGCAAGAGGAGAAATGTCTCTGGATGCTGCAGAACCTGCGGTTTCAGGAGACAAGGCCTGTAGGAGAACTTTACCAGCACGGTTGTCATGGGGTGAGGTTATCTTGGGCCTTATGTCTCCAAGGCTATCAGGGACATCCAAATGTACTTTACTGCTGGCATGCCATGGGGAATCCTGGGGCTTTATCTTTGCATGGGATTGATAACTTGGGGGTCGCAGAGATGCTGAGCAGTCATTAGTAAGCTCCTCCTCATTGGTGTTCTGGTAGGCTGCTTTGCCTCTCGGGGGCTGCTGAGTTAAAGGCTGTCGAGAAACTTTGCCGCCAGCCAGGCCATGGGGTGATGAGTTAGCACAGCATGCCCTGGGTGCTCTGCTGGGCGATCCACTGTTCACTGTGGGGAACGATGACAGAGACAGACATTACGTTTCCGGTTGCTTTGGTCACGTCATCACAGCAGTTCAACTGCTACTGCAAGTATAGATTACTTGCACAGTTGCCTAATACATGTTGAAGAAACAGGTTAAACTAATTAAAAGCTATTCTCGACGACCTTTTTTAAAGCATAGAAAATAAAAATGACTGATTCGCTCAAAATAAAAATACACGTTAACGAACATTAACTTGGACAAATTAAGTGTACTTAAATCAATCACTTGTTATTTTAAACTGTCAATCATGAAATTAAATGCGTTAAATAAGTTTGACTGTTAAGATAAACATTCATTTTATTTTAATTAATTTCTTCCCAAGGCTCAATGCGGTCTAATTTAGAACAGAAGGGGGAGGTGGGGTTTATGTGGTTTATGAGTGGGTTTCAGGTATAAATCCATTTCTGTATTAGAGACTAATATTTATGTTTAAATTAATGTTAGAAACTAAACAGAACAAGCTACCCTAAGGGACTGCATGCACATTACGTCTACTGGCTTGTAAGGCCAAACAGAAAAATAAAGTTACTGTAGCCTAAAACTACAGCAGACTTAATGGACAAATCATAACAAAATACCTAAATAATATATGCCAGCTATTCTTTAGGTTTCCTAATGTATTGGTTATTCTTTTGATTTTAAATCAGTTTAACGATTAGCTTCAGAATACGAAATTCCCATCACCATTTACATACATCCAGTGGCAACAGACATGCATTCGAGTAAACCTATACATGCAGCATTTATACAATATCAACATAAAAATGATTGCTTACTAGCCACAGCCCTTTCTAGACTCTTCTTACTTAACGAATGAGTGAAAGGGCAAGGCAGAACCTTTGCTGGAGTATACGTGTTCAACTGAGCCTTCTTCACAGGAACAGCACCGGCTGAAATCAAAGAGGAAAAAACAATTATAATCAAACAGCACTCCTTTTCAAAACATGTTTAAGATATTTAAATCGGCGATCGCTGAAATAAATATCTGTGTCATGGCCACAGTAGACCCACTTTTATAGCACATTCACTGTACTGTACCTGGGGAGGAGGTGGGCGTCTCCACAAGTGACTCACGAGATGTAGCAATGGAAGCTAAGAAGTCATCTACTTGCTTCAAGGACAATGAATTGTGCAGGGTCTCAAGGGGGCAAATTGAAGGAACCATAGAGTACAACTCAAACCCTAGAAAAGAGAACATCAGAGGATACAGCTAACTAATTTATGTACCGAGAGGTTGCATGTGGATGAATCTCTACAGAAATTCACAGTGTAAGAATTATGAAATCTGCACACCAGCATACGACTGCAAGCAAAACACTACTGAATTTACTGAGATGAACAGCATGGAAGGTGAGACCTAACCAAGTAGCTACCACAATTCCTTCCAACATAGTAAAGGCGCTGGCCCAAGCAGACTGATCAGAATTTCGCCGGTTCAAATCCAGATCATGTAATTTGATAACCGGGATAGAGCACTGCGGTGGCCCACACTTGGCAGAGTGCTGCCCAGGCTTTGGTTGGTGGTAATTGACTTCTCTAGGCGGTCACTGATCAGTGTCTCCTGTCTGCTTCCCGGACACCAGCAAGCTAGCAGTGCCATTGAGAGGGACGTGCTTCTTCTCTAATTGGTGCCGTTTAGCCTGCAGAGTGCAAATAAGTAATGAGCCTTGAAGGCGATTGGATGGGAGACCAATTGCACTACTTCCTCACCTCCCCTTTCTGGGGTGGCATGGTTCCAGTCATGAGCTAAGAGGCATTAGCACAATAGACGATTCCAAATAGTGGGGAAGACAAAAATAAATCGACGATTAGAAAAATCAATCAATCAATCAATCAACATAATTACATGTTAACAAGCCACAATACCACATTGTAGTCCATCTCAACCTGCCTCGGCTGTGTTCTCCATTAATTTACATCTGCTGGAGTAAACATCTGCTGGAGTTGGTACCCAGCCTCAATCATTTAAAAAAATCCATCAAAACAAGTACAGAAAAATGTATTCACAAGTGACTAATAACGTACTCTTGAAATGCATATATGCACACTACCTATGCAAGTAAAGTAGCCATGAAGATACTGAGTAAACTTAATTCCAATTATAAACAAAAGACAAGTCTAAAGCACTGAAAGGAAGAAGTCACTCTCTTATATGGGGTGCAAAATATATGCTTACTGCCAAAATCAAAGGCGTTTACTTGCACAGTTTGGAGAATACAGACAGTCTTGTGTTAAAAGAAAGGTTTTCTTCAATACAATCAGCCATTTATGACTTTGTTCTTTGAAACAGACAATAAATACAATGTGAAGAGCTTGAAAGAGACCCTGAGATTACAGTGGTGTCTTGTGTCTGCTGCTTAAATTGCAGAGATAGAAAATAGGCCCAATTATTTTTAAATATCCATAGAGCAAGAATAAAAGCTAAAAATAAGTACCCATTTCCTAAGTATATGTGCTTAATCTTAAGCATGAATATGTGTGGGTTTGCGCATACCACCAAATGTTTATTCCCAGGCATTCTAACAAATAACAGCTGAAAAATGAGCACTGACAATTAAGCATAAAAGCCAATCCTATAATTCACTCCCATTATGGTCTTTCTCTCTCATAGTAGCAAGCAATTTCCGAAATAATTTAGCTTGCAGTAATATTATACAAAATGTGTGTGTGCGCGTGCGTTTCTGCTTGTCTTCATCAATTTCGGTCTTGATTTTACTCAAACCAAACACTATAGCAAGGCAGTCTTTTTAAAATTATTCTCCATCAAAGAAATTGGCACTTATGCATAGGGATCTGGATAAGAAGTTTAAAATATTGTATATAGACAGGGTAGGTTAGTAAGGGAAAAAGGTTGTGGCATAGGAAACTGAAAAAGGAAATGCAACTCTATGTCAAATTAAAACAACATTCAACCAGGAGACAAATGGGTAAATTAAACATAATCAACACTTACCACAGAAAATACTGGAAAACACTGACCCATTTAGAAAAGCATATAAAAAAATAAACATAAAAATAAATAAAACAACGAAAATGATATCCAAAAATGATCAAAATACAAAAAGAATCAACACAATTTTATAAAACCTTATTTAAATATTGTCTAGAATGGCACTACAGTTTACCACAAGCCAAATCATTGAGAAAGCTAATGGCTAAAGTGAGGATCCTTTATTAGTCCATTAACACATGAAGCGTCTCGTGCATCGTTTTGGAAAATAGGATTTCAACATCAGCAATTAAAGGAAGATGGGCAAACACATGAACTGAGATGCATCGCAATACATATGTACCTGTCTGTCGGACCACTGCACGGCAACCACTACTGACAGCTATATTGCATCATTTCCCTTTAGAAAACACAGTGCTGAGAATTACAGCCTGTAAAGTAGATAAATATGGTACTTCCATTGGTCATTTCCAGATGATTTTAGAATGGCTGCATTCGTCCAATAAAGCTTAATCTTTTAGAAATATTTTGTAAATATGGCAGAAAAACTAGAAAACACTACTCTCTCAAACAGCTGCATATACTACTTGAGAAATGATGCAACTAATTCTTCAGAAAACGAAAAAGAAAAAACTTTTTAGAAATAAAAAAAGACTTTTCTTGGAACTGATAATCAATACAGATGTGTTTTATGAACAAATAAAACAAACGTTTGCATGTGTATTTCAGCAGTCTAGGCACTAATGTTCGCATTCTGAGGTTACTAAACGAGGAACTCTACAGATTAAAAAAAACTAAAGAAACTAAAGGACACGAGGCAAGGCACTATATTTATATAAAAAAAAAAAAAAAAAAAAAAAAATACCAAACATACCATTGGTTGGGTGTCGAGCAAATGAGATAGAAAATCGTTTTACAGCAGAACCACGCGTGGTCTCTGAGAAAGAGAAAAACAGGGACCTGAAACGTACAACAGCTAACGCAAAACGGGGCTATAAAAGAGGAAAGAATGCAAGTGTTAGATGGCATGCAGGAGGTAAGTGTTGAAGAGTTTTGTTCTGTTAGCCAGCACTGTGTCAGAACGGAAGTGAACGCAATGCTACTGCACTGTACGGAGTCCCATTTCTGGAAGTGAAGGAGCGTGTAGTGTGTTTATGCTGATCGCAAAGGAAAAGCTGGTCACCAGTATGTTCTTTTTATTTATTGAGGCTTGCCTCCTAAAGCCCTCTGTCAACTTTTCACCTCAAATCTTCCAAACCAATCTTTACAAACAAATACTTTAGCATAAATCCAGTGTCTTGGGGAGATGAATATGATCGGTAAAAACTGGGGGGGGTGAGGAATATCAATATTCACAGCACTTTAAAAAAATCAAAATAATAAATGACCAAGGAATCCTGGATTTTGTGGGGAAAAGATGAATTATAATAGTACTGCAATAGTGAGAGGCTTTATCCAAACCACTGAAAAAGCCATTTGAAAAGTAACTTCCACAATGGAGAAATTCCAGTGTAAAGCTAGTACTGTTGTGGTACAAGTGCCACTAAAACAAAGATCATCCCCTTGGATGTCCCGCCATTTTCCCCAACCGCAAAGGGAGTTCTAGCTTAGTTACCTAATTTTATTGCCATCTGGAATTTCTTGGTAATATAAGGGAATAGAGCAAATGACAAACCATACAGGATAGATCTTTAGATCTTAAGAACACACCCTACACCAATGGTTCTCAAGCCTGGTCCCCAACTCTTGGCTGTAATGAAAACCTGCACACACACACAGCCCTCCGTGACCAGGGTTAATAACCACTGCCTGGAACTATGCGATCAGACTAAACTAAACCATTATCAAAGAAGGCGCATTGTGAACAACGCTGGTACTATGTAAATGTGTATAGTGCTATACATTTAATTGTTTGAATTACAACTGGCTGGATGAAGTTTTAAGCAGCGTGTGAATTTCAATACGCCTGTATTGTAAATGTAAATAAAAAATAAGAAATAAAAAATAGTGACCTAAGATTTGTGCAATGTCATTTAGGGGAACGATCACAAATTACACCAAACCGATTTCTATTACATTATGTACATTAGTACAAAAAATTCCAGGATTCCTTTTGAAAAAAAGGGGAAGGGTTTTTGTTTTTTTTTTGTTGTTTTTTTAAAGATGTGTGTGCGTGTCTGCACATACCATCTAAGAAGCCAGAAGTAGTCAGCTTTTTACGGTGTGCGCGAGCGTAATCTTGTAGGTTAGGTGCACTGGAGGAGCCTCCGAGCACCATGGTGCTAAACAGCCCAGCGCAATGAGACCCTGATGGGAGTTAGAGAAGATACATACAGCAACCACGTGTTCCACGCCATGGAATGCATGCAACATGCCTTTCTAGGAGATTCTTGCCACAAAGACTTTGTGCAGCCTCACACAATGGGTCACATACTGACAGTAATGTCACTTAATATGGAAACTTGGCACAACATCTTTAACCAAGAAACTGTCTGCAAAACCTTTTCTTTATATTTATTCATTTTATCTGGAGCAACCTGTCTTTTCTCTATCATGGTTTACTTTGAGGATGGATAAAGATAAATAACTACAGCCACCATATTTTATTTGATTTTCTATTAGTACATATCAATGATATTGATATGTTATGTGTATTAATAACACTGTTTCCAGAAACCTGGACACATAGGATGTTCAGGTCTACAGGCTTTGGTCGTTTTAGGTGTTATACACATTTCAATAGCCACAGATATAAACCAGAAAGGTGACTTATTTTTACAGGAGAAAATAGTCCAAATATTAAGAAAAAAATTGTAGGTATGATAAAGCAACATATTATTTAACAAAACCTAAAAACAAACAAAAGTCTTTAAATGATTTACCGCTCTGAGCTCTACGCCAATTCAAAATTGAATTGCAAGGAATCTGACTAAATTACTTTTTCAGAAACAAAAGGACATTACCAGCATGTATGATATATTGAGTCAGCACTATACTGGTTATAGTTATGTGGCAAAAATCATTTGATATGTTAAACATCATAAAAATGAAATTGGACTTGCTTTAACAAGCATCACACATTTAGTAGTTTGTCATTGGAATTCATACAGTTAAAAGTCAAAAGGAAGCAGCCTTGGCAAAAAGATCAAAACTGAAGTGCTGCAGATCAGCAAGATTCAAACGAAACAGAGTAAAAGGTTCTGAGCGAGACAGAGCAACACAACGCATGAAATATTTAAATAAGTGTATACAAAAACAAATGCAATACAAATTTCAGTGCACAACTTTTGTGTTTAGCATAAATAATTTCATAGCTTGGTGAAATAAACACACAGTTTTATTAACCATAAACTTATCCAATCACCAGAAAAGTGATTAAAGTTATATATTTCTTCCATGCAGACAATTAAGCCTAAAATATACTGGAAATATTTCATTCCAAGTGCCCCAGAGCAAACAAAAACACAATATAGAACTGGAGCTGGTCACTTCTGGAACTTTTAAGAGGAATGGGCTTACCTATTCCACCGGCGAGTTTATGTTCCGAATGCAGTCTTCCAGCTCGGACATGACTGTTGTTGTCGGAAAGAACCTACAGAAGTGTGGGAGGGGGGTCGATTAAACATTACAATGTTTAGGACACACAAAATGTGCTTTAGATTCCAGCACTGTTTAAACGGTGTCCTTTCAAGACTGGCTAATGTTAATAAGCAGCACTGAAAATGTTAGCACAGAAATGAACAGAACACAAAGATGATGGATCATGCAACATCCCCAAGGGAAACCGTTCCACGTATGAGATCCTTGCAATTACAAGAGGACACATATCGAGAACAAAGGAAGATGCAGGAACAATGGACAAACATGGCAACAGTTTGCAGATATGAATCAGGTTAACAATCAAGACTGCACAGTTTTGTTTTTTTACCAGATATACACTGCACCTGCCTCAAAACAGGAGGAAGGGGGGGAGAAAACAGGAAGGTTGTTTGTAGATGTTAATATCACTGTTTCATGCTCAGAACAAACCATAAGAAACTTGAAATGAGTGGATCGGCTTTTTGGCAAAAACCTGCCTGCAGGTTCCTGGTACATGGCTTCACAGAATTTATAATGGTGGAGGCATGACACTATAACCCCACTTCTAAATATGATCCTGTTTACTTATAGGCCATGCATGGGCAAGTCCAGTCCTTAAGGGCTGCATGGCCTATGGCCTACTGTTGACCATTCAACACAGTGTCTTGAGTTTGATTTAAGCCTTTTTTGGGGGGCAAAGCAATCACTCAGCTGGCGCTCCAGGTATAAAGCTAAAAGAAAGGTAACTGAAAAACCCGGTCCTCGGAGACTGGAGTTGCCCATCCCCGAGGGAGATGCAAGTGAATATTCAGGGGGCCCAAAACTAAACATGGGCCTACTGCACTTACTGACTGTGAAAGCTAGGTTTTCAAAATAAATGTTTTTTTTATTTTATTTTTTTATTCCACGGCTGGTCCAGTTCATCTGTTCAGACAATAAAAAACATGGTCGGGGCTAAGGCACTTATTGTTGTGTCTAAATTCAGAGATTTAATACAGTCAACCAAAAAAACAGCAGGAAGGAAGGAAATTACATTTATCCCTTATTTATGTAGCGTCAATACTTATAAAATCATTTTCAGGGCAAGGAATAAGAGACAAATCGTTTCATCTTGGTAAATTTCCAGCTGATAAAAATATAAGGCAATTTAAATGTCTGTTCTGCATGTGATAACTTTCAGGAAAAATAGATATGAACAAAATAAAAGTACCGCCATAAGCAAATCCTACATTTCAAATGGTGGAAGCAGCAACCCTAGAGAAACGGGGTTTTATAGCAGTAAGGCAGAAGCGGACCCAAGTCCTTAGAGGGTCGAACACCAGGGTACTTGGAGAACACACATATCATTCAACACAGGAATCAAGATTCTCAGCACAAAATTATTTCCCCTGTCAGTTGCAGCCCAGATATCAACCAAAATATTAGACACAGAGAAAGTCGCAAAGGACAACTAATTTTTGTCTTTCAGCAGATTAATGTAAAGAACCATGGTCATTTCCTGCATCAAATGAATACCTGATATAAAAGAACGCATGCTACATGGTATGGTGTTCATGTCGTTCCATCATAACTTTAATTGGAAATCTAGCCGTTCAAAAAATTATTTTTTTCCCCACAATAAAACACTAGTGCACAGAAGTATGAAATTAAATACTTAAGTCATTTCTGAATCCAGACTGCTTCCTCGTGAGATCAAAATAAATAAATATCTAACTGATGCATGAAATGTTTTAGGTCCTCCACCAAAACAAATCCCAGTGATTAGTGATTGGACACATTAGATGGACGCATCAAGCATGAACAAACCACTCTTATGGAGCAGAGTGACAGCTTGGTGCATGCTTGGTACACAGAACCAACATTACATTCCGCTACATGAGCGATGTCGATAACTGTAGGTAATACAAAATATAGAAAATCATTTATACAGTGTGGAGACAAAACAAACGCTTTCCTGAACTTGCTGCCATTACATAAAATAATTGTCAAGTGTTTAAAATCTAAATTGCATCTTCATAAGCTCAATGATGGATAGTAAGCAATTACATCACTTTCTACAAATTAAATTGAATGCCCTGTAGGGATTTGTAATATTACCATTACATAACTTAAGCATTCTGCTCGAGATAAGCAGTAGCAAAATTCCATTTCTGTGATATCTTCACAACATATCCAGAAGCTATTCAATGTTTTACTTATCAATAACAGAACCATGAATAATTGCTTTTGGGTACAATTTTGGGACACAAGAGATTGTTTTTAGAACTGTGGTCACTGCGAAGAGTATAGACCATCAGAAATGTGAATATGATTGAAGGTTGGTAGGCTATTGATATAATTACTTATATTATTTATTTTTGGGAAGCAAAGATAATTTAGGGCTTGCTTTTTTTTTTTTTTAATCTTTCAAAAGCAGAAACATTACCAACCCATCCTTGCATTGTCTCTGAGGAATCCTCAGAGATAAAATGAGTAACCTCAATTTAGTGTAGAAATAAAAACACCTTTTCTGAGATTTATTTCTAGAAATAATTTTAATTGTTTCTAGAAAACATCTGCAGGTGCAAGATTAGAAATGAAATCTTAGGCAATGAGTTTAAATGTCTGTAAAAAACAGTATCTTTAAATTGATCTGCCGATTAGGTGTCCTTGTTGACTGCATCAAATGCTTGGTGAGCATTAACCAAAAAAATATATCAATAAATAAATGTATATCTATATATTTTTAAAAATCAGTTGTGTGAATAATGAAGAAATTTTAAAAACCTGTTGCCATGAGCCAAAAATACTGGAAGTGAAAGCCAGTGATTTGGGGGAGACAGGGGAGGAAGTTATTTGGTCCCCTGATCTGCGTCTTCGACGCCCAGTACCAACACCACAGGTGTAATGAATCCAGGTACCAATAGAGTCAGGGCTAGACACACTCAGGGGGCTCTCTTCCTGAAAGTGAAAGAGGGGGGCAAAAACAGCACAGTCATGCAACATTAAAAACAATCTAGCTACATGTCCAGTCAACATTCAAAACGTATGTCTTTGCTTTTTGAAAATGCATCATCATACTTTGCCAGCTGGGGTCTTGTTATACTCTGTCCTCAATTGGGACTAAAGGAAAAGCAAAATCAACATAGTTTCAATATCATTTAAACTACAGACAAATATGTTGCCACATAAAATCATAGACAACCATGTTGACTGGCCTACGGAACCTTTCTTTTAGCATTCACTATTAAAAGACAGAGCATATTCCATTCATACGAGAATTCTGGAATAATCGTTAACGATTTTTGTTGACAAAAGGACAAAACCATTATAATTCATATGAAACTTTAGACTCCAGGCTTTATCAGGTAGCATTTAAAAATGTTTCAGGACACATTTAGCGGCCGATTCAATCTATCTGCTTTGTAGGAATTAACAGTTTGCTGTATTACAACTATGCATTTGTGACACAACTTTCACAGGGGTTTGGCAGCATTTTAACATTTTTTTAAATTTTAAGTGCTGCCCAGTAGTCCGACAGAGTGCTGATTACGCATCATTTTAAGGACATGTTAAGCTAGTAAAAATGTTTTACTTACATACTAGGGATGGGCAGAGAGAATAAAAAACACTTCAGAATAAAACCATCAGCACAAAATTCTGGATTGTGACGATATATATCAGGAATCACAGTGCTCTTCGCCCATCCCTAGTACATACATGAGACAAAAATAAATCTAATTTGAGAACTCTTTAAAATATTTTTTATTTTTAATTAACATTTGTAAACAATAACATTTTCTTTCAAAAAGTTCAGATTCTCAAAAAAAATTAACTATTTGTCTCATTTGCTAGTAATTGCATTTACCTAATCTCAGAAAAGTAAATATTCAGGCATGCAGCAATGACAAAACGTGATTTCATATTTAGAGTATTATTATGATAAATGATGGAAATTAGATGGTGAAAGTGGAACAAAATAATGTATTCAAGAAAGGCACACATTGATGTTTTAATAGTGAATTGTGTAGTGAGGAGCTGAAAGTGAGTTAAACATTTCAGCCTAATTAGTAAGTCATGATAAACATCAGTTTTCACTGTTGTGGTTAAGGCCATTGTCAAAGAACGATGGGAAAAAAAATGAAACGTTAAAATTCATTGTGCATATCAGAACCCCACTGTCATAACCACTGCCATGTTACGCAAGAAATTGCTGCTTGACATTTATAAGACTATAAATTACCTTTAAAACGCTTACCGTTCCATTTAGAAGCAACCTCATCGTTCATAATGGAGGTTTTAGCATTTTAATTTTTAACATGTCCATGTTTTAAGTATATAAAATCAAGCCTTATTTTTTTTAACTTCATAAGCCAAAAGCTTTTAACAGACTTGACAGTATGAATATTAAATAACTCGGTGGGGAGAAACCAAAATTTTTTTTATATTTTACACACACATACATATATACACATATACATATATACATATATATATATACACACATATACATACAGTGGGGAGAACAAGTATTTGATACACTGCCGATTTTACAGGTTTTCCCACTTACAAAGCATGTAGAGGTCTAATTTTTATCATAGGTACACTTCAACTGTGAGAGACGGAATCT
>JAOYSI010000018.1:3511-40762 GCA_025775065.1 Hiodon alosoides | reverse complement strand
GGTCCCCCCTTTGCAGCTATAACAGCTTCCACTCTTCTGGGAAGGCTTTCTACAAGATTTTGGAGTGTGTCTGTTGGTATTGTTGCCCATTCCTCCATAAGAGCATTTGTGAGGTCAGATACTGATGTTGGACAAGAGGGCCTGGTTCTCAATCTCCATTCTAGTTCATCCCAAAGGTGTTCGATAGGGTTGTGGTCAGGGCCCTGTGCGGGCCAGTCCAGTTCTTCCACACCAAAGTCATCCAACCATGCCTTTATGGACCTTGCTTTGTGCACTGGCACACAGGAATGTGTGCTGGAATAGAAAAGGGCCTTCCCCAAACTGTTTCCGCAAAGTTGGAAGCATAGAATTTTCCAAAATGTCTTGGTAAGCTGAGGCATTAACATTTCCCTTCAGTGGAATGAAGGGGCCTAGGCCAACCCCAGAAAACCGACCCCATAGCATTATCTCTCCTCCACCAAACTTTACAGTTGGCACAATGCAGTCAGGCAGGAAACGTTCTCCTGCCACTTGACTGGCCTGCAGAGAACCCTGACCTCAACCCTATTGAACACCTTTGGGATGTACTAGAACGGAGATTGCGAGCCAGGCCCTCTCATCTAACATTAGTGTCTGACCTCACAAATGCTCTTCTGGAAGAATGGGCAAAAATTCCAACCGACACACTCCAAAATCTTATAGAAAGCCTTCCCAGAAGAGTGGAAGCTGTAATAGCAGCAAATGTGGGACCAACTCGATATTTAATGCCTATGGATTTGGAATGGGATATCATAAAAGCTCCTGCAGGTGTAATGTGTAGGTGTCCCAATACTTTTGTCCATATACTGTATGTTGAATCAACAGTAACACTGTGATACCTAATGTAATGAAAGGTACCAGTGAATCTCTCTCTTGTACATCATCTAGAAATATTGTGCGTAAACCTTTGTGTACTATTAGTTTTGTTAATACATTATTATTGTAGGAATAATGTAAATTATTATTATAGTATCGGCTACAATGAATAACTTTCTTACCTGTCTGTGCCTTAATGATTATCCTTATTAGCCATAAGAGAATGCTTAACAGCATCATTCCATTTTAAGAGATTCAATTACTTTTCTGGAAGGCATTCCATAAATTTCATCATGACATTCTCTTGATTGAAGTAGCCTTATTTGCAAAATCTTCATAAAATTATTCAAAGTTAAACACTTCAAGATTTCTTTCCTTTGTGAATTTAGTGAACTTCCTGTTCATTTAAATTTGTAGCAACAGATGAGTGCAGAAATCCTGTGACACACAGTCCCTGTGCACTGATTGGACATTCCTGTGAAGAGTGCGCTGTTCTACTTATGTTGGATTTGGTTTGCAGTGGTTTCCATAGCATTGCTTGATAAGGATCAAAGTTGCACGTACATTAACTTGGGCCACAAGGGCTTTAGATTTTTGAGTAGCAATCATGGTAAATTACACTCAGTGCCCCATCAGTAAAGGCAGGAAAGGGTGAGAATTAATTCTAATTCTAATTAAACGTGAACCTTGTGTCATGCGTGGAGGCGGCCAGACCCTCTAAGGCTCAACATAGATACAAGAGGACTATGGGGGAAATGAAGGCCTATTAAGGATTTATATTGTCACACACTGCTGTGTAAATGAATGTAAAAAAAATGTATCAGTATTCCTGTGTTTTGTGTTCTGTAGTAAATTATGTTTTTGCAGAGCTTTGTTTCAATTTTAGTGCTTCATGAGAGATTTGGTACACTTAAAATGAGTGCTGATTACAATCTGGTGATTTTCAGTGGTTGGAGTCATAGTGGTCTGAAGGAATCAGTTTCTGGATTTCCTTTTTCTTCATTCCTCTATAATCCAGAAAAATGCATTTTACAGTTTGTTCCACCTAAAAAATGACTTATAAAATGTACAGAATAATGTATGTTGAAGAATTTTTCTATGGAGCCATGAAATTCTTAGTCCTGCACTAAAGCAAAGTGATCTACGTAAACCCATAAACACTGAAATGCAATGCAGTCACCAAAATTGTCATAGAGCCAGTACATTTGTCACCTAGATCCCAAATCCCAGCAGCTTGCCTTCAGGTACATGTTGAAAATTGTCAAAATTATCAAAGAATATATGGTTAAATGTGATATATTCTCCCATGAGAGAATCTTCCAGAGGTAATCTTACCATGCTAAAATAGCTTACCTGATAAATATAATTTAGTAAATGTGTAAATTGATGATTAGCGATTTATGATTAAAACGGGACCACAGGTACTATTTCAAAATTTAGCGCTTTTATTTTTCGAAAGGTACAGTATCTGATTCCGAATTGCATCACACAGCACACAATATTTAGCAATTGTTGCTTTCAGCTGCATTACTGTCAATACTGTTAAACATTCTCTACGCATATGGTATTGACCAAACTCTTATTCTCTGACCGCTCTTTTTCACATTATGGCTATCTATTTCACTGCAGGATTTTGATTAGAATAACATTAACTGCCCTATGTGTTATTTTGTAAAGGTACTTAGTGAGACATTGAAAAGCTGAGTCGTATCTTGAGTCGCTGAGTATAAATAAAAAATGAATTTCCTATGCCACCTTGTTGGAGAAGCAGAGAAGGAATGTTTTATTGGGTATTTAATCAATGATTAAATCAATTAAATCTGCCTTCTAATAGCTTTGGGAAGTCATTCAGAATGGTATTTCCTCTGCACCGAGGGAATAAGGAGGAAAACAAATTACACGCTGCGCCGAGATAAAACAAACATAAATGAAATGGGCTTGGAGATATTTGGATTGCCCATCTGATTGATTTGGGTTGGGTTTTTATTTTATTTTTTTATGTTGCGCAGGATGAGTACAAGCCAGAAAAAGCCTTATCGGAAGACGACCTAAAAAACGCCATCAGTGTCCACCATGCGCTTGCGATGAAAGCCATGGACTATGAGAAGAAACCCAACGTCCTCAAACTCAAGACAGCCGACTGGAGGGTCTTTCTCTTCCAAGCCCAGTAGGTGTTCTGACAGAGTCCCCGAAATGTGTGGTTCACATTAGGGACAAACTCCCTTCAATTTCTAGTGTAACTGTTGAGTCAAAACGGATAATAAGAGACTTTTCCTGGAACCAAAATCTAATTTCATGCTCTGGTTCAAACACAATGATAACACATTTATCTTTGCTATTAGTCTACCCAGAGTCCATTGTTCATTCGAAGTGACTTTGCACTGGAGGAAAAAACTAATAAAAGTCCTTATCAATTAAAGGGGCTGGATACCAGTTCAAAAACACACCACTGAATGGTAATGTTTTGGCCATTTTCTTTAGAGGACCATTGTAAAACCTTTTCTATTTTGTTTATAATTATTTTTTGGAGCATATATTTTCTTGTTATTTTTGTTCTGTTTTGTTAGAACTTTGTTAGAAGTCATTTTTTTAAATATTAAGTGCCCCAGAAATCATATTTTGGACGGTGTTAAAGGTGCACTCCCGGTAAAAAATGTTCTTCTTACTTTTAAAGTATTTTGTTTTTTAATATTATGACAATATATGATCTAAGAAATTCAGTCATTATTCAGTCATTTAACACAAATATAATTTCACCATACCATGTTTTCAGGAGCCCCGAGGAAATGGATTCTTGGATCCGAAAGATTAACTCGGTGGCATCCGTGTTTTCGGCGCCCTCTTTCCCGGCTGCCATTGGCTCTCAGAAGAAGTTCAGCCGCCCGCTGCTGCCTGCAACCACAACACGAATGTCTCAGGTATCTCTTGGAGATATTAGATAAAGCGCAGCCCTTCTGTTGAAGAAGGTCGCAAACTTTCTAAACAATTATCCTTACATGAAATCAATTACGAAAGGATTCAAGAAGCTGACAAAGTTATACGTTTTGTGCTATCTTTGTAATGAACATTTATTTTACAATTCAAGAAACTCCAAAACTGTAGGAATTAGCTTCTCATCCATTTTCCTATCCATCTTGTTAACAATAGAGCAGAAAAATTGGTAGGAGGTACCTGCCACGGTTTTCTATTAGTTGCATTACCTAAGGTGCAGGCATCTGTAAATTTTAAATTAAGATAATAATTTTAAACTCAACTCCCCTGATAAGTAATTCTCAGAAAATTATCCTTGACTAATGTCTTCAACTCAATATGTATGAACTTGCTGTGGAACAGCCCAAGGATATATGATATACAAAGTATATGATGGGTGCTGTGACTGTCTAATCAGAGCCAGAAAAAGCTCTTCAATGACATTACATTTTTCTAATAGATTTATATGGCAAAGAGGCTGTGCTTCTAGGTGTGGCAAGAACGCTGTTATTGTCATTGTCATAACGCTGCTATGACTCACTTATTCCTTTGGAGACCCATTCTCAGACATAGCGGGAGTCCCCCATTGAAACTGGACTTGGTATGGTTTGGTATGCAAACGGCATAAGGGAAAGAAGGAGCACAGGTTGAAATGTTCTTGTCTTCCAGGAGGAGCAGTTAAAGTCCCACGAGGCTAAACTGAAGCACGTTGCGACCGAGCTAGCTGAGCACAGGTCCTACCCCCCGGATAAAAAGGTCAAAGCCAAGGAGATCGATGAGTACAGACTCAAAGAGCACTACCTGGAGTTTGAGGTAACAATCCCTATTAATGCAAGCAGACGGAGAAGGACAGAGATGGAGGTTAACCACTCTGTTACACTTTCTCTTTTTCTATTAAACAGGACAGGATTTGAGTTTTCATTGATACGCCTTGATGCAGGGAGCCTTGACATGCTGTCATTAGACATCTGATGATGCATATAACTAGAAAAAACTTCCTGTTTTTTGTTTATTTTAAGTCCTCGTGAAAGCAAAATAATTAAGTCTGCAAACAACACCATTGTGCTAACAAAGATAATTCTGTGAAATAAAACTGAACATGTTCACATCTAGATAGAACTTTGATCTTCATAATAATGAAATCTCTAATCCCCAGAAGAGTTTATTAGAAATGCCAGATTGGAACTGTTGATAGCTATACTCGAGGGAGTCATTGATGAGTGGGTTTTGTAATGCTCCTTGTGGACAATGATCAGAGTATTGATTGTTGGGTACATCACTTGCATGCCTTATATACTTTGTTCAGTGTGTTAACATTGGCTGTTATCCAGAATGCCCTATCCAGTAATTTAATTTCTATTTAGCAGCATTGCTATTTATGTATCAGTATTAAGTTAAACACTTCACTCGGCAGCTATGCTCCAAGAGACCCTTTCTGCATTTATTATTAATAAATAAGTAATATAAATTATTAATAAATTATTACTTTTTATAAAGAGCTGCAATATGCAATTAGGAAATAAGCAAGATGAAATGTAACCATGAAACATGGCTGTGAGAACCTGGTAGTAATTTGTTTATTTGCTAAGTGTTCTCATGATCCCATTAATAGTTTTCTGGGGAGGAAATTAAGTAATTCGGAAATGTTATCTGTCTGTCATTCCTTAAACAGATCTATATCATTAGCAGATGGTCGGTATACTATGAGCCCAATGAATGCATTTGTAATAAAAGCAGATACTGATAGTGGCTTCACATGATGGCACAAACACAAAAACGCTGCTGCACAATTCCGACTCAGGTTTCAACCCTTGAAAGCTGATTCATGGCTTTAAGACATGACTGATCTCTAGTGAAACAAATTTACACAATGATATTAAGAGAAACTGGTATAGGCGTTGGTTGAGAGAAGACATAAAAGTTACTTCTAACGTTTTTATTGTGCTGAGGGGCAAGTGTTGTTTTGAGTTTTGGCGTAGGACATTGTTCGTATTTTTTCAAGTGCAGTAGTGTGTTACTGCCCTACAGGTGATCTTTTAAAATGTTTTAGTTAATTACAGGAAGGCTAGTTGATAGTTTGAGTCTGACAGGACTTAATATGGCTCTCAGCATCTCAGTTTATCCCATAGCCATGTATATCCTGCATGTTCAGTGGGGCTCAAGCCCGGCTAGTGCGGGTGTCATTCTCACAACATGGTCCTTCCATCATGAACCTGTGTGTATTTTTAGATTGGTCAAATGCATCTTAACTTAATCTATTTGTAGCTTTTTGAGGTGGGGGTTTCATGATTTTTGTTGCATTCTTGCATCAAATAGGTATAAAGCTGAATAACAACTGGTATCAGTAAAGGCTGCGAGAACCAGCTAGTTTCAGCTAGTTAAATATGTTATCCCAGTTTTTTTTATTTGTGCCCCAAAACACAATATGCGCAATAAGGTGGAATGAAGTGTTCCCTTGTTAAAATCAAACATTGGATTGTGGTAACTTCTGCCTGACTAAGGTTGCCTAATACAATAGATTCATTTTTACATTTATACTAAATTAAGGTAATAATTACTCTTAGCTTGTTCCTGTCAAAGTATTAAGAAAAATCTGAATATTTTTCGGGTTAATGTATTCAGTGAAAGTGGTACCAAATTGAAGCCCTGGCTTATTCCTGATCAACGCATATTCGTGCTGTACTACAGTTAAATGATTAAAGACTTTCATATCTGGAGGTACTTAACTGACACAAGGTAGATTAGCCTCCATGATTTCCCTTATTGTATCATTATCTGTGAGAAATGTTACCTTTGACTAGCCTATTAGAGGTGCAACATTCTATTAATTTGAACTATGTATCAATTTTAATTCTTACAATACAACTACATTCATGGGCAAACGGTTATTTTAAAAATAAATGTGACTTGCTTTTTACTTGTGATCTAAAGTCACCCTTGTTCAAATTACAAGGACGTTTAAAGTCTCAAGTATGTGTAAACGTCAGGTATCAAGTCAACTCTTTTTCAAATGACGGATCATTACGGCAAATGGCAGTCGTTTGAATTTAATGCAAAGATTTTAATGACGTAACGGATCATTTTCAGAACGTTTCCAGTGCTGTTTCTGCCATCTAGCTAACATTTAATCTTAGACGTGAATATCTTCACTGATGCTCAATATGCGTATTTCAAATATTAAATTATCTTGCTTACAGGCTAGCAATAGTAATGTGAGTGATAAAAAAAAAAGTTAATAGTGTTAATATGTTAAATAGTAAAAATTGATGGCCTCTTATAATTCTTCCAAAATACAAGTACATGAAAATCTTGCTTTAATTTCTTAGTATATAACTTTAGGGTTCAGAATTCTTTTTCATCAATCGTGTTGTAACATCATTGTGCCCTGTATTGTATTGCATAGAAAAGCAATGTAGCTCAGCATTTCCCAAACTTCTTAAGTGTGAATTTACTTTTTATCTGCTAATATAACATTGAAGAAGTATTCTTCACTCAGTAAACATTTGTTATCTAGAAATGTTCAATTATTTGAATTGTGAATTTTAATTAAATTGTTTACCAAAGAATATTATCATTTATTTTTAAATGTAATATATTGCTTTTTCTCTCTAAAAGGAAAACCGTTACGAGATGTACGTAAAACTTCTGAAAGAAGGGGTTAAAGAGCTGCTGTCTGGGAAAGAGGGTGATGCAGGGCTGAAGAAGTCCCAGTCCAGCCCCTCACTCAACCAGGAGTCACAACCGGCTACAGCCAAAGTCAAGCGTAACACCTCTGAGAGGAAGGACTACAGGCCTGAAACACCCAAGGTCACATAGAAAGCCTTCCCATTGCTGGAGGGGGCTATTCAGACGTAATAGTTGAATTTATTTTATGTAATTAATTTATCTGCCCACTGTTGTAACACAAACAGTTGTGTAAAGTGTAAATGATAAATTATCGTTCCTCCTAGGCTGACTGGTGCTTGGTGTAGCGTTTGTATGAAACTTATACATTTGTGGTCCTTTTTAATTTGAAGTTGTTGACGTGCTGTTGTTGTATGATGTGTAAGATTTTGTTGTGAGGCATTAGACTCCTTGTCACTTTACTTAAACTCGCTATACAGTAATTCTTCGCCTTTCAATTCAGTGTAATATCCCTGACCAACCTCTGTTCATATAAATATTGAACAGAGATCACTTAGAATTCAACCTGTTAAGTAGTTAAGTAGTTTTAAGTGTACGTTGGTGCCGCACACTTTAATGTTCATATTTAAATGAACAAATAGGCTTCCACTTAGAATAGGCATTTCTACATTTAACCAATAGGCCCTTAGTTATTACATAATTTTCTCTTTTGCATAGTTCAATTTCTTAACAATGATGCATAAAGGTGTAAATAATTGGATGTGTTGAATTGTTTATTGAAAATAGTTTTGTTTTCAAGATTAGTATCTTTGCACCTTGCAGAGTTCCCAAATCCCAGGACTATCTTAACCAAATTGTACAAGCATGTTACGTTAGTAGGAAACAGTACTTAAAACAAAATATAATTTTGTATCTTCAATAAGGGATTTATGATATTGGTTCAATATAATCAGATTTTGATTTTAGTTACACCTACAGTAAACTGACTTTTATCAAACTTCAGTGTAACATTGATGTAAACTTAAGAAATCGGTCTCTGTAGCTGAGACATTTATTTTGTATCCATTAAGGCAGAGGATATATTTATGCTTTTTAGGTAGTGTAAATGCCAATGCTCCTTTTTTTGTGTCTTTTATAGCCTTCTTGTGTATTTGGATTTTAAATTCTAATTTGATAACTGTATTGTTGTAAAGATCAAATTGGTATTTATAGTGCACTTTATAAATTACTTCTTTTGAATATTTCATATAGCTTTATAAAGGGTAGACTGATTAGTTTCTTTACAGGCAGAGATAAACCTACTTTTGTTTAATTGAAGGTACTGAGCTGAATGTACTTTTCTCTCAGCTCAATGTTGTCTTAGTTTGTTTTCAGTGGTTCAATAGTTTTGCTGTTGTAGTTTGATTGTTTAATGACACGGTTTCCTTTGAGGAAACTATTTACAGTGCTGTAACATTTAAAGTTGCAATTATTGCCTTTACTGATGCTGTTGTTATTGAAATTATACTGTCATTCACAGACGTTCCTTACATATAGTACTAAGCAAGAAAAACTATGAGCATTTTGTTGGACAATAAACTCTCATCTCTGTTGTTCTTTCCTAATTCTTGATTTTTCTTCATTGTGAACACAGCACATAGATTTGTATATGATATACATTTATACGGCAGGCATCCAAAAATGTCACTTGTGGTGCCACACTCCTGGATAATTTGAAAATGCCTCTCAACATGCAAAAAGTCAGAATTTGGTTATTCTGTTTTATTTATTTATCTATATTCTGCTTGTTTTATTATTTCCTTATTCATATCTGAAGTGTAATGGCACTGATTCAAGTTTTCATCTTATTAAGGATGGTATAGCATTTCCATAAAAATGTATAAAGGGTACAGTTTTTTTCATTATGGTTCGAAGTTGACTACAGGAAATTTAAAGCCCTGACAACAACCTGTATAGATTTAAGTGATAATTGAAAAATTATTTAAATTTGGGTGTCACATGAAGAAATCTAGTCATCAAATTCTTTGTTTTCTGATATAGTCAGTATTGAACTGAAATGTTCTTTGTGTTTGTCTTCTGGTGGCCTTGAAACTCCCCAGAGTTGTTTCAGAATGTAACTTTTTTTTAACCTGTAGACCAATCAG
This sequence comes from Hiodon alosoides, assembly GCA_025775065.1. Classification (NCBI taxonomy): domain Eukaryota; kingdom Metazoa; phylum Chordata; class Actinopteri; order Hiodontiformes; family Hiodontidae; genus Hiodon; species Hiodon alosoides. The sequence goes on along the minus strand of JAOYSI010000018.1, from coordinate 31,190 downwards.
AATACATTTCCTCTTCTTCTACCACACTAATTCCAAACATGAAAGGTCCCCTTCGTATGCGATGAGCTAATTTATAGATGTGTTGCATTGGTATAATTTAAAGAACTGCAATATAGCAGAATATTATGTATAAAATTAAATATTTATGAAACTGAAGTTATTACTTATTAGGTTGCACTATACAAAATGTAACTGACTAAAAATAAGCATTATTTAATATGCCCATTGGGTGCAGATTTAATCCAAATATATTGGATTAACTGATTAAAAATAAATTTAAACCAGTTTAAGGCAGTATTATTTTATTTTTTCGAAACATACAGAATTTGAATCATTTTCAAGTAAACTTTCATTGATACATTCTGTTATTTCCTTTGGAAAACAACCGAGAAAGTATTGACTATATATGTCTCCATGAATTCCAGAGTAATTTCAGTCATATAACTGTGTCTATGTATGTTTTTTTATTTTTTTTATTAGGAGGAAGTGAATCTGATTGTTCTACAGTAGACAGCAGTGTTTCTTGGCCTCCAGTGAGCCTGTTTGTTCCAACACAAGTATGCATCAAAACATTTCTCAATGCTGTGATCCTGTACAATCCTTTAACTGTGTAAATGTTGTTAAATATACTGTGGCCCTGTGTTTTAAAAGGCCCAGGATTGCATTGTCGGTTCCTCAAGTGATTTACCTTGCTCAGAGCGATGTCTCTAATGTCAGTTGACAAAATATTGTTGGTATACAACCTGTAGATGGATACAACAAATAAAATGCTGTAATTAACTGAATTTGGCTTGTAATTCTCTCTGCTTTACATGACTGTGTCGGGTCATAGGTTCATTTTTTAAGCTGTACTTCTTTTTAGTTGTGTCCGCTCTTATTGGATTTTAACAATAACAATAATTATCATGATAGATAAACACCTATGCTTTCTGAGCAGTATAAATGGGCATTTAAGTTTTAAATCTCAACACAAGAGATGAGATGAAGCCTGAAGGTAGCTGGGCGTTTTTTGTTGGAATTTCCAATAAAAATAAAACTATACAAATATTTATGATATGTTTAAACTCATCAAATAGGCTATAAAGTGTGGGAAAAGCCTATTATGTACTGCTTATTTTATTATGAGGCAAACACCACATGGCTCAAACAACTTTATTTATTACAGTAAAAAATGCAATTCCGCCAAGAAATCAAATTTAACACTGAATTGTTTTTTATAATCTTAGATATTTTAGTAAACAAACATAAATACGAATGAAAGTCACAAACTAGGAACGTGTTATATCACGACACCCTAACGTAAATATCCCTTTTATCGGTATAATTGGAAAAAGACTTACGAGTGCACTGCATTACATAATATTACTATCTACTATTTTAAACCTTGGGTAACATAATGTCCCATAAAATCTAATTAAATGGAACATTGTCATTGAACGCTAAGCTTGCAGGTAGTGATGGCCAGTTAAAGGGACGTCTGATTCGATCGGATGACACTTTTCGTCCTTAGAAAATTTCTTTCTATCCCCTGCCATGACTAGCAATGTCCCTGTTCACTTGGAGTGTTTCATATTCAGCATTGATTGTGACAGGTGTTGCTTGTCAGCAAGATTAAAATTAATTTAAAAAATAATTTAGAACTATTTATGGCGAATGTATTTAATGTTACATTCGTTATGCAAGGCAAAAAATGAGCACTATTAACAGAATGCTTGATTAGTAAATACACAGTGTTTAAACAGTGCTAGTATAGGGATTCCTTCTATAGTTTTTGTAAAAACGGGTAAGAGCCTCTAAAAAAAGAAAATAAAATAGATGATTATAATCTGGATTTTAGCCCCATAGAATGAAAGTGATTTAGTCAGTATCTCGACCTAGGCTGGGTCAATGATATCGGTAGCCTCTGATATCAGTTCTCTGTAAGTACTACTACTTCTTGACCTTAGTGCTTCTTTGAGACTATTGGTATTAAACTGGTATTGGTATGGGTACTGTAAGCGTTCCTTAGCGTTCTCATACCTATCAGATAGATTTCAATTTGAGCAAATTAATGACCACCTTTCAGATTTAACTGAAGTGAGGTATGTTGTCCCACAGGATTCAGTCTTAGGTCCCATACACTTCCACCTTCAACCTATGTTACCAGGAGACGTCATTCGTAAACATGGGATTCATTTCCACTGCTATGCAGATGACCCACAGTTCCAAATGTCCAATCTAAAAGGACATCTAAGCCTGGTGTAAGAAGAGAAGAGGGTTTGGTAGTGTGTTGGAACATTAGTGGTGACCATATGGTGTGCCAGGATCCCTTTTAAAGTGATCTGGTAGAGGAAGCTGAACAGTGAGAGAAGACAATCATAAAAGATCTTAATCATTTTGAGTTGTTTAATAAATGCTTTACACAGGTGTTTCACATTTTACACATGCTTTACACATTGTGCCCTTCATACTGGCTTCTGATCTCCATTGCTCAAAATGCATGGCTGTGCTATGCTTTAGTTCCCATGATAAAAATGCAAAAATTGCAAATAAAAAGTCAGTAGCTAAAAGTGATCCAGCTAAAAACTATTTTTAATCAGAAATTGCCAATGCCAGTATAAGAGGTCTTTTTTCTAGGGATTACAGGATAGTTTTAGCTTTAAAAGGAAGACCAATTGAGGAAGCTCTAGTCCATGAAGATGGCAGAGTGTTAATCAATTAGACAACCTTTCTGTATTCTTCTTCAAGGACGTTGCTAATTGCATTGGATGTGCATGAACCTCTTGAACATTTTAAGTTTGATAATAAAATGCTCCAAAATGTGTGATTATGCATTAAAAGATGTTGATTGACCCATGGGAACCACTGGAACCACCACCAACCCAATCACAGCAGGACAGCAAGGTAAGCACGTTGAGTACAAGGAACTTTTTTTTTTTTTTTTTTACTGGTATACACAAAACAGTTGCAAAGTAACCAAAAAAATTAACTCAGGGACAACACAGGGTAAATTGCAATATCCGTATGTTATCCGTCCAACTATTGGGGGAGTCTAACACTGTTCATTTATATCATCCTCCCATTGGCCTGCTCTCAGACTGCAGGCCCTCTCGTCTCGCAAAAATTGGCCGCTATCAGACAGGTCTAGCTGGTTCTCTAAGCCAGGGCACTGGTGCAGAATCTGTAATGATCCACACGTTTTCAAACAAGTGCAAATTCTAATGGTTCAATACACTGCTATGGAAACCACTAAAAATGCATAATGCCTATATATTAAGGAGGGCTAGACACCCTTCTTCTCGCCAGGTCCAAATCGACTGCCAGATAGATGGTTCCTGCAGCTGGTTCCTATGGATTGTTGTTAAGGGATCCCTACCTTCCAGCCGGCTACAGCTATAAAATGTTAATAAATTATTATTTCTGGGCAGTAACTGACTTGCACAAAGACTATAAACCACAGCGTCCCAATGTTCTGCTCTAGCTTAATTACAATCAGAAGAAACCATGAAGTGCTCCTTTTCCGCAAATGGGCTACATTAAGCAGTTTACAGGAGCAGAGGGAAGGCCAAGTCAACGTGTACCAGCCAGATTTTTTCCAATATACAAGGCAATTTCGGCACTAATTGGGAGATTTTCACAAGGTTGTAGAGCTTTGCTAAGAAGTTTGAAAGTCTGCTCGTACTCATGCTGCCGTCGCATCCCTTGAATATGGAGTAAAAAGAAATACAGAAAAATTGTAAAGAACACCTGTCCAAAGATCTCCATCTGTAAACCTGCCATCAGATTTGCTGAATAAATAAGACACAGAGTCAACTTTCTGGACTTGCTCTTGTCAGTTCGCAGTAACCAAAACAAAGTTTAACAGTAATTTAGTCACTGTGTAATATATATATTATTTTATTTAATTTTTTATTTGAAATTAAGACAGGTCTTGTCTTAACAACGTATCTAACAAGGGTTTGGGTGGTGAGACTCATTTGGAATGTGATGGGAGAGAGTGAGAACTCAGTGACAAGATGGTGCCCCAGGACACAGGGTCGGAGTGTAGTGGTAACGCAGTGTGTATGCCAGGATCATAAAACGAGTGGATGATGTATTAGAAAAAGAAGCCTTTGACAGAAAAAAAGCTAGAGAGGATTGAACCGTAAGGTATCTCATCAATCAGAACTTACAAAAAAACCTGACAGAACATAAAGAAGTCCAACCAATAACACGTGTCCCTCAGATTAAATCGTCTGTATGTGAGAAATCTGTTCAACCAGCCTGCTTTCCCTGCATGCACCCAGCATGAAGGAATTGTTCAGGTCCATGTACAGTGGGAAAGATTAGGCTGTCTCTGATAGAAAATCCTCTGCAGGGAGGAAATTTACAATCTTCAGTAAAGAGCATCCATTCCATTGCACAGTCGGCTGCTTTATTCTTAAATATGTATGGTTTATAAATGTATAGATACACTATATGGACAACAGTATTGGGACACCTACACATTACACTTACAGGAGCTTTTATGACATCCCATTCTAAATACATTAATATCGAGTTGTTCCCCCCTTTGCAGCTATAACAGCTTCCACTCTTCTGGGAAGGCTTTCCACAAGATTTTGGAGTGTGTCTGTTGGAATTTTTGCCCATTTTTGGCCTCTTCCAGAAGAGGTCAAACGCTGATGTTGGACAAGAGGGCCTGGCTCACAATCTCCGTTCTAGTTCATTCCAAAGGAGTTCGATAGGGTGGAAGTCAGGGCTCTTCCACACCAAACTCATTCAACCATGCCTTTATGCACCTTGCTTTGTTCACTGGGGCACAGTCATGCTGGAACAAAGTTGGAAGCATAGAATTTTCCAAAATGTCTTGTTAAGCTAAGGCATTAACATTTCCCTTCAGTGAACTAAGGGGCCTAGGCCAACTTTGTGGAAACAGTTTGGGGAAGGCCCTTTTCTGTTCCAGCATGACAGTGCCCATATATATATATATATATATATATTGTCCACATAGTGTATGTACGCTTTATAAATGTATGGATATGTATGCTTTATGAATGTATATACGTACACTTTATGAATGTATAGATATGTACGATTTACAAATGTGGAGATATGTACACATTGTAAATAATCAGACTACAAACCTGCATCACCATTCACATTCACAAGCAAAATAATTCAAACATTAAATAGCAATAAACCAAAGCACTTCCACATGTGATCATAAAGGTCTTCCAATTACAGCACTGTAACAGTTCAATAATTTGTAAACAACATTTCAAATTCTACCCCAAAACACAGAAAGAAATGGTGTTCCATTAACTATGTTATGGAAATGAATAATGAGCTATGGAAAATTTTAATTCTATAGAAGAAACAACATTTGCATGAAACTAGTACCGTTTAAATTTATTATTCTTTTAATGACAAAATGTTCTTTAAAACAAAATATGTTTTCCATCAATTTTAAAGTAGTAATACACGATAGATATTACTGTCATCTAGATATTTCTCAGTGCAAAAGCAATCCAGCCTTAGAAATCTTCAAGTCAAAGGAACACAGAGTAATTTACGGGCTGCAGTTGTATCCATGGTTCCTAATCAATGTGAACAGTGAAAATAAAATCACTGAGTGGGTGGGAAAAAATCGCCCTGTTCTCTTCATTATCAGACAGAAATAATCCTGCCATGAGGAAGCCAAGCAACATGCACCAAAATGTCCTGAGGCCCAATATGTTTACTCTCTGTTATCTCATCATATCAACATATTTTCATTTTATACCCACGTGGGATTTATTATGTGTTCTTTTGTTTGACAGAGTGGATTCCAGCAGTAGTTCACCAAAAAACTTACCAATCTATTCACATTTAATAATTAAACATCTCTAGATTTTCTAAATAACATATGAAAATGCAACAGATAAAATACATAAATAAAAGATTTGAAAACAATCTTGATATAAGCTAAAATACAAAAAGAAAGGTTAGCAATGCTTATTATGTCATTGATTAACAATACGTATGGCTTTCAGTTTATATTGCAACTGGTTTAAAATCAGTGTTATATAATAGGTTTAGAATGGTGATTAGAAACTGTTGCTTGGAAACCAAACACAGAGGTCTTTGCAACATAACCATAAGGGAAGTAAAGCAATGATTAAGAAGTGAATAATCAGGTGAAGAACAGAAAGAAGGCAAACCCTTCTCCTCTTTCTCTGTATTCTCTGAACAAGATTAGATTATGTTTTGTGTAGTCAGTTTTTGTCCATCAACTTTGAATATTAAGTTCCTGATCTCGATATTACATATTAGATAGATGATAGGTAATATGATTAAATTTGCTGCCTGTTTGGTCAGACTTATTTAAATTTGTTTGTGTTCACTTCAGACACAGTGCACATTCACATAATTTTGTTAAGGTTATTAAATAAGGATATGGCCGTTTAAAATCACGTTTAAATCGGTTTTTGGTTTTGTTTTATTTACACATTGGAAGGATGCGTGCTGCTGTTGTAGTCAAATTTACCACTCGCAGTTACATATCACCTTTGTGTTTCACTGAGTGAAGTTGCTGCTCCAAACATTTCTCTACTCTACTGTGATATTACAAAACAACAGTTCTGTTACATGCTCAAGTGAGGGAATCAAGCGCTGTTGAGACATGTAGAATTACATCATATGTTTTGACAATGACTAAACTGTACACCACAGAGTAACTCACTGTGAGTCAATCTGTTTTAGAGCAGCAGACTGAGCTGGTGTTAAGCATTTCACAGGGTGACACGCGCCTTCATAAAAACCATTATCTACTTAATTTCGGCCAATAATGTATTTGTAACACCCTGTCGTGACCTATGAGAAGAGCTTCAGTATTTGTAATTAATTATTAATAGGCTTTAATGATTTTTAAGCTATTGAGAAAAATCTACACCATTTAAATCTGGACTTCAATCGTACAACTTTGCTCTGACTATTGACTATTGATCTAATTTCACTGGTCAGTTTTCCCTTAACCTGCATCCCAAAATCTGAACTGTTTTTATAAATAAAAAAGGAACTGCGGTTTATTTTTTTAACATCTGTGCTTGCTTGCATTGTAAGAACAGACAAACGCTGATCTTATTTTCAATCATGCATCGTTTTCAACACAGCAATGACCACCAGAAACTATCAACACTGAAACTATCACTGTCAACTCAGTGTAACAGTATCACACTCCCTGTGTAATGTAATTTGTTGAGATGGAACTACCAAGTGGTTAACATGTCTGTGTTTAAATGTGAAAATTTGGCTTTATGTTTTATGGGTCTCTTTGTGCCCTCTCCTAGAATCCTCATGAAAAATGAAAATAGAGTAATTTTCAGGGTGCAGTTTATATCCATGGTTCCTGATCAACACTGAAAATAAATCACTGAGTCACCGAGGGAAAAGCACCCCTTTCTCTCCATTATCAGACAGAAACGATATTACTGTATAGAAGCTCATACAACAGAATGCATGCAACATACATCAGAATGTCTGTGTCCTAATATTTCCTCTTCTTTTGTTATTCTACAAGCACACATGTGCTCTTTAATGCTCAAGGCCTCGTTCTGTCAATCTGTTAATTTCGATATCTGAACAATCTGAAGATTTCCAGTAGTGCCGTCTACTACTGTTCAAATTACTTGGTGATTTATCTGTCTGTCTGAGTGGCACTATCTACAACAGTGACTTGGGAATGCTACGTGAGTAGTCCTGGAACATCATCACATTGCTTCAGTTCATGGCCATACTGCCAGCTGTATGTCAATGCAAAAAATATTAAAGCACTGATCCAACAATTTTTTTACATCATGTGTAAAAAAACATCCTGCTTTTTCAGGACATATAGATATGTATTCTTTATGAATGTATAAAAAAAAAACACAATTTAAATGGTCCAGGTTCATTGTCAACATCCAATGTAAAGTCCACTAAAAAAAGATTGTACGGCAAAACCAATCTGTGATACTGTCCACAAGAAGTGTGAGGGGAGAATCTCTGAAATACCAAGAGTGCACAAGATATATTTTCATTTATATTTGATTTGACACGCTATATAAGTTTCTCAGCTTATGCAAGACCCAACAGGGTTGGTAAACTCAAAGTGGTGAATTTACTAGGAACGGAATGTGAGGAAACCATTTACTCACACACTGTATGCTAGATTTCCTGTATTGCAGAAGATTTATTATGCTTGATTTTCTTTTTTAATTGTGGACGCTGCATATTCCAGAATTAAATAGTTGAAATAGGACCAGTCTTCCATCTGTCAGTAAAAAGAGGCAGATGGAACAGTATGCCTCTAACACGGATGGTAGTGCACATCACACTGTTTCTCTGTGTTAGATATCTTTCAACAAAATCATCCTTCCATTTCCCTCAAGAAAGATCATTTTCCTTAAAGCATAACATTGCTCCTTTTGAAGGTACATATCATTAAACTGAGTCTGAAGATTGTTCTTGTTCAGCGCCCTCCACAGTGAAGCTTATTTTAAAAAAATATGTTTTTATATGAAAATATGAAATAAATGCAAATACAAAATATTATATTATCAGAGTATGAATACATGTGGAGGGAACTGCATATGTCAGCTTGTTTTCCCGCATTAGTAAAATTTTAATCTGATTTTAATATGCCTGATTTTTTTTTTGTGCTTAGATTTTAATGTGTCTGAATGTTTTTTTTAAATACAAAACCACTGGATAATATTAAACTAATAAAACCAGTTTGAGGTTGCGTGGTGTGTTATAACTATAGTTTTCTGCAATAAAGTTTTTACTAGTATCTGCTGATACAAAAAAATATACAGTCATTGTTTCGTAAAGCTGTCAATTCAATGAAAGAGCCACAACCCATTCCTAGCTAATCATTTTAAATATGGTTGCTCAGTCTTATGGTGGGAAAATCTCAAGGGATAACATTTTTTTACATTTATAGAGCAGATGATTTACTGAAGAAATATTTACTTAATCACCGTTCACAGAGGTTCAATGGTAGTAGTACTCCTTGGACTTGAACCCAAACCTTCTGAACTCAGTCATACAGGTCAATAGTTATTCACACATTGGTTTATGTGTAGGCAAACGAGGAGACAGGTAATATTCTTTCTCAGAGTTTCTTATGCTCCCATTTGATCAAATAATCTCTGATGGATGTCAAGAGCAACCCTGGGAGGTCCTGTCAAATTAATAGATCATTCTATCAGCAAGAGCACAAACTAATTAAAAATGAAACATTGCATATATTTATTTATTTAAGTGCACTAAAATCTAAAGGTTAAGCCATAGAATAATTGTCAGTCAGCCAACCGGTAGCATTCAAAGCATATTGTTGTAAAAATACCAATAACACCTTAATCTTGTCCACCAAACCTCTCTCCACTGAGGTAATAAATCTGGCATTGCCTCACTCAGCACTGTGTATTAAGTTATAGTTCCCAGGCCTAATCGTTCTAAAACACTGAAGGAAAAGTCATTTACGTCTTTTCAGAGCATTCACAATTAAATGTCTGTCCCTTTGGACAGGTTTGTCATGGTTAATGCTGTTCACACATCAGATATTAAATGCAATCCTTTCTCCTGAGCCTCTGTAAGTCAAGCTGGTATGAAAATATCCACAATAAATGTATTTAGCTTCAAGGACATTCTGACTCCTCTTCCTAGACACTGGGCTGCATTATTTAAATCCAGAAGTGGTAGCTGTTGAGATACAAGCATAATAGAGCATCAGAGGACCAGTTTTCATTCAATGACATTTAACTGTAGTTGAAAAGCATCCTCTTGAATTTATTATGCCCCGAACAAGACGTGTGCTTTAATAATTACATTAATAATTGAGAAATACATGAAATGCAATGTATATTGTGGCACAACAATGGGCAGGGAAACAATGTCCTGCCCTGGTAAGACCAGCCAGCCTGACATTCAGGGCCTGCCTGCTGATTACCAGGTGTGTAATTGGTAATAGTCCTCAGGTGTGTGATTGGTACAGCTGGAGGCAATGATTTAATCAGCCACAGCATAAAATGCTAAAAGATTAGGGCTGGTACTTTATTGGAAAGCGCTGATTTGGGTCTGGAGCTTGTCTCAGCTGGAGCTGTGATTAGGAGTAGTGAGTGACTCGGAGCTGTGCCTTGTTTTGCAGGAGAAGCCAAATTGTGTTGTGACCTTTTAAATGTATGAGAACCTGGCCTAACAATATTTTTGCACCATATTCTGGGCTTTGATTTGGGCTTTATTCTGTTCCTATTTTGCCAGTACCGATTATTAAAGGAATTGTGACTGCTTTTTGAAATTATGTTCTCGGCCTCCTGTTGATGGTTTTACATGTGATCCTGCATGTAACGACACACCCTATACCCAGGGTTAATTTTACAACATGTATGTCCATTCTCAGTAGAAAGTATGCTGATTTACTATGCCCATCCTGGAACCGATATATTAACTTTATCCATAACAGATTACCATACTTAATAAACAATGGAAATCATTTTGTTTTTGAATACTCTCTTTAAAGTATGATTTCACCTTGACAGTATACTAAAAGAGGCAACCCTGAGGCCAATCAGTGTATTTCCAGTTACCATGGAAGTGACGGCCAAGGGAAAAGGTATGACTCATTGTTTTCTCCTGTGAAGAGCTTGCTTGGTATTGGGAGGGGCAGACACTTCACTGACAGGACACAGGCAGGACAGCTGTGCGAAGAGGGGGGCGATGACACTCTGTGCTTTGGCACGGATGCATTTACATCTCTTGCTTTTCATTCAAATGAGGCTTTTGCATCAGACACTACATCATTCGTTATGAAGAACCCTTATTCATTGTCCCATTAGGACCTATATCATATTTATCAAATAAATTAATTTAATAACTGCGTGTGACAGGCAACTTTTGATTAAATGAGGTAGGATTTACAGAAATTAATTAACAAGTGAACGTGTCCCTCTAAGCTAAACTAATGTGTGCAAAAAACAAAAAAACAAACACCACAGACTACTGCGATATCGAAGTACAATAATAGCCTGCTGGTTACACGGTTTCTTGTTTATGTCAGCATAAATATTTAACGTTAAATTACAGGTTAAGTAACAGTTCTTGGAAGGTCAGTCCAGGGTCCACAAAACTTACCAGCTGCTAGTTGGAAAGCTCTGAGTTACTCGACCAGATACAGGCACACAGAAAAGGGTTATTGATGGAACACGCAAAAAGATGGAAGATGAACCAGGATACTCAGAACATGTGAGAAAATCCTCTTCAATGGAATGCAAACTGGCGGCAGAAATTCTAGGGAATGCTTTAGTGGGTTTCTCAGAATGCCGGGCTGTAGCACAAAAGTGGAGCCATTGATGCTCACCGGGCAATCTCAGTGATGTAGAGTCCAGGAGCAGAATCGGCAGGTTCAAGAATCTGGAGTTCAGGGGGGTGCTACTATTCGGCAAGGACACCAGCCATGTCTCTCCACCAGCAGAACAAAGAACCATGGCTCGAGCCTTCACTTGAATAAGATATAAGGTTTTATGACCTATGCCTGATTTGCCTTTGATTAGCCTGACAATCTGGTTTTCTCTCCTGTGGGACTGACTCCGCAATGAGCCCCAGGACTCCAAGAGGAGGGAGAGATCCTTATCCAAATCCACTCCCCAGACCACCTGAAGTGTGAGATTTATGCCTCATCTCCTATCAGGAACCAACCTGAGTATGCTCATGCCCTTGTTGGTTCCTGGTTGTTTTCCCATGTGATTGTATCCGGAAGCAGACTACGTTTGAGTCATTGGCCGCTAGCTACGAATTCCCAGTATCCTATTGATTTCCTGATAAATGTGTATAAATGTCTATAGCTATACAAATGACAATTAGCGTCATAGCAACGCTCGTTACTTCATGATAAGAAGCATTATTTTATGTTGGGCTGGCTTGGGTTTTTTTATTGTCCTTGTCCTGTGTCCATGAGCAGGCTAAGATAATGATCCTTTGTGGAAGGAATGTCTCTTAATTTCACAGATAATATTGCATTCCTGGTAGCCATCTACACTAGAGAAGATAGGACAGTCTATGAAGTCCCTGAATGCTTTGCAGAGCAGTGCCAACTTCAGGTATGCAGAATCTCCTAAGACAGGGATAGCAGATGATGGTTTTGGCTGGTCTGTGCCTCACATAGCTGGATCTTCAGGTCAGATCTTAGCTAACTCACCTCATCATCTCAATTAAGTGTACATTTAACCTACAGTCTAAATGACACTTTTAGATAGTGAAGACTAAAATGAAAATTAGGAAGAACATTTAAGTCAATCTTTTAAAGCAATATCAAACTAATCGATTTAATTAATTAATTAATTACATGTATTAGAAACATTAGCATCATTCATTGTTATACACCATTTCAGATGTGTCTTTCAAATTAGCAAAAGAACATTTTGATGTTCATAATCTCAATCAAATTTGACTCAATTCTATGCACACTGTGAGCTCTTGCCATCAAGAAAACTTTGGCATTTTTAGTCCAGACAATCAAAATAAATACTTCTGATACTAATCAAAGGATCTCAGTTTTTCTCAGTTTGCTTCATGAATACAAGAGCTGATTTGTGTGGGAAATGGAATGTGCAGTTTACCGTTAAGGACAAAAAGTCTTGACCAAGCGATGCAGGAGCATGGAAGAGCTCTTGGCAGGATACATGTGAGGACTACATGATGAGTGCAGGGAGTTGGGGACACTGAAGGGTGATTAGTCAAAGGAATGAACAGTACAGGCAACTGTCGCTGGTTCAGAGTGATAAGTAAAACAACAACAACAAAAAAAAAAAGGTGACTTACTGCTGACTTGTTTTCTTCACAGGGTTCTCTCTCTGATTTGCTCCTGATTTGCTCATGTTTATCATAGGCATCTGTTTGGACTGTTTTTAGAAGTCACACGACATATCTGGAAATCCCTGATATCTAGAGTTAGCAGATATATATATTTTCTAGCTTTTATTTTACAAGCACTACAAGCACAGGCACTTGTCCACAAATAATCTTTCAATAAAAACCGTACCAAATAGGTGGAACCAATAATTATCATATTATTGTAGTCAAAGCTTTAATCTTCTAAGTCATTTTTTAAATGTTTGCCTCACTTGACTAATGAGCTTTGCAAAGTTAATGGAATGACCATGAAGCTCAATCCATTTATATTAAAAGTTTTAATGCATGCATTATAATTCAGCACTTTAAGACCCCAGTCTCTTAAATGATGCTTTTAGCACCTGGCAGCCAAGGACGGACCTCTAGCATTTGGCAGTGACCAAAGTGCAAGTATATCATGTAGACTTTGAGTTCCTGAATCCCAAAACCATTCAGAGCATTCTGTCTCTGTAAAAGGCTACGAGCAGAGGGCCGAGTAGCTGACTCTCTCTCTTTAAGCCAAGATGAAGGGCTGAATGTGAATATAAATATATCATGTTAAATAGTTTTACTCCGTTCACAAGGTATAGGCCTTTTGTTTGTTCTCTGGCTTATTGCTTCCCTACATTTTAAGCGTTGTTGCTTATTTTCCATTTTTTAAATTAAATTAATTATTAAAATTAATTAAATAAATGTATGAGTAATCTTGCTTAAATAATCACTATGTCCACGTGTTCTGATATAATGAGGGTTACGATAGCATATACAATACAACTCATAAGAAATCGCATGTACATTATTTTTTTGCAATATGATATTTTGAATTATGTCTGAATTAAATGTTGTATTAAACTTTTTACAAAATTTTCTTTCCATTTACACGGACCTCCGCAACCGACGGTGGCGCTCTTCCCTGAAAGGTAAAACACGAATTTTTAAACAAAATGTATCTGGGTTTTTTGGGAATTCTGTGGTCTTATGTGTTGCTTGTGTTATTGTTAACATGCTACACTGTTGTTGTTGTTTTTTTAAACAAATATTGTATCCGTGTTTCTCAAAACTCAAATCCTCTGTCGGACGACGGGTTAACGGCAGAATACACATATGTTCTTCGTGGCTTTGATTTAGTAATATATATTCACTCTCAACTGATTAGTTATTGATACACGGAGAAAACCATTACTTGACCGCCCCCAATGCGTATGACGTCAAATGCATACAGTGGGGCTGGGTTTTTAAGATAAGAACGCAGTTGTGTAATGATTAAATTTGGGCACGTTTTTTCTCCAGACCGATTGTATTTTGAGGTGATACTTTGGACCGTTTGTTGTGTCGAGAGCTCAAAATCGGTGCTCATTTGTCTTTCCTGTCCTGTTTTTCTGTAGCCGGCATCTTGATGTCGCTGTAATTTGTAGCTTCCGACTCAGTTGTGTCCCAAGACTAGTCTGTGCCTCTCGTCAGTGTCCACTTAACTTTTTATATAGAACGTTAGATCGGAGGTGCGGGAAGCGTTTGCTCATTAAAAGCAAATTGTCAATTGCATTATTATTTTTCAAATGGCCCGAATCAACTCTAAATTTGCAGTTTATGTACTCTAGTATCCATATTTACGCTTCGTATCAATAGGCCGAGAGATGGCGAGGCTTTCTTTGAAGAAAATATTTGTGTTTTGTCTCGGCCTTTCAGCCTTATCCTTTATTATCGTTACCCTCCAGGTATAACTAAATACGTTTCTTTTAAAATCAAGGTTATTAACATGAATTGTTGGTGACGGTTGTATGAGCCTTTTCTCTGTAACGAATATGTACAAGTAACGTCATATGTTGGGTAAAGAATGGAATAATATGTTAAATGTTGCTGAATTCCCCATTTGCCTTCTTTTAGAAGTTCTTCATAGATTTCTATTAATCACTACAGTGTACATTTCCTGGACAAAGTCTCACTTGTTAACTTAAATTTCTTCTTTGCAGGAACGCAGTAAAATATTTTCCATCCGTCCTTACTTATGACCCTTTGACCTACCTTGGGTTATCTGACTTTCTCCGGGATGTAAACCCGACCTGTCCTCCTCTCTCTCCTGGTATTTCCTTACCTTTCAAGTCTTTTTCTCCCTCATCAACTCATTTTCACATATTTGAATGCACCTCCTTTTGCTGTTGCAGCATTAGCTAGGCATTATGTTGTAACAGATGATTTTATAAGGTTCATTTAGTATTTTATTAGATTTACAAATACTGTTATAAGTGTTCAACCAGAAACTCAAATACTGTGCTATTGTAATAAATATATGCTAAGTGTATAACATAAATCTGTTAGTCACACAGAATCTAATATATCCAATGTTTAACAAGATGATTCTTCTTGAATTGGCTGTTCAACATTAAAAAAGGATAACATTGAGAAGATAAGAAATCCAAATCCATACTTAAGTTTCCATACTCTTTCTTGCCCACTCATTCTTTGTATATCAGATGGAATTATTATTATTTATTTGTTCTTTTGAGGAATTCTAACAGACATGGTGTTTATTAAAAAATGCTATACTCTTGATTTCTCTTCAGGTGATAGTGGAACTGGGGCAGTTTGAGAGAAAACAGCTTGGCCCTGTACTGAAGGAAAAAGAGAAGTTTAGACAGAAAAAGAGCTTCCAGGATGATAATCCTGTGGTAAACATGGAGAAACCAGGGGCTCCAGGCAGCCACTACCCATATATTGTGTGGTGGTCCCCCCTGACTGGAGAAACTGGACGAGTTGGACACTGTGGGGGGAACAGGTGCTTCTTCACCATCAATAAGACATACCACAACCACCCCTCCACACAGGCCTTTCTCTTTTATGGTGAGTAGCATTCAATTATGTCAAACAAAAATCATTTTGGTGATCTTACTACCGAAGTTAGTTTTGGTACCAGAATTAGCTGTCTGTTCTGTGCTTTCTCATAAGCCAGGTTTCCAAATTTTTACAGACTCGTACAAATCTAACCATTTATTTCACAAATCTAACGATATATTTACTAAATATACTGATCATAAAGTAATATGTAAATCATAAACTGATATGCTTTCATCCAGAAAATTGTTTTTGAGGTACCATTTAAATAATAAAATGTGAAATTCCACACAAAGTGTAATTATAGTTTGATTTCAACTTAAGAATTACCAAATGTATACCATTAATGTCCAAAGTTAAGTTAATTTATTGTAAAATATAAACTGAATCATAGAACAATTTAAAACAAGACATTTACATTGTGTCTTAGTCTTCATAGTCGCAGCTTCTATGTAATATTGGTTTGGCCTGGTCGTTACTAAGTGATTAGTAGTGTTTAGCCAGTGGCTCTGTGCTGAGAATACCCTTAGGCCCCACAAACCCCCAAATTTTGCTGAAGATGGTGAAACAGAACCAAATGTTAGAAGTTGACACTAGAGGGGGCTAAAGTTACGCGTTCCAACCCTCTTTGTGGAATGCACCCTCTGTTTTGTAAAGGCTTTAAAAAAAAAAAAAAAAAAAGTGAAGTTGAAGATGAAGCTGTATCATTGGTACTACATTATAAAACATTTTAATTTAGTTTCACGCATGGAGTTGGGCTTAAATGTTTTGCTTACTCAGGCTTTTGTTTTAACTAAGGTGATATCTATCACTGTTTGACTGACGTTTGCACAGCATTTGCTAATGTGTTGAAGCACTTTAGGATAGATGATATAAATATCACTAACCTTTTTCAATCAAAAAGTGTTTTCTAAGTAGGGCTGTTGTAGTGTTAATTTGTTAGTATAGCCTAATTATGTAGAAATGTGATGTCTTTTTGGTCTCTTCTGTGATTTCCTTTATTACAAAATTTATTGTAAAATTACAAAATAATGTAAATAAAATGCAATTGTTCTGATTTGCACTATAACAGCCCTTTTAAGAACCCTAATTAACGTTACAAATGTAGCCTATTGTCAGCGTGCAGTCACTGTAAATTGCTGTAGGGCACGGCTAATGTGCCACGCAATGCAGAGGAGTGAGGTGCGTTTCTTTCAAGTGCAGACACTGTGGAATGTGGAAAATACCTATTGATTTATTCAGATAGTATTTAAATAAACATTGCTTTTTTGAGGCAATGTAGCAATCAATAATCTACGTACTGTCTGCATCTTGACAGTGCTCTGCTTAATATTCTGCTCACTTGAGATGATGATTTCTAATGTACAGAGCTAGGTGATGAGCTAACAATAAAAGAGAAATATATGTTCAGTTTATTCCTCAGCATTGACATTGATGGAGGAGCAATTTACCCCTACAAATGGCAATAAACAAATCAGCATGGTTTCCTAGCAATAAAACGCATCTTGACCTGTAGCCATAGGCATTATGTAGTCCTAATTTTCGACCAGTCTACGGATCTCGTCTTCATGTGTTTTATGGAATCCTTCCACCTTCCACCTTCCACCGTTAATATGACATATTGTCAGGGAATTGCAGTTATGGAGTTGTTGGTTTCTATTTTGTTCATATGAGCTCACTCAATACTGTGCAGTTCTTCTCTCTGTAAAACATGCCCAACAGTGATACTCTTGGCAGTCTTTAGCTAATACGGTCAGCCCTTTCATGCATTCTTTCTTCGATTTATCAAAAAAACTAAAATTTGAACAATAATCTATTAAAGTCTTAATTATGTAATGCTGCAGTCTCGGACTACATGGGTCATACTGTGCCCAATCATAATAGTAAGAAAAGAAACAAACAAGGTGAAATATTGATGGCCTGTTGCAGGTTAATTCCAGGTTCTCATTATACTTTTAATCTGCGGTGCTGATTTTCAGAACCCTGTTTTACATGAGATGCTATGAATGCACTCGTGCATTAACGTGCAGGTCCTCCCCATGCAAGAACCAGCAACACTAGTTTATACTCACTCTAGGATTAATTTTAATAAGGCACTGACTATAAATTTATTTTACCTTTCCCCCCCGGATAACATTTTAACGGTCATTTCTCATATAGTTTTATCTGCTAAGAAGCTAATTCAACACCTAAGCTGATAATATTTTTATTATTCCAGAGATATCACATGCTGGCTATTCAAGAATGGGGAAGTATTGTACAAAGAAGGGGAATGAATACAAATCTTTCGATGTAAAATAAGCAACCCTGTATCACGCAAAAAAGTGACAGTTATGCGATGTCGTTTAATGCAATGTCGTGTCACATCTTTGTGTGATTCAGGGTTGAAAATAAGATGTAAATTACATTAAGTTAATTTAATTTTTATTTTATGAGTTGGTGTCCTTTGGTTGAAGTTACGTGCACCTAAATGGAATTAAATTGAATCATGCTAGTAACAGAGTGCTGGCTCAGTACAGCACTTCCATAATAAGTCTAATTTAATTTGAAAATTAAGTGTAGAATCCAAATAAAAGATGCGCCTATTTAAACTTAGTTTCAGATATGTCCAGAGTCCAGGGCTCGATTGATTTCCACACATACTGCAAAATTGATAAAATAAGCATTGCATATGATGTTTTTCATTTTTCTTTCTCCAACCTCTTCCTATTTTATCATATTAGGCACTGACTTCAACATAGACAGCCTTCCGCTCCCCAGAAAAGCACATCACCACTGGGCCTTGTTCCACGAAGAGTCCCCCAAAAACAACTACAAGCTCTTTCATGAACCTGTCGTCACCCTCTTTAACCACACTGCCACCTTCAGCCACCTCTCTCACCTTCCACTGACCACTCAGTACCTGGAGAGCGTGGATACGCTCACCTCCCAGACCCACCTCGTTCCCCTGTCCCAGAAGAACCTTCTGCGGAGGGCCCTGGCTCCTGTGGTCTACGTGCAGTCTGACTGCGACCCCCCGTCGGACCGAGACGCCTTCGTGCAGCAGCTGATGAGGTTCATCCAGGTGGACTCCTATGGAGAGTGTTTGCACAACAAGGACCTGCCGCCTCACCTGAAGCAGCCCTCTGCCATGGATGAAGAAGACTTCTACAAGACTCTGGCTCAGTACAAGTTCATCCTGGCATTTGAGAACGCGGTCTGCGACGATTACATCACTGAGAAGCTGTGGAGGCCCCTTAAGCTGGGGGTGGTCCCTGTGTACTATGGAGCTCCCAATGTTGACAAATGGCTCCCCAACAATAGGAGTGCTATCGTAGTTCTTCCCAACGAGCCACCTGAGAAACTGGCGCAGTATCTGAAGTGGCTGGATGAACATGACCGGGAGTATGAGGTTTATCTTGAATGGAAGTACAAGCGTGAGGTATCCAACCAGAACTTGTTGGCTGAGATGCGTGACCGCAAATGGGGTGTCCAGGATATCACAAAGGATAATCACATTGATAGTTTTGAGTGCATGGTGTGCAACCGGGTGTGGGAGAACATCAAGAGACAGAAAGAGGTAACACGGGTTTGTTTGTTCTTTTTTAAAACCTTTTTATTGCGTCAAATCTAAAAAAGTGTTATCATACCAGAATTACTCACTGCATTAATAAATAGAAGTGCAATACTGCTAATTATAGCAAGTAGTTGTATATATACATTTAGAATCTATCTGTTATAGAGCTTTATAAATTTGTCAATTGGTTAAATTTACATAAAAAGAACTTCAGTGGCAAATATGGTGCAATTCAGTTGCGTGTTAAAAGAAAACTAATTTAATCAATATAATAGAGGTCCTCATTTCAAGCTTTGTCTCTAGTCAAACTAAACCATCAATACCTGAACACTTGTTTGTTTAGTTAGGATTTTCCCTATAAAACCCCATACATTTTTACTCTTAAAATCAAAAACCATTTCTACAGTTTAGGTATTAGATATAGGTACCATAGATTTGGTATTGCTGAATTGGAGTGCACTGCAGATATTGGACAAATATGACAACACAATAACAATATAATGCCCCCATGGGTATTACGACTGAATGGAAGTACAGGATGTTCGTGGCGTGCCTGAACTTGGCACACAGTTTGTATGCCACAGCGCTCCCATTTAGCCATTAGTCAGGCCTTGGAAATGCCCACGCAAGCCCTTGGTTTATGCTCTTCTGTCTGCATCGGTGCTCTTCAGTGGGCGCACACTTCCTTCCGTTTCATTGGATGACATCACCTCAGCCCCTTTTTTTTAACCTATAGTGGCATGTCAGAGCAGCTAGGCTTTTACAAGGATTGGATAAAGGGGGCTCGGACAGTCCCAGCATGCAGATGGTTACCTTATTTTGTCCTTGACCAGATCCCGTGATCTGGGTTGAAAGCAGCATTTTGTTTTGTTTTAAAATGAACATTAATTTAATCCTAGCTATCTCAGGCCTGGTGATCTCATCACTCACCCATCAGGTGCCATGAAAAGAAGCCCATGTGCCTATTTATAGAAGGGCAGGTATTTCTAATGAACAGGCACTTTTTAACTCTCTATTACAATTGTGAATTGTATTTCCTCTTTTTCTGAACAGGGCCTAACTCCTAATACTTGGCAGGGAAAAGCCCGTCATCTCAGTTGCCCACCGCCAAGAACATTTGACTTTGCTGCCCCTCCCAAAAGCAGAAGCTCTATGAGGGGGATATGGAGGCCCAGTTACGAGCAGTCCAAGAAGGAGGCCAAAGCTTTGCGGCTCTTTGCTGAGAGGAATCAGAACTTTTCGGTGGAGCAATTTTGGAAACAGATATTCAGTGACTGAAACATGAGGGCCAGAAAATTGAAAATAGCCTCCAGATAATGAAGACACCGTTGCACAATAGTTACCTTTGGTGTCAGCTTATTCACAGAATCAAAAAGCTTGTGGGCACTGATGCTTTGATTCAAAGAATTCCTGGAATTCCTGGAATCACAAAAGAAGAGCCTTCTAGATAAAGGTGGATTTGCATTTGTTTCATAATGTAACTGCAATTTTTAACTACAGGCACAGGCACAGTTTTATAGACCACAAAAAGCTGTGCGTGTCATCAAAAGGGTTACTTTATGTAAATAAAAAGAAAATATTTTGTATGATGCTATTTTTTTTTCTAACATCAATCTGACAATGGAAAACTGTTTTAAAGACATTCTTTTATTTGTTGAAGGATTATTGATGGTTAAACTGCAAACGACAACAGCTTTCTATGGCAACTATGGTGATCCTCTGAAGGGTAGTAAATCCAGCTAGATAACATGCAGACTCCTGTTAAATTAGACGTTTGAGTTGTTCTGTGCAGAACACCTTACTTTGACGTTAAATTATACGGGCAGTTGTTGGAATGCATTTTCCATCATTACTGAAATTTCACACTTTATTAATTTCTGGCTGATCCCCTCAAAGCTGCAGTCAAATTGTCTCATCTCATAAAGAGTTGTCTATCTCATAATGAAATAAATACTATGTTAATAAATACTATGTTAATACTGTTAAGTGCTTAGTAAATTCAGCCGTGAGAATGATCTTTGATCTCTTATTTTTGTAAGTACCCCTGCTTCAAAGTCTCTGGCAGTTGAGTTTATCTATGTGGCATTAGTCGGAGCAAAAACATTTTTGGTGTGTTTGGCAATCCTCAGGATGAACAGTAGACTGTCACAGTCACTGTTGTCTGAATCACTCAAAAATGTTTTCTCTTTGTAATTGTTTGGATTGTTCAGTAAGTTACTTTTTTGTTTAGTAATTGTATTCATGTAATATATTGTTTTTTATTGTATAATTATATTATGAAATTAACCAGCAAGACATAATTTAATTGTGATAACGTACAATAACTTATAAGTTAAGTAGGAATACGTGGTTCAAGAATGAAAATGATTGATGGCACATATTTTATAATATAGTACAGCATTTTATACTTGACATTGGTTGATGATTCTAGCATTTTCTCTTTGCATTGTTATTGATTCCAAAGTTGAAGAATTTTAGAGGGATGCAAGTCTTTGTAAAGAGGTTGCTTGCTGTAAGATACTAGCCACTAGAGAGAGCTGCCAGGCTGATAAATCTTTTAATAAGAAGCTTCCTAAACTGCCTGAAAAGGGAATTCCAGGTTTATGATTGAGATGCCTGGTGGTTTCAGGGCTGTAAGCAGGAGTTAAATTGTGGTTATGTTGGAGGTGTGTTCACCTGTTGTTAGCATCTAATTAACAGCAGGATCACCCTGCTGTTCAGTTTATTCCTGGAAAGGGAGGTCTTTCCTGTATCAGTCCCCATCACTAATATTTCTGAATCTACAGGAACATTTTTACCAAGGCAATGCAGTTTTAATTGGGTTAAAATTAAAAATGTATTTTGAGATGCAGAAAAGCCACTTACATTAAAAGCTGAACATGGTTTATCCACAGCCCAAAAGGTTTTGGATGGAGAGAAAACTTAATGGCCAGGGCTAGAGGAACAGGATAGTGAACGTTACCACCTGCTAGGTTATAGTGTTTCACCAAAAGTAGGTGAATACTGAGTTGCTTATGCACTTTGGCTATTTCTTTATAAACTGCAACCAATGGACAGAATAAAATTGTATTTTAATTTTTATGTGTATTCCTCTGTATTAACTATAATAATCCAGGAAGAATGGCTCAAAAATGCTAAAACGCTGGAAAGTTAATGAGATAATATTTTAAATGTGGCATTGTTTTTTTTTTTTTTTCTTGAATTTGAAAAATGTTGCACTTAATGTGGAATTAGCTGTTGCTCATAGTAGTTCTACTTTGAGTTTACATACGTGCTGCAGCTGGTAAAGATGTAGAGGATTTCTGCATACCTTTTAAAAGGACTGCTATGGGAGCTGAATTGATCTATATTTTCAATCTAGTTTCTATATATCATCTCAGTACAGAACATTGAACCCTGTGAGAGATATTGAAAATTAAACCTAAATTAATAAATTAAAGTATTTTTCTTGGTTGAAAGTTGTTGCGTGACACTTTTACATTCACTCTGGTGCCCAGATTCATTTAGACAGTTCTTTTTGGGGACAGTCTTCACACTAATCATAAAGGGCAGGAAAGCTCTCAGATGGAAAAAAATGTCTGCATTTGGCATGATTTAGCACTCGGTTGCTTTAACTTGGCATTTCAAAGCCTCTTTTTAAAAAGTTTGAAAACTCTTCTTAAAAATGTTTTTTTTTCTTATTGCTAAGCCTGTCACCTATTTTACCGGTTGCTGCAGAAATAGTATATTCAGTCTCTGAACGTTATTAACATATGAATTTGTGTTAGACAGTACTTGCGATTAAGATACTTACTTTATGCAGAATATTGGCTCACATAAGATTGGCATAGCTTAATGTCATTTGGAATTCCATGATCTTGATATATTGCAACATCTGTGATCAAATTAATTTTGCAACAGAAATTTAATTTTAAAAATGGAGAGCTGCATTACCTGCTGCAATTTATTCTGTCATGCTAATAAAGAGCCATCCCTTAAATAAAATTGAAATAGTTCAGGTTTTGGTGAAAGTATAAGGGAAAGATAACGCTTCTCTGTTAGACCCAGGACTTTGTGACATGTCAGGCCAACCTTTTTGTTCTGGGAATGAATATTGCTGTCGGTGCTAGCAGTATTTTTAAAATTAAACATCAAGTTAATTATGCAACCATTCAGATACATTTTTCCCCCTTCAGAAACAGTGTGTCCCCTGTTTTCAGGGGAAAGAATAGCTGAAAGTAGTCGAGTCCTCATTGTTTGCTGTGGAACTTTAAAGGTTGATGCAAAAGAAAGACCAAAGGGGCTCTTAAGCGTTCAAAAACTAAACCGAGCAGCAGAATTCTCTGCCTTGTAAATGAAATCAGCCAGATCAACTTAATGTAGTTTGGAGGTGAAAAGGGCAATTCCCAATCTCTACGCCCAAGCAATTCAGTATAGCTGCTTGTTAAACTCAAGGAGTCTTTAGTCTCTTTTAGAGGGGAAAACATGGTCTGGATGAGTGTCTCTGCACTTGTTATTATAGATGATTATACAGGACAAGCTTCTGAGTGTACAAAGGCAAGCCTCAGATCAAATAAAAAACAAAAAGTATTATTGGACAAATGTAAAGTTTTTTTTTAAAATTTATTCAGCCAAAGGCACAGGGAACCAAATGGGAACAAACCATGCATGCACACTGTAAAAACATTCTTTTGTTCTCATGCAATGAGGCTGTGTTATGATTTATTATTTATGTACTGTATAGTATACCTTTGGTGCTATTTTGCTCCAGGTTTCCACTCAAGTCGTATTTTCTTCTAATGTCTGCTATGATGGACAACCACCATAGCAATTATGAAACTGCTTTTAATGTACTAATTAATTGTACTTTGGTCATCTTCAGGGAGTCCTTCCAGTTGAGGATGTGCACTAAAAACGTAGGATTCATCTTGAATCCCCAGTCAAGCCCTCATTACAACTGGCTCACAGAATCTCGGTTGTAATTAAGCTCTAATTAGAAACTTTCCTCTTTATGCTGTGAAGCAGACTTAAAAAACTGTATTTCCAGAGGGAGAGGACGGGGGAAGTTCAAAGAACTGAAATTCATGCTGGAAGTGTAAGGCTTGGTTTTAATGTGAAGGGCTGCTCAACAGTATTAAATTCAGATTACTTTATATAACAAATGTTTTGCAGATCTAGAAATGGGTATCTTGGGCGGTGGAGAAATGATTTATAATATTTTGTTGTACAAAGTAAATCTGAAAATTCACACCCAATAAATGATAATTAACATCCCTACAATTTCTTCACAAGCCCAAATGGGAGAAACCCAATTTTCAAATGTGTATTATTCCTCTCTTATAACAAGGATTGTTTAAGGTGATGTAACAGACAAACACTTTCACTACTTAAGAAAATTTATTCTATTTGATAAGTACTTTTTATGAAAAATGCAACCTGTCATGAAAAACAACAATTTCTTAATGCAATTGCTAAATTTTACCCAAACATCTAGTAATAGCCAGAAAACCATCAGCGCTGTTGTAAAACGTTAGTGATGTATAGTATTTCGTTATTATACCTTTAGAAAGTCTGTTTAACATTTGCACAATTATACCTTCAACATATTTTTGCGATCATAACTAACCAAAACATCATAAACCAATATTAAAAAGTAGTAATACTTAAGGTACTATTTACATTATAATTTCCCACTGAACAAAATCCCTGTTTATTTCCTGAATATGTAGTTTGTTTCTTTACCTCAATTTTTAGTACTATGTAAATGATAATAATTGAAACACTCCTGAAGTTATGCTTTTACTGACTTAAATGTACAATTGTTTCAAAAACAAGACAAAAAAAGACAAACTAGTTATTTTTCATAATTTTCTCCCAACCAATTTGGAGTCTGCAATTGTGCTAATGCATCTCGTTGCTATGACTCCTACCGCCATACCAGTTGTGAGAAAAACAGAAAAACACTGTCAAAACATACCAATGCCAATAAAAATAAGCCCAGTTTAATAATAATTTTAAAAAAGCCCCATTCTTAATTAAAAAAGTAAATAAATAAATAATCATAACTTTTTACAGTTGCAGTTAATTTTATTGAGACTGAGATTTCTTTTTGATTGTTGAAATTGGATCGAAGAGTGGTTTCCTGAGCAGCAGCACTATTTCAAGCTCTTTACTCACTTTGAAAGTGTCCCCCAATTTCGGATTTAAAAACTGTATTCAATACAGACAGTATTCTAATTGGTGGAGAGTTCAACATGTGTCCAACTGAATGGCTTGATAGATCACCAACTAAACAGTGTAACCAACTAAACAACATTTTACTGAATCTTACCTATATTAATGCTCTAATATAAGGGGGGAGTGAAATCAGATTGTTAAACAAATATACCTGGATAAAACCTAATGGTGCGCTAGATCTAGAAGAGGCTATTAGCTTATATTCCATGTGGTTATACAATATCTCTGATGTGTTAATTTCAAGAGCTCCTTTGACACAGATAAGATAATTTTGGTGTGAAAGATAATTAAAACTAAAAATACAAACAGTTAAAACCTTATTGTATCTGTTATCTGGTATCTTGTATCTGTTAATGGAAAATTCCAAGATAATTAATATGGGGTCTACATGGGAATTTTTCATACTCAAAGTGAGGGAATTCTCTATTAAGAATTATTTAGAGAAAAATACTCTAAAAAAACTGAGAATTGTTCAGGATATCAATGAATACTGCTCTAAAGCGTCACTTTCTGAAGAAGAAACGATTGAACTGCCATCAATTTACAATCAATATTAGATGCTTTATTCCTTATGAAGGCTCAAGGGGCATACATTAGATATAGAAGCAAATGGATAGAATATGGGAGGAAAAACACTGTAAGCTGGAAAGGAAGGCAAATAAGACATTTTGTGAATTCTTTGATTATTAATGATGTGGATTGTAACAATTCAAAAGTCGTATCTGAAAAGGTTCAGAATTTCTATGCTAAGCAATAGTCCTCTACTCTCCTTTTCAAACTCGATTTGATATATTTGATTATACCATATATAAACTGGTATACTATTACTAATTCTAAGAAAGTTTTTAACTTAGTTGTGATGCTGACTTGACCATCCTTCCTGACTACTGGTTCATGATGGTGGATCTGCAGGATGCCGATTTCCATGTCCCCCAATACACCAGACAGTACGAGTTGTGAGTTGTGCCATTCGGCCTCTAGCTAGCAAGCTGCCCCCAAAAATATGACTTCACAAGAGGGCAGGCCCCTTCTTTGGCAATGTTCCAGGGTGCATCCGTCGCGGACATCTGCAATGCAGCAGTCTGGGTGACCACGCACATCTCCACAAGGTTCTATTGGTTGAATGTTGTGGACGCACAGTGCTTTGGATTCGGGACAAGAATACTGAGGGCAGCCTCTGGGACTAATTCCTCCACTGTCCAGTAAGGTGAGTGTAAATGTCTAGGCATGTGCATAGTGTGAGTGATGTCTCTCCACTGTTACCCATTAGTGATGGGTAATTTTTGAAAGCTGAAAAGGAATGTTCTGTTCTTGTCATAAATGTGGTTCCCTGAAATATTTACAGTAAACAGAATTAAAAGTAATTTAAAAAATAACCAAACTAAAATGGCAATCATATGATCTATTAATTTGGCATACTGCTCAGAATTCTGGGATTCTTCAAGGGAAATAACCCATCAGTGATGGTTAATATTTCCATTTAAGGTAACACAGTTATAATAACCCAAAGGATGGCTCACATGGGGTCACATGGGTTGAGCAATTTGCAGCAGATAAGGTGTACTCTCTATAGAATCTATCTCCACTTTTACATTTCCCATAGTAGGCTACTAATCGACATATCATCTGAAAATGAATTTGTTGTACTGCAGATTAATCTTCAATAACATCAAGAGGATCTGTCCATTCCTCACGGGGCAATCTACACAGCTCTTGGTCCAGGCACTGGTGATATCTCATCTAGACTACTTCAATTCACTACTGCCCGCCTCCACAACTAGACTTCTTCAGCTAATTCAATACACTGGTGGTCTTCAATATGCTTCCCCCCTCTCATCCCAACTCCACTGGCGGTGGAAGGCACCGCCTGAGACTGTTAGACAATCCGAAGCTTCTACTGCAGGGGTCGGGAACCTATGGCTCGCAAGCCATATGTGACTATTCAGGATTTTATAAGGCGCTCCAATTTTCAATGTTGACAGAAGCAAGGCAGACAGCCAAAGTCTGTAAAAATACAAGTTCTCCAAGATTCTCGGAACAATCTACCTGTCGATTGTTTAATAAAACTGCACAACAGTGTACCTAAGAGAATTGATGCCGTTTTAAATGCAAAGGGTGGTCACAACAAATATTCCCTCCCATTTAAATTTAAATATATATATTTATATATATATACACACACACACAGTACTTTGCAAAAGTCTTAGGCAC
>JAOYSI010000017.1:2088833-2100003 GCA_025775065.1 Hiodon alosoides | reverse complement strand
GGGATGAACTAGAATGGAGATTGCGAGCCAGGCCCTCTCGTCCAACATCAGTGTCTGACCTCACAAATGCTCTTCTGAAGAATGGGCAAAAATCCCAACAGACACACTCCAAAATCTTGTAGAAAGCCTTTCCAAAAGAGTGGACGCTGTTATAGCTGCAAAGGGGGGACCAACTCGATATTAATGCCTATGGATTTAGAACGGGATCTCATAAAAGCTCCTGTAGGTGTCCCAATACTTTTGTCCATATAGCGTACTTAGCTGAGGAGTACAGAACCGGTAGGGATGATATAGTCACTCACTGAAGAGCCTGTTAGTCCTTTAAAAAAATAGTTGTTCCTAAATTCCAATTTTGCTAGAACAAAAACATTATTGGTGTGCTGAGTAAAGTTAATAACAAATAGACCAGTAAAAAACAACCTTGATATAGTGGAGAGCATTGATCTCAGAATAATTACCACTAGAACTGGAAGAGAATTCGATTAGTGTAAATGATTAAATCAACCAGTGAGGGGGCCTACTATGTTTTCCCATCCATAATAAATGCTAATAAGAGTCAGGTAGCCAGAATATAAGTGTAGTATCCAGTACCATCAGACCAGGTGTCACATAAATTCTGGTTACCAGCATGGTATATACACAGCCCCGTGATAATAATCATAACATAAATTTAAAATGGTGTCCCTTGCATCTGATCCCTCTCCTATCACCACTTCTGCTTATTGTTCTCCTTCATCATTACATAAGGAGAAAAAAAGTAAGAAAAAACACATTTCTGAATAAAATCCCACAATTTATGTACGTGCTGCTAAAGATGGCGATCAGTCTGGGAATTTCCATTAAAATATCTTTCTGTCATGTTTTTTTTCTAGTTTTTTGTTTTTAATTATGATGCCCTGATCTAGTTAACCCTTTGTTTGTCCATTCGATATGTATCTTTCGGGTTCCGCTTCTGTTATACCTTTTCCACGTTTACCTGAGTCGCTGTCCATGCACCCCCTAATCCAATTGTCCCCTCTGTCTCGGATCTTGTCTGCAAGCTTACGTTCCTCTCTGACCATCCTCCTGTCATCTTCGGGCTGATGAGTTCCAGCGCCTCGTCATTACCTTGTGTAGCAGCTTTAAGCAATTTTCCCTAGGATTTCATTTTCCTGGGCCCTGTATTGGAAAACACCTGTGCATCGTGACCTATTATTTATACCTTTTAAGTAATATTAATTACAAGAATTTTAAGTCAAATGGCAACCACCCCTACACTGAGAGATAAGCACTAACACAAGACTTGCAGGTGAGTAACAAATAGTTCAGCACATAAAGGGTTAGCTCCCCCCAACACACACTTCACCCCCACCTAGGCTCGGAGGGGTATAAATCGGAGTTAGGGACTCCTGCGTCTCTCAGCCTCACTCTGTGTCCACCACACATTCACCAGGAGCACAGGAAGAGAGTAAGAAAGAGAGACATGGAGTCCGTGCTGAAGCTGACCCTGCTGCTCTACTGCATGCAAAGGGGCGAGGGACACTGGCTGACCTCCATGCTTGGTAAGCACTGGGTCACACTTTTCATCTACCTCAGTAATGTTCTCAGTTTCTTCACGCCTCATCTGAATGTGTGAACGCTACATAACAGTGATGCAAACCTTTTTTGTGCATTTGTGGCCGTAGTACCTCTGGTGGGTAGTTGACCACTCACTTTCTGTTCCAGAGTCACACGGAAGGGCTGAATCACCCCAGTCTGGGGGTGTGTTGGAGGAGAGTGACAGGGAACAGGCAGGGCAACCATTGGCGGGGCGCATCCGCCGGAGGGCTGAGTCCCCCTGTGGCCTGCACATGCTGCTGCTGCAAGTGAGCACGCTGGGCCTGGGCTATGACTCCGATGAGATGGTACTGTTTAAGTACTGCAGCGGGGACTGCCCGCAGGCACGCTCCAACCACGACCTCACCCTCACCAACCTGCTGCTGCAAGGTGCCCTACCACCCCCCCTGCCCCCCGGCCCCTGCTGCCGGCCCACTCACCACGAGGACCTGGCCTTCCTGGACAACACGCATCGTTGGCACAAAGTGGAGAAGCTGTCTGCCGCCGCCTGCAGCTGTGTGGGCTGAGTGAATCCAGCGTTATGAGGGTAGGGTTCTGGGGGGGGGGGGGGGGGGTTTGGCTTCTGGGTGTGGGCGGCCGCGGCGTGGTGGGGGGGGTGTGTGACCCGGGCTTTGGGGGGTGGGGGGTGGGGGGGGGGGGGGGGGGGTATGGGGATTGGGGACTGCTTGATGGGCTACATTAAAAAGAAAAAATGTGGGAGGTGCCCAAGAGCACTTGCTACACAGACAGCAGTAGGAGGCAACACTTCTGTGGAGTAGGACAGTCACTGTACAACGTGGGTACAAACATGTGAAAATGGTTTTATTTATTTGTATTTGCTTTTCCATTAGATACAGTCTACCGCTATAATGCTATAATGCACTCAGCCCAAGACTGAGAGCCGAGTGTAATGCAAGTAAGATTGTGTGCATTTGTGCAGGGGTGTTCAACCTTTTTTCACTGAGGCCCACCCGTGATTGCATTACAAACGTTACCCCACCCCGAAAGTTGAACACCTCTGCACTAGTGTACAATCCCAGCCTATAGATGGCCAAAACGAAAACAATTTATTTAAATACTGTTATAAATTATTTATTTATTTCTTTAGAAACAATTGTTTGATGCTACTTAATTTATTTTAAAATTTCCATGGACTGTGTACAATTCTTATTAAAGCTAAATAACATATTTCCACTTTTTTATTTTTACATATAAACAAAAGGTAAAGAGAGCCCAAGTAAAATGGTAAATTGCATTATTAAATTGACGTAATAATGACATTAATTAATTTGATCAATGGAACTGTACCCTACAAAAGGATAACTTTAGGAGCTTCATCTAAATCACAAACTTATTAGAGCAAATTTTTGACGAACTTTCAAAAGTTGATTTTGAGAATCACAAAAACTTCCTAATACGGTGGGCCCTTACAACCAAGTGTGAGATATAGAAATTGCTTAGTCTCACTGAAAATAAGGAACACTAACACATAATATATAGTCTTAGAGCTTCCATTTCTTCCTCCACCATCAACGTACTTCTTGGATCAGGGCTCCTTTTCCTCCACGGAATGACAATGGGAATCTTTCCTACAGATTGCTGACATAAAGGGGAATAGTTCAGCCATGAGTTCTGAAACAAACCATTTAATATAATTTTTACATACTTTCCTTATGTAAATAACCTAAGAGAAGGAGAAGCTACTCTAGCTCAAATGACAGACTGGCATGTGATAATGTCCAGCTGAGTGGCAATAAAATGTGTCCCCTTTGCTTCTGCACCTCAAGCAGGGAGGTTCCGGCAGATGACAGAAATGCGGCGATGCCGGGGTACTCTCTCCCCAGAAAAGTACGATTTCTCATCTTTCAGGATCTCGTGGGTGAAGTCGTATCGCGCCAGGTCTCTGGTACAAAGTCAAATATTTCACACTGTATAAAAATAAGCATTTTCTGCCAAAAAGGGGTTTAATTTTTATTTATTTAATCTTTTCTCTTCAAAAATCAGTTGTTAGTCTTTCCTAATAAGGAACCATTTGATCACCAGGAATGACTGGTGGGAGATGCTGCCCATTAACAATGTCAGACCGGTTTATTACCTGATAATGTACAGCGATCGCCGAGGCAGCAACAGGTCCAGCCAATCAGCCTTGTTTTCCATGTTTACCAATCGCATGACACTGTCAGACAGCAAGCTGAGTCCTGCAATGGTGTTGCCACAGAACTGAGGGAGAAAAGGGGTAATGAAAGTCAGAGGTAATAAAGAAAAACCTCCAAAGTAATATCAAATATTCCAGTTATTCTTTCTTTAGAAACTAATAATATTAACAATATACTTATCAGCAAAACGAACGACCTTGATGCTGTCAACGTGGGGTTTTATGTAACCAGCCTTATCCAGGTCCAGCACGTGCACGGGGCCAAGAAGTGGACTGCCCGTTGGGAACGCTACAGTCCTTAGTCTATCCAGCACTCCGTCGCACACTGCACCCCACTGCAAACGCTCGGTCTCACGGTAGCCATGAATCGCCTGTAGTTTTAAACAACGGTTAAATTGACCGTTAATTAGCAGCTGTTCAGGTATAATATCAAGACAATCGGTAAACAGAGACAACTCATGACCTGACATCAGTTACAAAACATCACAGTTAATTGATTAGCCATTACATTATCATGCGTATTCAAGTATAGTTCAGCCAGTCCTAAAAGTGGCCAAAACATACATCATCCCAGTGGTCAAATTCATATCGTTTCTTCTTAAGACCAGGTTCGAGCTCTTTAATCAGGGCTTGCTCCTCGTCGTTGCTAATGAAGTCTTCTCGCACTTCAACCTGCCGTCGAACCCTATTTAGCACAGCGGGTGATGAACTGCAAATTAACACCCGTCTTGCATATTCTGGAGTAGCTTGGCTAAATTCCGGAAATTTAGAGAAGGACCTCAGACCTAAGGAGGGAGTCCGTTGCAGTTTACAGTTTAGTTCTTTAAAAACGGAAATTATGACTCGCATATTTAAGTCAGAATCACTTCGTCTTTCGGTGACATTTCTATATATAGATATTTCTATATATACTCAAAACAAGACAACCTACAAGGACGCGGCCATCTTGAAATTACGCATGATATTGTGGGCGTAGAGTTCTTTTCTGAACTTCTTTCGCTCCGTTCTTTCAGGAAGACTTCCGGTTTGGGTCAAACTTGGGTCCTAATAATAATAATAATAATAATAATAATAATAATAATAATAATAATAATAATAATAATAATAATAATTAAAACAGTGTTGGGCAAGTTACTTCCAAAATGTAATACATTATAGATATCTAGTTACTGTCATTTGAGAGTAATTGGTTATATTACAGTCTCTGAAATGTAATGCTTTACACTACTTTTGAGTTACTTTCACCAAAATAACCACGAAAGTATGACTTGGTATTCTAAAATGCTAAAATCAAGTTTATTGCAACTCATTATACATCCAGTGGAGGGCAATGTGGTATAGCATAATGACTGTGTAGGCCCCTAAGGTCACTAACAACTTAATATAATAGGCACAGTGAAGGCTCATGGCGCAATACAATACCCAGGTAGCACAGTGGATCTGGGCCGATTCCGATTGAGAGTCGGGGCACTCGGCTAAGAGTCAGACGACGTCATGTAGTCCGAGTCTGGTCCGCCTTCGCCAGTATTGTTTATGGCTAGGATGCAGGGATTGAGCACGGGCCGATGCCGTGTGAGTTATCTGGCCCAAATGTATTACTTGGGGCTCGGGGTACTCTTTGGCAGAAAAATTACAGGCTAAAATTATAATTAACATTTTATTATTAATTTTTCCAAAAAATTATAGTTAAGATAGATTTGATATGGAAGACAAACAAAATGTAGATTTCAACTTTGAGTTTCAACTAGTATCCACAGCTGGAACCGCCACTGCGCTCGAGCTACT
Source organism: Hiodon alosoides (assembly GCA_025775065.1). NCBI lineage: Eukaryota > Metazoa > Chordata > Actinopteri > Hiodontiformes > Hiodontidae > Hiodon > Hiodon alosoides. The sequence continues at coordinate 2,094,488 of JAOYSI010000017.1, read as the reverse complement.
TTAAACCGTCTATCAGCGTCGACGTGACGTCAGCTTGAAGTAGTTTGGCGGGTATAACTTCCCGGAGTATTTCTCTGCTCTATTCCAACGGTCACAAACTCTCGACCATCAAGACGGTAGGTCACACTTTTTGTTAAGATGGAAACCAAGAATCTAACGTGCTAATTATTCAATATATTTTGTTTGTGGTATCGTTTGCTAAGTGGTATAGTAAAATGATCAGGACATAAATTTATGTTAACGTTAGCCTAGCTGGTTCTGTGATAGCCAGATTGCTCAACAACACTCGACATTCAACAGCAATGTTTCTTATCCTATTTAGAAGTACCGTAGCCTACTTTATCTTGATCAGTTTTGTTGTATTCTGCTAATAGATAACGCTATGTTAAAACGTTATTTTACTGTTTACTTACTAGTGTGAAACGGCATGTAAACTGCCAAACGTACTAGGCCCGAGTACAGTAGATGGCGATATTCAACAGCATTCGACATTCAACAGCAAATACGTAGCCTACTGTACCTAGATCGTTTTAGATCGTTGTAGTATTTTGCAGATAAATAAAGCTATTTTACTTTCTCTGTTCTGTCTTTAGCCTGGCAGCTAATTCCAGCAGAAGTCCTAACTCTTCCTCCTGCAGCCAGCCAGCTATTCAACCAACTAAGGTGATTAAGGTAATGGCTGAGGAGTATTCAGAATATAGTGTGACTTCAAACATGAAGGTATACCGCAAACGTGTCAAGATTTCTAAAATCCATCCAACAGAAGTCTACAGTTACTGTAGAAAATGCTGCTGTTCCTCACTCTAATGAGGCCTTTGAGGAAATTCACTGGTCAGGACTTTGAAAATGAACTGTTTGTGGATGCTTTAATGGATACTGCAGGTTTAGGGGAAGGTGGAGGGCAGGGTGAGGTTGATGATGAAAGTGATGATTGATGATGAGGTTATAAGTACAACAGACCATATATGAAGAGAAAAGGAAGGTATGTAAGCTAACAAATATGATTTTAAAAACTTTTCAGTGGATGGGCTGAATAGCATATGTTCAATAACCTTATTTTTTACATCAGGGGCAGAAATACACAAATATTCAGTGCCACTGAAAGTGAGGATGACGAAACCAAGTTGCCACACATGGGCCAGTCAATCACCTCTAAAGGGTTGCCACCAGCACCAGTCATCAGACCTCCTGAGAACAGAAGAGAGACGCTGGAGAATTCTGATAGGATTGAGCCAAACATGCAACAGCAGCAGCTATTGTGTAAGTGTTACATGTAAAGTATATATTGTGGCCCCCACCAACATCAAAGTTGGCCACCACTGATCTGTAATGTGATTGCCTTGATAATGGTGTTTATTTATCTTTATTGTCCTTTATAACTTTAACTACTGAAAAAGGGTGAGGAATTAAACAACTGTGTTCTGTTTTGTATTTTTGCAGCATTTCTTTGTGAGATCTTTTCCTCCGTGGAAATAATTAAACAACAACAAAAGCTTCCTGATTTGACTGACCTTCGACTTCCATTATCCTCGCTGGAAGACTTGTTGAGGACAAACTTTCAGATCAAGGCTTTAAAAAGACCTGGGATGACAAGATTATATATAATTACATGTATTGCAGAAAAGTAATCAACCAAGCCACAATCTGACTCAGAGTACCATTCACAAGCTTCAAATTTGCATAATATTCATCATACGTTTTTGTTTTTCAGACAATGTATTTGGGACTGTCTGGAGGGATGACAACCAATGAGAATGTGTGGAGAATCCTCTCAAAACTCCTGAGACATGACCTGGCCATGAAAATGAATTGGAGTGGCTCCAATGGGAAACTCTTACCTTAAAAAGTGTTATCCTGGTGCAAAGAGACATGATGTCACAGAAGTGATTAACTCGATAAAAAAGGCCAGCATGTCATTTTGATTGCCAGCAAGAAAATTCATTATTACAACACGGTTCTCAAGGCAGAAAAAATATAATGAATGGGAAATATTTTACAAAAAGCTATTTATAAAATGTCTGTAGGGATAGGGGAGTTCCATAAACTGAGTCATATTTCAGGGAGTATTTCAATAACTGTTCTATTTTCTCTCTTTCTGATATTTACATAGGTGCTGTCTGTCGAAGCCAGTCTGAAGTTCCTGATGTGGAGATGTGTGACCAGACCTTGGAGGAGCACTGAATTTTTCTGTCAAATTGTTTTTGTGTTTAAAAAATAAAATTAATATTTACATTGAATTATTTAAGAGTCTTTATTGTTTATAAGTAGTATTGTAGTATTTTTATACTTTATGCAAGGCAATTGATCAGCATTAAAACCTTTGTGGATGGGTTTATTTAGTATGTAAAATGTATAGTAGTAATATAATAAATATTAAAAATACAAAATCGGGTAATTTAGTCAAATCTGGCCGCTTTTGGGGGGAATCTGGTGAGACGCCGGCAACGTCGGCTGAATTCCGGCAGACGGAAACGGCCCGATGTTTTTGGGCCGATTCTGGGCAGTCGTTCATTTTGATTCCAGCCCGAGTCTGGCACCCGATTCTGGCCCCTCGGAAGAGGCCTGCTTCCTCAGTGCTACCAAGTAACAATCACTATCAGAATCACAAAAGCAGACAGGATCAAAGTCTGATAAATAATGATAGAGATACTGTAAATATTTGAAGTCTAGTTACATTACATAGCTTATGCTTTATCAAGAATCAAAAAGTGCTCTTGGAGAATTAGTCTCCAGGAATACGACTCATTTTCATACGTCATTTCAGTCCAACTTCACAAAAATGAACATGTAGGCTAAACATAGCCTACAATTGCTAAGAAATAAAATGCAGGCCAAATAGAGGAACCCTGCTATTTGCCAAACAATGGCTAAAACAGGCTACCCAGTAAAGGCTGATAAAATTTAAATCACTTATAGCTAGACCTATAGCTAATGGCTCTGTGAGGCTAGCCACATTTTGCAAGAATACAAAAAAATAAAGTGAAAGTGCTATTACACCTCATACAGCCCAGTTATTTCAGTCCAACTTCACAAAAAAATGTAAGCTTGGCTAAACACACACATAGGAAAAAAACAGTGGTAGCATGCAGCCAAACAAGGCTGGTAAAATAAATAGAACTATGAAAGCTGTTATGGCTTAGACCTATATAGCCTACTTATGGTTTACCAAACGTAGCAACTTAATTTAGCTGGTTAAACCTGGGCAGGTGTTCCTGATATTATTGTGTCTTCTTCTTCACGAAGACGGCCAGAGCCGCCCACGGGCTATTGGAGGGCTAGATCACTCCAGCAGCAACCATCTCCCAGATCTTGTCCTCTGCCACCTGTCGTTTGGCGAGTGCCAGCTGATGGGGGCACAGCCGGATGGGCTGAGCAGAGCCTGTCTCAATGGCATGCTGGGTCTTCGTCTCCGGCAGCGAAGATGTCCATGTAGTTGTCAAGGAGGCTCTTCAACTGGCGGCGCTGCTGTGGGTCGAGGCCGTCGCTGCTGCTTAGCAATAGGCCGCATATGGCCTCAGTCGTCTCGGTGGAGGGCAGGACAGCCGGCCGGCCTCCCGGTGGTAAGCGGGTCTATGCTATTAAGTTGGTGAGGCACCGGGGACGGCAGCTGCTCGACGGTTGGTCCGTCGGTCCTTGGGTCTACTCCTCTTCCCCCGACCGGACTGGAGCACCACGATCTCCGTGCTGAGGGTGATGGTTGCCCCCGACACATCGACACAGTGGTTCAGCAGGTCCAGGCCTATGATGCATGGGTTCAGAATGTTGGCATGCCAGAACTTGTGCACCAGCTCCTGGTCTCCAGCCCGGGCTCGCGTTAGCTTCTTCCCTTTCATGCCAGCCTTTTCTCCTGTCACCGTCATCAGCTGGGTGTCAGTTGGTGACCATGCCACGGAGAGTGGGCCGTTGGTGTCCGGGAGGACCTCAGGTCGCACCAGGGTGATGGTAGACCCCGTCTCCACCAGGGCCCGGCAGGTTTGACCGTCGAGCTGACAGGTCAAGTACAGTCCCTTAGTGACCTAAGTGCCCACCGGTAACAGTGATCGGCCGGCCGGGGTGGACGTCGTCTGGGCGGTAGGGTCCATCGCTGGGACTGCTGTGGTGGTGCCCAAACTTAGCACACCGCTTCTGCTTCCTCCTCCTCATCGTAGCTGGTCGCCCTAACGTGCGCTTGGAGAGTGGGGGCCTTCTGCTGGGTAGGCCTCGTGGAGAGTACCACCTGGGCCCATTCAGCTTCAGCTGCTCCAGTGTGAGCCCCTGCAGGAAAGCGTGGAAGGCCAGCTCCTCTTGGACGGCTGCATTGAACTGTGGGTAGCCATGCCTGGCATGCAGCTGAACATCGGTGGCAAAGGTGCCCAGGTTCTCTACCCCTTTGTGGTGGTGACTGGCTAGCTGCTCCCGGCTCTGGTCAGCGAAGGGTCGCTGTCCGAAATGCCTCTCCAGTGCCAAGATCAGGGTCTGGAGGTCTCCCTGAAGCTCAACCGGGGCTAGGTCGAGGAGCAACTGTAACGCCTTCCCCTCCAATGCCAGGGACAGGAGGGTAGCAGAAAATGAACCGGGGGGGTAAGTTGTCCCTAAACACCCCATTACCCAGCGCACAGTCCCCCAGGTGTCCAGGGGGCCGTCGCTGGCAAGCGGGTTGCCTGGGGGGCACAGGAGGTGTGACTGGAGGAGAGTCAACCGGACCAGTGCATGGGGTGCTGCTGTCTTCCCTCTCCTCATCTGCAGGCAGAACAAAGGGGCGGTATGGCGAAAGTCTATCCTGGTGCAGCACCACCATGTGCCCCCGGGCCGGCCATCCGCACCCCGTAAACCACCGCTTTCTCCGGTTGCTACATTATTGTATTATGTTTGTTTACTTTATCGGCATGTTTACCCATTTAGCTATATATAAACACTACAATTACAAACACTTAATCAAAGTCACTAAAACTCTAGGAGTTTTTTTGAGATCGAAATCTATTGCTAAGCTGGAAAATGGGAGTGATAGTCATGGTTAAAATGCGACACCATCGACAGTGAAGGTGCTGAAACGAAAGTAGCTTTTTTTATGTAATAAGTAATAATCGTGGAGTTTAGGCATACGGATCAAAGCATTTGAGATTCATATCTCGATCTAGACCAAATGTTTCATCTCCTAGAATTAAGGTGCTACAGAATATGGAACTGAATGCGTTGTCTGCATAGTAGGAAAATCTTGGGGTTTGGTTAAATGAAAAATTGACTTTGAAATCTCACGTTTTTGACAATGTCAAAGATCCAATAAGTCAAAGTATTTTATTTATCAGGTGCACCGGATAACATGCGTCATTCTGAACAATGAAATTCTTATGACATGGCATGCAACATCTACATATATATATATATACACACAGCGGGTGAAATAAGTACACGTCGCCATTTTTCTCAGTAAATACATTTCCAAATTTCCATTGACATGAAATTTTCACCAGATGTTGGTAACAACCAAAGTAAGCCATACATACAAAGAAACCAAAACAAATGAGCTCAGCAAATTAAGTTATGTGTAATAATGTGGAATGACACAGGGAAAAAGTATTGAACACGCTTACTGATATTCATTTAATACTTTGTACAAAAGCCTTTGTTGGTAATGACAGCTTCAAGACGCCTCCTGTATGGAGAAACTAGTCTCAT
>JAOYSI010000017.1:2075046-2088733 GCA_025775065.1 Hiodon alosoides | reverse complement strand
CGTCCTCCCCCCCCCCCCCCCCCCCCCCCCCCCGGGCCGCCCCCCCCCCACCTTCTGAGGTCTGGGCTGATTTCTTTTGATGTTCCCATGATGTCAAGCAAAGAAGCACTGAGTTTGAAGGTAGGCCTTAAAATACAACCACAAGTACACCTCCAATTGACTCAAATTAGCCAATTAGCTTATCAGAAGCTAATTGGCTAATTGCCTAAAGGCTTGACGTAATTTTCTGGAATCTTCCAAGCTGCTTAAAGGTGCAGTTAACTTAGTGCATGTAAACTTCTGCCCAACTGAAATTGTGATATAGTCAATTAAAGGTGAAACAATCTGTCTGTAAGCAATTGGAATGGAAAAATTACTCATGTCATGCACAAAGTCCTAAAACTATAGTTTGCTAATGTGAAATCTGTGGAGTGGTTAAATAATGACTTTTAATGACTTCAACCTGAGTGTATGTAAACTTCTGACTTCAACTGTATGTATTCTTGAATTTTGTTTGCTACTGGTCTATTCATACATTATTTTTCGTAATATTTTTTCCTTTTGTATTTTGTGGAAATGCCACCCACATTTATGCAAATGTTCCTCATAGTCATCAAACAGCCAGCAAAAAAACAACAATTCCCATAACCAATGTAGAATCATGGTTACCCACCATCTGTCTAAATAAAAAATCAGTCTTTGATCATGCTTGAAAAAGTTAAGGAGTGTTTTTTTTTTTCAAATGTTTACTAAGCTTCTAAGTAGAATGATTACACTGTTGTGTGTTGAAATTTATATAAACTATAATGAATTTCCAGGAATTATCAGTTGCCAGAAAACAACTTTCAAACATTTCATATTGGATATATTCTTATGTTTTTATTCCATCTGTAAAACGTTTGTACAGCGCATTGTGACAACCTTGCAATCAAATTTCAATGCGTTAATAAACCTAGGGACAATGATTTTTAGCACTATAGGTAGTGGTCAAAAATATAATATTGAAACATTTCAGTGAACTATTGTAGACTGAACTCTGGATACCTATTTGTAGTTTTCTGTAGTCTGAATAAACAATGAATGCCATTTAGATTAGACTATTCATTAGTACTTTAGTAAACATCAGTTTACCGCAGTTGAAAAGGCATGGTAAATGTAACAGGCATGGCAAATTATACTTTGTAATGCCCAGTATATTCTTGAATGTCCATAGTAGCCACAGTGAGTTGTGATTTTATAGAGATTTATTCTTTTTTTTTTCGTTTTTAATTACCAGACTTTTGTAAATAAATAAAAAACAATCACTTACTTCCCTAAAGTTTACTTGAGTACCAGTTTATTTCCAAATTAATTTATCGTGAATACAGTTTTTGAAGAGACAATTAGTCAATATTTATTTATTTTTAAATATTCAAACAGCATCTTAGCTGCACAATCTTCAAGGCAAGGACCAAATGAAAACTTTGGCAACCTGCTAATCATACTAAAGGGGTGATTTGGTCGTACCCTATGAGTTGATATACTGAGATTAAGATATATGAAAATAATTTTGCAATTATCTGGTTTTCTAAAATGCCACATTTCAAAAGTCTAGAAATACTTTGAGGTTGGGCAACTCCTTTTTCAGGTTGATGTAGCACAATACAACTGCTCATATGAGAATTAACAATACATATTGTATTTTATTTGCTTGTTACAGGGCGATAATCACAATTGTAACATTAAGATATTATGTTTTAAGCTGACTTCAAAAAGGTTCAATTATCAAAGCATTTCAGTCCACTTTCAAATACATAACACTGAAATCACACACCTTAATTGAGTTTTTCTTAAATATATATCTTATCAAAGCATTTTAAAACAGAAATAATCTCACATTTCATGAGAGTGAAACAACTCTGAGCCTAAAAGCTTAAAGGTGTGTTGTGACATCCCTTAATGTGTTTTATTTTAGAAAACTTCAACACAACAGTGATTATAATATTATAATTTGATGTTTAGAAACCATTTGCTTTTCCGAAACAAATTGTATTACAATACAAGAATAACATTTCTGCAATGTTTCAGGGTATGATGGTCTGATGGTCTGTGGTCTGGTCACTTGTTGAAACTTTCATTGCACCACTGCAAGGTAATTTTTAAAGTACATTTAATAAGGAATATGTTTATATATATATTTTTAATTAAGTGCTGTGTTTGGTTTTATAATCTAGAGAATAAATGTTTGCCTTTATTGTACATTTTAAGTGACATTTTAATGCATTTGTTTTACTGTCTTACTGACATACAGATCAAGGTTTTTCCACTATATTTAAAACATCTGTCACTGAAATGCATACATTATATAAGAAATTAAACATTTTAATTAGGTAAATTCCTAAATCTCCTGGGAAAAGCTATATGTAATTGGAAAGGTACAATAAGCACACAAAAAAACTGTATTAAATCTTTTTAAAACATTATTCTCTAAAGCTCATTAAGAAAATGGTGCAAATTTAAGCGACCATTGACCACTACAAGTTTCTCATCCATATACTAACTAATTAGACACATGGACATATATTGATTTTTGTATCTATGGACATTGTATTCAAGTATATACATTTTTTAGGGGGGGATATTTAGGGGGGGTATTTTGATTTCCGCATCTTACAATAAAATGATTTTCATTTTACTTCAGTCATTGGTGTCATGCAATCGGTTTCCAGCTATACAACGTTGTATTTTTTAAAATTTCATTACAAAAAATCAAATGCAAAATGTTGGTGGCTTGAAAGCAAATATGGCAAGCAATCTCTGTAGCTAAAAACAGCATGTCTCTTTAGCTTCAGCTTGTCTCTGAAGCAAAAAAAAAAACTGCTTGTTCCTTTAGATTCAGCTTGTCTCTGAAGCTAAAACATCTTGTCCTTTAGCTTCAGCTTGTCTCTGAATCTAAAAAACAGCCTGTTCCTTTAGCTTCAGCTTGTCTCTGAAGCTAAAAAAACAGCTTATCCCTTTAGCCTCAGCTTGCCTCTGAAGCTAAATACAGCTTGTCCCTTTAGATCCAGCTTTTCTCTGAAGCTTAAACGACTTGTCCCTTTAGCTTCAGCTTGTCTCTGAAGCTAAATACAGCTTCTCGCGTAAAAACTAATAACCACATATTCAACTTCAAGCCCCTTATGGATGATAAGTGTTACTGTTATAGTTAACACAACAGGTAATTTATTTTTTCTCAAATTAAAAATACAAGAAAAAAAATTATTTGCTTTGAATGTTCTTACACTCTGCTAATGAAGCACACTATTGTATTTATTTGCAGACAAGAATTGAATGCTTCGTGGGTTTGGACCTCATGATCATACAGTCACCTGTATAAACAACAAAATCCATCATTTTTAAGAAAATGTTTCCTCCAACAAAGGGCATTCAAAATATTTGGACAACAATCAGAGTGAGTGATATATATATTTGACAATATGTACAGTTTTTTTTATTTTATTTTCAATTTTAGAAGTTAATATGAATAAGCAAATCTACCCCAAAAGTTTTTAAGCTAATTTTTAAACCTACAAAGATTTTGCTTAATTTTTTATTTCAGTTTAATTTACAATGACACTATGCCTGTATGTAACGCCGTCTTCGCTGGTTTCATCTCTTATTTGTTTCGGCTGCCGAAATAATTCAGCAGCTTTTAATATAATGCTCATATCTTTCTAATTTCTGCTGCACCTGGCATAAACCCTTGCCATTGTTATTTTCTGTACTTCAGTTTCCAATTTTCCTATTGGCATAATGCATTTAAACATTTCAAAAACCGCACTCAAAACACAAAACAAAAATATTGACAGCAGTATGCAAGATTTCCACAAAGTAAAAAGATAGCCATAACTGACCTCTATAAACAGCACTGTTTGTTCCTTAAGTAACCTGTTTTCTTAAGGACTAAAATATTATAATAGCTCATTCTTGTTTGTTTTTTAATTTTATTACTCTTTTCTTTTGCGCCATAGCGCGTCATCATGTTGTTACATTATACAAACAGTCTCAATGTTTTGCTGTGGTAGATGAAGATTTGCTTTTTTATTAACATTTGAAGACGATGCAGGTGATGGAGAGCAGTAGGAGCCACAGCGATTGGCTGATGCAGGGGGAGCCGTTAATATCCCTTCCAGTTCCCGGCCCTGGGTAAGAAAAGATGACAAACAAACACTGTAACTCCAATGCACTGCACATTTCAAGCACAGATCTCTAAGTATTATTAAAGTTAGTGGAACGGTAATATTCATTATTCACTAGTAAAGAATTATTAGCACTTAACACTAGGTATGCTGTTTTGACCAGGGATACTATAATACTTCAGGAGATTACTATACAATATTACACTTAACAAATACAAATATTGATAATATATTATTATGAAAAATATAGAAAAAAAACTACAAAAGTTTTTTTTTTTTTTTTTGTTCTTTTTGTTTGGTGTTTTGGCACTATATATTGTGAATACATAAGAGATATGACCATGACAGATAATGGGGGCAGGGGGGTGTGGCAATTTGGCCATGGCCGTGCGCAGCCTGCCAAAGCCTGGATGTGCTCTACAGGGTTACAGTTCAGCATAAAGCCTGGATGTGCTCCACAGGGTTATGGTTCAGCATAAAGCCTGGATGTACTCCACAGGGTTATGGTTCAGCATAAAGCCTGGATGTACTCCACAGGGTTATGATTCAGCATAAAGCCTGGATGTGCTCCACAGGGTTATGGTTCAGCATAAAGCCTGGATGTGCTCCACAGGGTTATGGTTCAGCATAAAGCCTGGATGTACTCCACAGGGTTATGATTCAGCATAAAGCCTAGATGTACTCCACAGGGTTATGGTTCAGCATAAAGCCTGGATGTACTCCACAGGGTTATGATTCAGCATAAAGCCTAGATGTGCTCCACAGGGTTATGGTTCAGCATAAAGCCTGGAGGTGCTCCACAGGGTTATGGTTCAGCATAAAGCCTGGATGTACTCCACAGGGATGCAGTTCAGCCCAGCAGTCCTCACTTTTCCTCATTTACATTCCTCTCACTGACACCAGTTTCCGACCCAGGTAGAACACCCCATGGGGACAGTTAATAAAACTGCTCTAATCAATAAAACATGGAACCAATAGCAGGAGTGCACTGCAAATCTGTGAAGCATATATTTGTGTGTGTATGTGTGAACGGTAGGCAAATATTTAATGTGGAATATTGTTAGTTTAGGCCCCTGAGGGTAGTTACGTTCATACTCTGTTTCAGTCATTGTAACATGATCCCTATAACAGCTCCAATAGCTGATAGGGTCATGAGTTTTGGTCACTTCCTGGTGCACTTTTAGTTTCTTCTTCCTGTCCCTTCCTGTTGAATTGACAACTCCTATACAGTCAACCATCAAATCCTCCTGACTAGGCTGGAGAATCTGGCCAGATCATGGCTTATTAGACCCAGGGCTCTCACTAGAATAGTATATAGGAAACATCACTAAAGTGGCTTTGCCTCACATGAGAGGCATTGCAGAACTGACTATCACTCCGAGACGCAGAAAAATTGATACAGTTGTGACATCACGACTAGAGTGTAATAAATACCATAATATTTTCAGGAAGCACACGTACTATGTGTAGTGCATTCTAAATGCAGCTACTATACTTTTTTTACTATACTGTCACGTTTTTCAATTAACAAATTAATGAATTAACATTCCACTAACTCATGTGCTCTGTTTTGTTCATTCTTTGTTTTAATTCGCCCTGCACCTCCCAGCTTGGTTTCTGTTTTCCTTATAATCCTGTCACAAAGGTTTTGTCTGGGGGAGTCATTGTACGTTTCCTTGTTCTTGTTTTCATGTACCTGGTTCCATGTGACACTAAAGAGCATGTTTAGTTTGAACTTTGACTACGTCTGCTTGCTGTGCCTTGCTGTGTCTGGCCGGGACTCGGTCCGTGGGGGAGCTGCGCTTGGGTTCATCCCTGCTCTGGTGCCCTGCACCTCGTGACATCTACACTGGCCCTGTTCAGCAAAGGACTGACTTAAAGGTACTTCTGTTCACGCACAAAGCACACCATAAAAAAGAATACCTATCCAACTCCTCAGTCCCCAACAATGCCGCCCTGATTGCTCTGTTCACGAGACGCCCTAGAATTGTCAAGAGTAAAAGCTAGTGGCTGAGCTTTTGCTTATCAAGCTCAGTTACCGTGGAATAATCTTCCCTTTTATATTACCCAATCAGACACATTCGAGACATAAAACCTGTTTGTTTAATCAGGCCTTCAGTTGATTAGGAATTTAGGCTTTCGGCTAGTGTCTCACACCTCTTCAGTTCTCTCTTTTTACTTTTCCGACTTTGCTTTCATTTCTGTTGGTCTGTTCTTTTTTTATGAACTTGTGTAAAGCACTGAAATGATTATTATTGTTATCATGTTTACATTGAACGATTTGTTTAAATTTCTCCTTGTGCCCCTCATATCCAACCCAATAATTACAATAATTTGAAGAAAACAAAAGTATGAGAACTTGGAATCAGGATCATGAGTGGTGGTACACAACTGGCTGAACATGGTAGGTTGGTTCAAGTCATTGTTGGTTTCTCTCTTCTATTGTTATTGAGAGCCATACTGGGTTAGCAGAGTCTTCTTTAGCTACCACATTGGAATTTGTACAGGTAAGCGGAGATGAAATACAAAACTGGAATTTGTGCTGGTAAACTGAGGTGAAATACAAAACTGAAATGTGTGCAGGTAAACTAAGTACTGTACAGTTTAGTGAGTTAAATTGGTCACTGAACTTGATGGCAGACACCTGTCCGGATGTCTGACAAATGTGCATGTTGTCAACCATGAATAACAGAGCATAGTTTTGCTCAAGCTAGCCAAGGAACCATCAATAAACAATAACTGCAATCTAAAGTCCATACCATCACAGCTTCACTTTCAAATCAATACACTTGTGCATCACGTTCATGATGGTACCTCCCTGTATCTACTGTACAGCCAAATGTGGACTCACTGAACAAAATATCACACCAGCTTGCATTTGGAAAGTTTCACCACAACATGCATTCATTCAATGTCAAATATCTGTTGGAAAACTATTTGAAAGGGATTAGATTAAGCAAAATCACAAAAACTTGTTTTCATTAGATTTTGGGAGAGGTATTTTAAGATTAATCCTTCCAGGGATGTTGTCTAGTGTCTTAACCAGGTGGGTTTTCAGTTAAATTTGCATGGTGCTCAGCTATGTAATAATATTTCCATGTGCAGTATATGGGGATACAACCATTGCAGAATCAAAAGAGAAATGGAGTTCAACTATTTCAAAAACGAAAAACATTTACAGAATTAAGTTTATGTCTGCACATATACAGGGAAATTGCTTTTTTCAAGCATATGCAACCTGGACGTATGAGAGCTAAGATTGAAAAAGGAAGAAAATGAGACCATCCAAATGAGGAAAATAGCCCTCAAGGACCCAACAATTTTTATTTCAACCCCTTAAATGCACAACTGTGTGCACTTAAAACTAAAAAAAAAGAAACGCTTACATTTTACAGCATAGCATGGTGTTTGTCAAAACATTTTTAAATTATTTCAGTTGTACATAGTATTTTCCGAAAGGCGTTGATTAATTTATCGAAAATATTGTTCTTTTATTTATACAGCCAAAAAATCATGATAAAAAAAAAAAAAATTTAATAAATTGTGCATTTAGATGAGATAAGGAAACAGATCTGTGACCAAAAGGTTAACTTTTCAAAACTGTTTAAACTCTAGTTAATGCTGAGAGGAATGAAGATGTGTTTTTCTCTGATCCAGTTTGCAGCATTGGGGACGGATACAGAGGCACGCGTTGTGTGCATCTCTTCACCTGTTCCATTGAGCCATAAATAACGGTCACTGCCACAAAAGCGGACAAAAGGATAGGGAATGTCGCCACCTGCTGTTTGTGAACGGAAAAAACTGCTGCTGTCTTTACAGGCAGCAGCACTGGTTATTAACATAATAGCTTGGTTAATAACTGGAGAGGAAAACTTAAAAACTTGTCTTGTTTGTGTAATTTTTATTAAAGCATGATTATATATTTTAATTCAGAAGCTGGCCACAATGGGCCCCACTGCACCCTACTAAATTCTACTGAATATATATTAATAGATGTATGGCATGTGGAATGGGTGAAGCATATTTTATGAAAGCAGACAACTTTGTAATGGCATCTAAAAGCAGATAAAAAGAGTTAATTGGGAGACACCCAAGGTAGACCATAAGGTAAAGCTACTTTTAGCACCAGTCAGCTTGGAAATGCTGGCCACTTGGACAGAGCTCAACCTGCAGCCCAGGAGAGCATAATACACTCCAGTCTGGACTGCGGATCAAAAAAACATCATCCCAACTTGAAAGATTCACTTGTGAATCATCAGTAGAAGCACCCTGCACATCAGACACAAAAATCAGCAGCTCATCATCACATGGTGCAAACGCATGCATTATACAGCACTGCGGCTTTGTTTCAGCCTATACATCTGATCAAAATCACAGCATATATTTGAGGGGGGATTTTGACTTGAGTCATAATCCCACAGATGGTAGCAACGCATCATTGGCTCCTCAGCACCAAATGTCTGAACCTGCGGTTCCTCTTGTACTGAGAAGGATTACTATTGCAACAACACATCATCGGTAGGGTAAAACTAACCTGTCTCATGACCTGTCTAAACCCAGCTCACGTTCCTGGGTTCTGTCAGAACATTAGGCGGCCAAGCTCAAATACTGATGGGTGGCTATAAAACAACCAGCCTAAATCCTATTTGCCCAGTAAAGAAATGGCAGAGGCTAATGTTAAATAGTTAGTAATAATGCCTAACTAAGTTTTTAGATTAAGAGAATTTACTGGAGCAAACCCGTATACACACAGGAAGAACTTTCATTCATCATAACGACAGTGACCACACTGTATAGTATAGTTAGTAAAAACTGAAATATCAACTAAATATTATAAATAATTCACAGGGAATAGCTGTCCCTCAAATTCATGTCACTAGTGTTAAAATTGATAGAAACCACAACTTTGAAAAAAAATGAAAAGGTTCATTGGAGAGGGGGCAGTGTGTCTGTAAGAAGACATAAGTACTTATCTACAGAGTTACTTAAAGGAATAGTTCACCCAAATTACAAAATTACAAATTGGTTTCCTTATCATGTATGAAGTCTATGGACAAGAAATGAGAGCAAGCCATGCTTTTGTTTACCTAGCTACCGCTTAAATGCTAACTTTTTAGCATTTGTGGCACAAAACTAAAGCATGGATATACCTTGTCCATATACCTTGTCATACCTTGTCCATAGACTGCTTAGGTGGTAAGGAAAACAATACGTCATTTTGTAATTTGGATGAACTAGCCCTTTAAATAGGCCTACACAATATTTGTCACATGGCACGAAAATTGATACATACTACTTTAACAAGCTACATAGTTTTGTGGATAGGCATGACAGAAATAGAGTAGGATTTCACGTTTGTATTATGTTGCATGCATCTTACTCTGGGAATCTAATACAATGATTTATTACATCTTTATGTTTTACAGATTCTGAATCCAATGGTGGAGAGAAGCACAGATAGGCCGAAAAAAGAAAACTTCAGGAGTTGCAAGAGAAGTTAGAAAAGCACAAAAGACTAAGCCACAAAATGTTGTCACTGTTTGCAGGGTAAAAATCAAGACCTTGAAAGTCCAAGAATGAAGACGAGAAGCACTCTACAAGGCTGCCCTGCCTCTTCATCAATTAGAAGAACTATAAACTTCCACTATGCTTTAATATTACTAGTAACTGATAACGTTTGTTTGAAATAATCTTATGTTATGTCATTGGTTTCACATTGGTTCACTGGTGTTACATTGCGTCACTGGTATTACTGCATGGCATATAGGGGTTCTGGCATCAGAGTTGCCCAATTTAATAGAATGTGTTTTTTGTATCTACCTAACTGTTGCTGCATTCATTAGTAAACATTTTAAGAATATGATCATTCAATTTGGATGACTCAACCTCAATTATTTCTAATGTGACAAAAAAAAAAAAAAAAAAACCCACAATATTAGAAATGGAAAAATGTCACATAATAGAACTTTACACATACCTGCTTAAAGTAAATTATAACTAATCAAAACAATTTCTTAATATTATCATTAACCTTTTCTGTCTTTGATTATTTGTGCAAATTAAATAGTCAAATTACATTCTAGGAAGCCTGAATTGTCATCTAAAATATAGATAACACCAGTGACAAAAAGTCAGCACAAGCATTTTTTTAATGTAATGTAGTAAAAATATAAAAATACATCAAGCTGTCATTTATATTGATTCATAATGTTAAGGGGTTAACTATTATCTCATTATAAGTTTTGTTTTAAAAAACAAATTACATTTTTTAAAAGTTGGCTGTTCAAAAAGCTGTTCTTGCTGGGCCAACAAGAGACCCTACTCTGAAGGACTTACAAGCTTCAGTGGCTGAGATGGGAGAGACTGTGCATACAACTGTTGCCCGGGTCACAGCTTTATAGGAAAGTGGCAAAGAGAAAGCCACTATTGAAAAATCTCGGTTAGAGTTTGCCAGAAGGCATGTGGGAGACTCTGAAGTCAGCTGGAAGAAGATTATATGGTCTGACAAGTTTTTTGGCCATCAAACCTATGTTTGGTTCAAACCAAATACTGCACATAACCAAAAATACACCATCCCCACTGTGGCATGATGGTGGTAGCATCATGTTGTGGGGATGCTTCTCTGCATCAGGCCCTGGAAGGCTTGTAAAGGTATAGGGTAAAATGAATGCTGCAAAATAAAGGGAAATCCTGGAGGAAAACCTGATGCAGTCTGCAAGAGAACTGAGACTTGGGGAGAAGATTTGTTTTCCAGCAAGACAACGATCCCAAGCATACAGCCAAACTTTAACATTATTGTTTCAAAACCATTCTTGTGTATGTCCTGGAGTGGCCGAGTCCTCAACCCAATTGAGAATCTGTGGATGGACTTGAAAAAGGCTGTGCACTCACGATCTCCACGTAACCTGACAGAGCTTGAGCAGTTTTGCAAAGAACAATGGGGAATAATTGCAGTTTCCAGATGTGCCAAGTTGATAGAGACCTATCCAAATAGGTTCAAGGCTGTAATTGCTGCCAATGGTGCATCTACTAAGTACTGACTTGAAGGGGGTGAATACTTATGCAACCAATAATGTTTAATATTTGTTATAAATTTAGACTAATTGGTAGAAATGTATTTTGACTTTGATATGAAAGAGTCTTTTTCTGTTGATCAGTGTCAAAAGAGTCAAATGAAGTTCACTATGATTCAATATTTAAAATAAAATTAAATATAAAAACATCCAAGGGGGGTGAATACGTACGGGCACTCTATAATCATAATAGGTACTCAACTGATTAAACTCAGAATCAGCGCAGAGTAAAATGATGTGTAGATGAGATGGCAGATTGATATCAGGCCTTCTGATGTAACAGGTTCGATAGATCACATTGCAGAATAATGGACAGTACTGAAGTATTCACCTCCTTTCCCATGATGTCCTACTTTGTCCCACGCATGACTTTTGGCACACTTATTCCAGTTATTTCAAGTTTGTATTTTGCCAGGCAAGTATAAATTATATCAAATATATTTTTCAAGGGATATCTGCCTACACATCTGCCTAGTACATGAAGAGAGATTTACCAGCACTTACGAGTCTAGATTTGGACTGGGGCCTTCACCAGGGCCATCCAACTGGAAGGCTAATTATTATCCAGGTTTTATGTCTTTGCTTAGGGACTAAAGCAAGTTTTCCTCTAAAATCAGCATATGCTGCACTGCATCAATTTCTCTCTGCATCCTGGCAAGCTTCCCACTCCCCGCTGATAAGAAGCATTGTGATAAGACGCAGGCACCACCGTGCGTGACAGGATGGCGTCGGCTGGGTGATGCGCTGTTTTGAGTTTGTGGCATTGTGTCGTGTTAACCACAAAACCCTTTGCCTGGGTCTTCCGAAATTTTCACTTTATTACTAAACATATAGCCTCAGGTACCTGCCCCCCACCAACTCCCCACCCCAGCATGGGATGTGGCAACTACTCAAAAAAAAAAAAAAGCCCAATCCCATCCCATTTCTCATTCTGCCTGAGACTCCGTAAACGTTCCAGACCTGAAATGGAGTGGATACAAATGTTGGGAAGGTAAATCAAAATAAAATGATCATATAAGATCTGACAGGGGCAATCGATTTCTTCTTAAAGACGAGGTAACTGTGGTTCCATAGTGAAGCGCTGTGATTTTTTAATAATAAAAATCGCCAAACTTCCACCACGTGCTGTTGCTGCTGGGCTGACCTTACTGATTACTTTATTATTCCGTTTTATTCTACGCCTGTCTACTATTATGCCATTTTCCAAATGTTCATTCGACTGCCTCTGGGGCCAGGATTTTTTTTTTTTTTTATCCCCTCTATAAAATGTACTTTGTGACAAATTCCATTTGTGAAAATGTGAAAATCAAATGATTTTTTTATAATGCCTTCTGTTACCGATAGCAAATTTGTGAACTTGACAACATACAATAAACTATTTTAATATTACATTTGCAATAAACTTCAAAATAAAATCAAAATCAATTATTTAAAAATATAACTTAGTAAATCTATCTAAAAGTATTTCTCTCTAACACCATAAACACTTAAAAAATAAAAACAGGGTTAGACATAACCCCACCCACCTCCAGCGTTCAAGGATCTATAGTAACACCATATTTTGGTAAAAACAAAACCAGAAGGTAACTGCAGAAACTTCAGAAACAGTGACATCAGGTGGGCAGAACCAGAAGTACAAGCATCGCACATAATAGTACCCTATCTCTGCAAGGCAATCTAATTATATTACAAATGAATGTATGTATATGAACTAAAAAATGAAAACAATATAGTTTTATTCTTAATAAAGTTTGGTTAAAACTTATTGGTAATTGAAAAGGGGGGATTGCTGCTTATTAAGATTATTTAAAGTAAAAAAAAAAGGGTCTGGTAACTGCTAGTGTTGGAGAAGAGCAGGCTGCAGAGGCAGAGAGGAAGTTTACCCAAAAAGGCTTTGTGGATGAACACATGCCAATGTAGCTGTCAGCGCATATAAACCTTTTGATACAAGGAGCAACGCTGCATGAGAGACTTGGCTTTTGTATCAAAAGCCAAGATGCATGACAAACTGCGTCCAGTCACTTCAACGCAGAGGAGGCTGCATGCAGACACAATCTGTCACCATGATCCAATACAGAAAGGTGTCTTAAGCAAGCCTTTTTTTCTAGCCTCGAACGGGAAGCCAGCCTTATCTCGAAAATTACAATTCCACTTAAGACTCCAAACATACAACCAGGCATTTGTTCCTGATGTAAAAGGTAATACATTTACCATACACTGGTGAAGGTAACACAGTTTTTTATAGCATCCGTAACTAGTTTGAGACCATGTAGGGAGATCTCTAGCAACTGAGAGGCAGCCTGGAGCTCTTTAGCAATTTGAACGATTTGAGAAGGAGTTGAAAAGATGACAAGACATAGTTTTGGTCACATAGGGGCCAGAGCACATTTAATAGTGTTTTTTTTTAATGAGAAATGTTATATATATTTAGAAATTTATGAAAGTTTTGAGATGCTCGGGGCCTAAATCTCTCATTCT
>JAOYSI010000017.1:2055739-2067401 GCA_025775065.1 Hiodon alosoides | reverse complement strand
CTCAACAGGGGCTGGTGGGACTGAAGAAAAGTCTTCTCTCATCAGGTTCTGGACACCTACTGTTGAACGCAGTTTAATAGGCGGGTTATGGTGGTAGCAAAGGTGGTCACACAAAAAGTTGACCCCTCCGGCTAGCGAGCTAAATGGATGCTACCATTTATTTCCTCCCGATCGATTCTACCCAACCTGCTGCTTCGGGTTCTTGGTCAGCACAACAGCTCTTCCATTCTGAGCAGCAGGTAAACAATGGGTATCATAATCTCCCAGAATGCTGTTCTCTATTATATATTCTTCTGGCCTGTTCAATTTCAACTGTCTACTATGTTACGGGTGTATTCTTTTAAAGATAGCTGTTAGCATATGGTAGTTATTAAGAAAACAAAAGTGGTGGATGTGATTTTCCTCGGTGCCACTGGGTGAACACTGCTGCTCAGAACACGCTCTGTGAACGTTCCATTTAAATTTGTTTGCTATTGCCTCGCGTTCCAGAGGTCTAAAATCGATAGTGTTCTATTTTCCACCCTAATTCAATTATATTTTTAAATGAAATTTTAGTTAGTTTTAAAAGTTGTGAAAAAGTCTTTGTTTAGTTTTAGTTTTTTACATTTAACATCATTTATATTTTTATTTCAGTTTACGAAAATGATTTTCACAATTAGTTTTCATATTAGTTTTATTTTTAGTTTACGAAAATAACCCTGCTGGGTGTGTTGTTTGTTCTTACATTGCGTGTGAATGACAAACCAGGCGTAGGTTTATAACTTTTAATGTTACGGTTCTCAAGCCAACAACGTGCAGCAGACTCACGAACTCAAACGTGGCGTACCACTAGATATTCTGGAAACTAATTTAATTTAACACAAAACACCACATCTCCCCTTCTTTAAAATACAACCCTTTTCTCAAGATCTGACTCTAACAAGATTACATTTATATTTGTTTCGACTAATAAAACAAATCTTTCTGTCTACTGTACAAATGATTTACCTTTTATGTCTCTTCAACTAACGTGGAACAAACATTACTCCATCCTATGGATTTCATACACATTCAGTCAACACTTAGCATGCAATCAATTTACAGTAGTTCGATACAGTCCAGCAGCAGTTTGTTAACACCTGCAAAGGAAAACAGTCATTTGCTACTTAATCAGTCTCACAGGTGCTCTGATAGTCCTCTTTGGTGTAGTGGCCTTCTCAGCTGGTATACTAACTGAAGCTGTAGAATTGAGATCAGTTCTGTTCTGGAGACTCTGATGCAAATGTTCTTTATTGGCAGAATCTGACACTTCAAGATCATCACTATCCTGTTCTGTAGCGGTGCACTCCAGCAGATCATCAAACTCCTCTGGAAATCTTTATTTCCATCCCGTGCCTTTTTCATCAGATGTATGACTACTTTAAATGAACTCTCTGCTAGACCATTGGACCTTGGGTAGTTGGGGCTGGAGGTAGTGTGTAAAAAAACCCTACCAACCCTACCATTGCCACCAATGGTTTATGGTCTGTTTCTACTTCAAAAGCTTGCCCATAGACATATTGGTGGAACCTTTCAAACGCATATGTGCTGGCCAAGAGTTCCTTTTCTATCTGCGCATATCTGGTCTCGGTGCTAGTCAGGGCTCTGGACGCATATGCAACTGGTTGCCAGGTTTGGTCATGCTGTTGCAGAAGCACTGCTCCAAGGCCATATTGTGAAGCATCTGCAGATATCCTTGTGCTCCTCAGTGAGTTGTAGAACTTTAACACTGGCTCCTCTGTGATGGTCTTTTTTTAGTGCTTGGAAACATTTTTCCTGCTCATGGGACTAAACCCACAAATTATTTTGCTTGAGTAGAAATCTCAGTGGCGCTGACTGTGCTGACAACTGCAAGGTATGTCACCATTCCAAGGAAACATCTGACATCTTGCTTTTCTATGGCTGTTGTCTTTCTAGGGTCTAGCCTCTTCCAAGATAACATCTCCCACAAAGGTAAGGTATTTCATACCAAACTGACATTTCTCTTTGTTGAGTTTCAGGTTGACCTTTCTTGCTAATTCCAACAAAGCAGGCTCATCTATCCTTCTGATCACTTGTGCCTTTTCTATTAAAACTTTTAGTTTTACTGAGTGGATCTTGATTTTCACTGTTATGGTTTTATAATCGTCCATAGACAGTAAGTTCACCTTTGCTCTGGTGTAAAGCTTGAATGGAATAACTGTCTCATTAACAGTCAATGGAACTATCCACTCGTCTTTTTCTCTATTGCAAATTTGCAGAGAATCAACAAAGAATTCCTCCGGCACTTCTTCCACTGTGTGAAGCTTTTTCTTTGTGATTTCAGCCTTGCAGCATTTTGAGTAGTGTTTTTTCTTTCCATAGTTATGACAGACTTTGCCATATGCTGGACATGTCCTGGGTATGTGATTACCTCCACATTTTCAACATTTTCATGCATTTAGGTTTTTCTCTCGGTTTTTTCTTGTAAAGCGTTTTGTGTGCTGCTCTTCCCTCTTTAGTACATGCACTGTTGACTCATCTCTGCGCAGCACTATTAGCTTGTGCTTTAGTGGTCTCTGCTGCTCTACACGTTGACCGTTTTATCCAAAGTTAACTGTTGCTCATGAAGCAATTTCTCCCTGAATCCATTATCAGGTATACGACTGACAATCATGTCTCTGATAAGTGAGTCTTTCTCAGTGTGTGCTGCTCAGCCAAGTATTGATCAAATTTAACTCTGTAACTGCTAAAGCAAAACTTTAAGCAGCTGAGGGCTGCACAGAGGGTAATTGACACGCTTGGCGTATTGTTACTGTAGTTAGTTAGTTCTAACGGTCTAGAAACAAATCAGCAAGAGAGTCCAACTTCTGCTTTCTTCTCAAGTATGAGAGATAAGATTTATTGCTCATGACATATGGTCTTCAACAGACGGCAAGAATTCATAATCGATACAATATCTCCATAAACAGCTTTCCGAAACACATACCAACGAACACCCAGGCCAGCGTCTAAAAAATAGTTGGCTTTCCCTCTGGCAACACCTGTAACTGATTGCACCTGCCCCACATAAGTAGATGAGCACCCAATTTGACATGCCAACACCCTGGTGCCACCTACTGGCCAAACCTTTATGTAAACATTGAAATGGTTCCTACACAACCGGCCCCTAATTAGAATGGTTAACAAACATTACAATTCAAAACAAAAAACTACTTAAGGAGCCATTACCAACCTGACGTAACATTTTAACCAAACATTTTAGGTTCACACACATTAACACTGAAAAGGACCAGTTAACCTGCAGCCTCAAGCAACAGGCAGAGCTTAGTTACAGGACGTTCAATGGACACTTGACTTTGTTTGCAGACACACTGAATGCACAAATCCCCTTTGATCACAGAAAGCTTCCAACACTCTTCCAAGTGGCCAAGAGCCTTGTGGGGGCAGTCGGATCCATATTGAGGACTATATCTCCATTTTTGCCTCTCTTGCAGCAAAGGAAGATATTCCTGTACCCAACGATTCTAAAAAAGGATGTAGTTGGGAGTAAGTGACTCTCATCTGAGAGTTTGGTGATAAGCCGATCATTTAGAATGGCTTCAGCTTCACACATAACTGTATGAAGTCCATCATCATCCAGGGTCTGCTGTTGAAGAACTGAACTTAGAATCCTTCTCACCATCCGGATGACCCGCTCCTAAATCCCACCATGATGTGAGTCTACTGGAGGATTGAAATTCCACTTAACTCCCTTTTGCTGCAGAGCTCATTGAATCCTTACATGATCCAAAGACGCGAGAGCCTCCCTTAGTTCCCTCTCTGCTCCTATGAAGTTTGATCCATAGTCGGATAAAATATAAGCAACTTCACCTCTCCTACAGATGAAATGGCGAAGAGCATTGATACATGCATCAGTGTCCAAAGAGACAGCCACTTCAAGATGGATTGCTCTGCTTGCCAGGCAGGTACAGATCTGCCATATTTTGCTCCTTGCTTCCATTATATTTTTTGCAGCAGAAACATTCTGTAATGACATTTCTTACAGCAGAGTTGACGCTTGTGACCCAGTATGTTGCTCAATGTTGACAGCGTGTGACTGTGACCACTATGGCCCTGCTGCTGATGAGTGTGCCTTAGGATGAGAGTGGCCATGTTGGTCTTTGGCGAGGATTAGCGGATGCTTAGTCTCCACAGGCATGGAACCTCTAGTCAGCCGCCCGACAATTCTGAGAAGCCCATCATCCAAACACGGATCCAACCTGTGGATTATACTCCGCCTGCTTACTGTAGCTTTCTCAGCTGACAACATAGCAATTTCCTCTCGTAATCTCTGTTGCTGACAGTGCCAGATGATAGCCAGCTCAGCCTCCAAAAGGTCATCTGTTGACAAAATTTGTCCTCCAGGCCTGTCCTTGACCCCTTGCTTCCTCTGTGGCACAACATTATTGTCTGTGCTCTGCTTACCAGAGGGAGCAGCTTCCGCCTCCCTCCTCCTGCGGCTCCTTTCAAACAGAATGTTTTTCCATTTAGGGAACCAAGCTACTGCCACCTTAAGCTTCCTCCAACTTGAGAAGTAGGTCAGTAACCGACTCGTGGCACCATGTGAGTCCTTCACAGTCACAACATTCACCCTGACTTCCTTCTTGACCTCCCGATCATCTAGTTCTATTACAGTTTCCACCACATTTGGTGTCCAGTCAGCTTCTGGTTAACACAAAAACTTGGACCCTCTATCCACCTGCAGCCATGAATGAAGTCTCCAACCCTCACTCCTCTGGATGCCTCATTCACTGGATTTTCCTTGGAGCTGACATAACCCCATTGGGTAGTTTCGGTGGCTCCTCTTATGGTCGAAACCCTGTTCGCCACAAAGGTATGGAAACGTTTATCCCCATTTTTTATATACTTTAACACAGAAGTGCTGTCAGTCCAAAAGATGGACTGCTGCAACTGGAGTCTCAGCTCAGCCTTCAGCATCAGATCAACACGAACGGCGAGCACAGCAGCAGTCAACTCCAGGAGAGGAATAGTAACAGTCTTTAAAGGTATAACTCTGGCCTTGTCCATCAGGAATGCAACATGGATGTCATTTCTATCATTCTGTCTCCTCAGATATGTGACTGCTCCATATCCATGTTCACTCGCATCTGCAAAGTGATGAAGCTGAGCGTGTCATGGTTGCCCCAAAGCCCTTGGGCTTAATGCACCGATAGACCGAACTCAGACAGCATATCCAGGTCCTCCAACCACCTGAACCACTGTTGCAAAATGTCTTGTGGCACAGCCTCATCCCATCCATAATTTCTTCTGCAAAGTTCTTGCAGCATGATTTTGGCAACACGACAGGTGCGAGGAAGCCCAGGGGATCATACACAGAACTAGCCACTGATAATATTCCACGTCTGGTGCCAGACTTCTGCTGGATCTCCATCTTGAACTTAAACAAATCACTCTCAGCACACCATTGCATGCCAAGAGCTCTCTCAAGAGGAAGTTTGTCTCTATCCAGATTCAGTTAATTCAGGTCTTTAGCTCTGTATTCCTCTGGAAGAGTTTGCAG
The DNA here is from genome assembly GCA_025775065.1 of Hiodon alosoides. Classification (NCBI taxonomy): domain Eukaryota; kingdom Metazoa; phylum Chordata; class Actinopteri; order Hiodontiformes; family Hiodontidae; genus Hiodon; species Hiodon alosoides. Next base: position 2,061,862 of record JAOYSI010000017.1, on the reverse strand, counting down.
TGTGGTACGACTATTACTGATCCATTTTGTCAGAGTGAATACCCCTGCCTGACAGAGAGCAATTAAACTTTTGACCATAAAGGCAGCTTCTACTTCAGAGGCCTCTGAAGAAGCCACTCTTCAGACAATCGTCCACATAGAAGTTCTCCTTGACTGTTTGAAGGACTTCAGCTGGAAATTCGGACTGATTGTCATCCGCTGTTTTTCTCAGAGCGAAGCTAGCACAACTTGAGGAGGACACAGCACCGAACAGATGGACAGTCATGCGAAACTCAGGCACTTCCTGGTGAGATCTCCCTCTGGCCAACACAAAAAACGCAGAAAGTCTCTGTCCTCCTCTGCAACTCTGACCTGATGAAACATTGCTTGTACATCGCCCATGACTCCCATAGGTTCTTGCCTAAACCTGAGCAGGACACCAAGCAATGTATTGGTCAAATTGTGGCCTTGCAAGAGCTGCTGGTTCAAAGATGTTCCCTTGAAAGTCGCACCACAGTCAAACACCACCCGCAAACTCCTCTTCCTTGGGTGATATACACCATGGTGCGGGATATACCACACCTTACCACTGGCATGATCCTGCTGCTGTGCTGGTACTTGCTCTGCATAGCACAGACTCACGGCATCACCCTGTTGAGGTTTGTTTTGTACTCTTCATAAAACTTACTGTTGAGAAACCTTCTTTTCAGCCCGAGCAACCTTTGCTTTACCACAGAGAAGTTGTTGGGCAGAGCTATATTCTTCCTTTTAAAGGCCAACTTCAGGCTGTAATGACCATCTTCAAGAATTGCAGAATTTTCCACAAACTTCCACAAAGTTCATCTCCATGAACTTGATGTCTTCCATTGAAGGGCCTTTATCCTATGTAACTCTCTCGTTGAAATCATGGTTGCACTGATTGTTTAGCATTTCTTCCAACTGGCACACAGAAATCTTCTACAGAAGGAACCTCTGCTCCCAAGCTGCTGTCATTACCCTGCAAAGGACCATTAAGAACCCAGCCCAATACTTTTTTTTATTGCAATATAAAAGCTGTTAGGCTGTTTATGATCTACCAAGGTTCCGTCATCTTGGGAGCGTTGCTTCCAATCAACAGGTCAAGCCTCTAAACTGGGAATCTGAACCATTGCCAGATATGGCCATTTTGCCAACTATCCAGAGACGATACTTTCTTTACTTACAGGCATTTTCATCTGAGTGAGGACTTCTGGTAGCTTATGGAAGATCTAGGTCTCCACACCAGACACCTCCAAGCCGGGTAATGAATATGCCATCACAACCCTTTCCAGTCCCATGGTTTGTAGGAGAACGTGGGTTCGTTTACCAGAAAGACCAAGCCTTTGCATAAGCTGTTTCGAACAGAAAGTGGCTGAACTGCCGGGGTCTAGAAATGCATATGTTATTACTCTGCCCCCTTTAATGGATTTAACTTGGACTGGCAAGATGGAAAGAAGACAACAATCATTTCCGGCCCCTATACGGCCACAGGTTTCTTTAGAGGCTGTGGTGTTGGGTGCTACTGGCTCCTTAGACCGCTCTGTATCTGCATTGGCTTTGTCTCTGTTGTCAACATGAAGCACACTAGGGTGGGTTTGACTGCAACCCCTACAGGTCAAATGGTTTTCACAATTACGACTCATATGCCCAGCACATAAACAGCTGAAGCAAAGCGCTTTCTCTTTTATAAAGATTATTTTATCCCGGTGCTTCTTCCTTTTAAACTGTTGACATTCCTCCAAAGAGTGACTTTGCGGACAATACACATAAGTTGACTTTACTGTAGAGCCATTTTCTGACAAGACCGCCCCTTTCTCTCTGAAGTTCCTTGCTGAGTGTACAGCTGCAATAGTGGTAGCAAAACTTTCCTTTAATTCTATTGCCTGGCTGCAACTTCAACCTGTCAACTTTAGCACCAATTGTTCCAGACGGTGCATCCCAAATATCACTAAACAAAGGGTCTGATAGAATACGGACATGTTTCTCAATGAATGCCACCAAATTTTTGAACAGAGCTCTGCATTCAGATGTTTCCATTATGCTATGTGCCATGACTTCCATCGCTCCCTCAGCTTGCATGGGAGCTTAGACATGACTGCTCTCATGTAGCTCGGCATGTCCAACTCCTGCATATATTGTAGGTTCTCCATGCCGTAACAGCACGAACGCAGAAAAAGAGAGTAGGCCTGCAGTGCATTGACATCTTCTGCCTTTATGGGCGGCCACGCCAAAGCTTTTCCAACTTTATATTCATTGCCAAAGTGTTTTTGAATGAACTTCTTTGCTTGAACATAGCCCAGATCAGGCATGCTGGCAGCTTTATACCAGTTCCCTTGGCTGTCCTCTCGTGAACTGTTCCAGGTAATATAAACAATCACCTTGGCTGACCCTCCACTCCCTGCTCAAATGCTCGCGTGAATGAAATAAATTGAAGAGGATCCCCATCGAATAAGGGAATATCTCTTGCTGGCAATAACATGAAGTGTTGCTGTTGGACCAGCATCGTAGTTATTTCGTTTTTCCTTTCCATTATGGAGCAGATGTTTCCCAGCTGCTGTTCCTCCACCAACTGAGCATTGAACAGGTGGGGTCCCAAAGGTTGTGATGGTACATTATGGTGACTGTGCATTTGGGAACCAGTCCTCTGGCTTAGCCCAGCCTTGCCTTGTTGACTAGCCTGCTGAGGAAGCCAACTTACTGGGAGAGTGTTTACCTCTCTACAAAGCTGTGTATTCATACGCATAGCGAGGGCAAATTATTTAGTAGATACTAGGTCGGGTAGTCTTTTGCCGATATGATTCATTTTGTTTTGTTCAGTTAAAAGATTTGTTCGTTCGAATCTGCCCATCACTAATAAAGGCATGTTAGTTTTTTTTTGTTTTTTGGGGAGCTGAGGGAATGTGGGTGGCAGAAGAATTTTTCAGCAGTTTAATAATGTTGTTATTGCTTTTGTTATATATCCCTTTTCATTTGGTTTGCATTTGTTTTAATAAATATGTGTGGGTATTTCACACAATGGTGTACATGTATGATCCCTCGCCATCTGTGGCACACACCACTCTTGCAGACATGTAGCAATCCTGTCGACACCTGCTGGTAATTCGGCAGATTAACAGCCTTTATTAACGACTTGTTTTTCCCAGTAGGTAGATGGGAGCTGGCAGGAATAGGAAGCGCAACAAACGGCTGAAATTAAGAAAAGGAAACCAAAAACTAAATGCAGACGAAAACCGGGGACGAGCCCGCAACGGAAACCTGGTTCCCGTGGCGTGACAGCAGCCAAATTTATTTTCTTTTATTGTATTTTTGTTCTTCCTCAGGGTACCCGTGAGGGTCCCCTTGAGAGAAAGTGGGCATTGCCCTGTTAAACCACCCATTGGGGGAGAAATTAAAAAGGTGGCGGTTTAAAGCCAGTCTGCAGGAGTGTGAACACTTTCGCATGCTACACCATCCTAACAAGGTTTCAAATTTTTCAAGCACTTAAGGAACAGCATAGCTTTTAAAAGATATACCTTTGTAGTCTTATAGATACACTACATGACCAAAAGTATGTGGACACCTGCTCATTGAACATCTCATTCCAAAGTCATAAGCATTAATAGGGAGTTAGTCTACCCTTTGATATAGAATAGAAGGTTGTTGTCAGTAACATTTTCATGTGCTTTTTACAGAAGCATTTACAGAAGAACACTTCAGACAACAATGTTGTTAGGCCATAAGCTACTTTCCACTCTTGACCTGGTCCACCCAGACCTAAATAATTAGGTTATAGGTTATAAAGAGAGAAGTGATACTGTGATACTGTAGTGATACACGATACTGTAGCACCAGAGCTCTGTGTGTACAAGGTTATGAAAAGGCACATGGTCCTTGTTGTGGCGGAGTTAACCAGACTGATTTTTGTGACGGAAGAGACCCGGGACGGCACCCATGGCAACAATGGGGAGAAAAGGCTTGGAGGCGGTCTTCCACCCTCAAAATAATGGAAGTAAACATCATTGTGTTCCCCATGTGCATGGACTGGGCTTTCAGAGGGAGTATATGGGTATAGTTAAAAACATCACCTGGGGAGTGTTATGGAAATTATTATGATTGGTTCTATCTTTCTTAATATACATTAATACAATAATATACAGATGAAGTTACTAATATTCTGCAAGAAAAAAAAGGCCTCTGAAAAGGTTTTATTAAATCGTACGTTAGCAGCTTAACCATGAGCGAGCCATGAGAGTCTCAAGATAAGTTGTTCTCTGTGGACTGTTTAGATTACTTTCGACTTCAGTTTGTCTGACGATTCCAGCCCTATCTGGAAGAGAGGTTGAGCTGACCTCCCTCTTCTAGGGCAAAGAGGGCTGTGGAAGGTTACTGCAAAGCGTGTGCTGTACTTTTCCACTGAATGATGACGATTTCTATAACTGGTTTGTTCATGTGTATAAATATGATGTGAATACAATGATGGGGAGTTCACTCTGCTCTGGAAACGCTCACATTGTTGGAGTGGATGCTGACTCTTGTCTGCGCAGACAATAAAGAACTGAGTTTGGAACTCAGAAACATCGTGCTGGCTTTGTCTATTGGCATTCAATAGTCTCACCTAAGGAGGTTGATTTAAAAGTTCTGCGACAGGAGCCAGTTGTGATGGTGTCTTTTTTGTGTTTTTTAATCCAACTTTTCGAAGGCCGTTATAAATTTATAATAGGCTAAATAATATATATGTCCTTGTTTTCTCCACTGTTAGATGAGACACATTTTCTATACATTTAAAAAATAATGAACAGGTTGTTGTATTTTACAAAACTATTCCTAAATAAATAAATACAGTGCAGAATTTGGTTAATGTGCAGAATTGCCGTGCATCACTGATTAGCAAAACAAAACAAAAATTCTCAAGGTTAGCAAGTCTAGAACTGTCTTTGTGAAGTCTTGGCTGTGTCCGAAACCGCTCCCTAGCCACTAAATAGTGCACTATTTAGGGTGTCGGCCATTTTGTAGTGGTGTCCATATTATTCCCTACATCTCGTTCCCTACATTTGTTCACTCATTCTTACCCAAAATGCAATCTGATTTCGAGGGTACATACGATGTGCACTCTTCGACCCTTATTTCCCATAATCCAACGCGGAGACGGCGGCAGAGTTCCAAATTTGTTGAATTTTTTTTTTACTTCACTCAAGTTTTTTCTCATCAACATAGCATTATAATGTTGAAGTTAAAACCAAATATAGCATTCAATTGACTTTAAAGTATATGAGGGGTAATTTGAGGCAATATTTTACCAGTAATATATGGCAGCAAATTCACAATAAGGAAATGTCAATTAAACTGAAAAAATCAACAACAAAAAAATCAACAAATATTATTTTTTAAATTTTCGTCAATTATTTGAACGGACCATCGTACTTCAGTGCTCAGTCTTTGTTCTTCATTTCATCAGCAATTAGTGATTCAGCAATTAAAACACTGTGTATTCATCATTTTTCGTATTTAGACTGCCAGCCAATAACCTCATTTTGAAATCCACCCCCCCTGCCCTCATTTAGGATGGACACTAAAGTAGAGATGGTACTGTTTGAATCCAGTAATTTAACCAGGGCAACATTCACGCCTCTATCTTGGAATATTAGATTCTGCAGGGTCATAGCTAACATTGACTCAATGCCCAGTGCAAAAAGAACAGTGTCGTCATTTAGATCATCAAGGTCAACGTTGCAAGTTTCACTGAGAGCTGACCTTACATATTCATCTGGTGAGGAGGGGGAAACATGATTCTGGATTGTAGATTTTGTTACACCTGTGTTTTTCATTTCCACTTCTACCAATGCAGATAGACGTGCTTTAAATGAAGTGTTTTGAGAAAGGATATGCTTCGTTATGTTTTTGAAGTTAAACTTGCACACAACCTGTTGGGGATTGTTAAGCAGCAAACAGTGTTCCAGGCATTCATGTATTTCTGTCACGTCCATTACCATCATTTCTCTTGCCTCTAGCAAACCTTTGGAAATGCTCCTTATTCAACAGGAGACCAAGGTTCAAAGCCCCCCAGTTGATAGACTGCCCAGCAAGTCCAAGGTTTCTCCGGTAATGACAAAACAGGTCCAGAAATGAGTTGGCAGCTGCATAGTTTGA
>JAOYSI010000017.1:2018969-2048271 GCA_025775065.1 Hiodon alosoides | reverse complement strand
GTCAATAGCACCTTCGGAAATATATTTACTGAGAAAAATGGTGACGTGTTCAATACTTATTTCACCCGCTGTATATGTAGCTGCCTTCTTAGTCCATCCACTTTTACTTTAGTGCTGTTAATGTGCAGTTCCCGTTTAGCACCTGCTAGGCTAGGCTGGACTGGAGACGGTATTTCACCCTCTCCATGCTAGTTATGTAGGCGGACAGTCTCTACCGCTGCCACATGTGTGTAAATCCACGGTGTACTATGTTCTGATTATCGATGCATCAAACCAAATCATTCATCATTGCCCCAGACATACACAAATTTTCAATCGGGTCCGATAGGTTTTTCTCGGGGTCCTCCCTCCCAATAGTCTGAAGCCATAAAAGTCGTCTTTTGCCCTCCCCTTCCCTACTTGGTAACAAGGAGAACTGAATCTGTGGGTGTGATTTATTATTTATTGTGCAGGACTCAACACAGCAACTTCTATCTCCTACTCCCGCTAGTCAATTTTACCACTTAAGTTTTCACCCATAAAGGGGCGTGCCCGCCAAACTACTTCAAGCGGACGTCACATTGCTCTGGTCTATTCGGGGTCGTCAGACTTTGTATCATCATGGAAGCGGTCAGTTTGTGGAATGTTTGGATGTGCCGTTTCAATGGGAACAGGGCTAATGGTTTAGGATGGCGTGGGAGTGCACAAGGTGAGATGGGGACCTAATGTGTGTGCGCTTGCACGCGTGTGTGTGCAAGAGAGACAGTTTGTTTGTGTGTCTGCATATCACTTTTACAATGCTGTTATTTAGCCATACCTGTACATTGTGGGGAAGGTCAGCTTGCCCTGTTTGGCTCTGTATTATAAAAAGTTCTTTTACCTTTCTGTGTGGAATGGTGTCTCCCCCCCCCATCCCTGGAGAGACACACCAGGCATGGCCTTCGCCTGAATATGTGGAAACTGAGCAGACATAGTCACGTCTCAGACGAGTGAACCGCTGACACTGCTGATGCTTGCTTGGATTGGGTGGGGGTGTGGTGGGGTAGGGGCAGGGGGCCACCCCTCGATTGTCACACAACAGGCCATGGTGTCGGTATGAGGGGGTTCAGCATTTTGTGTCTCCTGCCTGCACTGCTCTAGAAGCCTGATTGGCCATGAGCTGAATTTTGCCCCACTGCATGCCATCCAACCCAAGCACTACTCTGCTAATTGTATGCTGCCGATCTGCACCAAGGCTGACAGATTTGCATTTGTATTTTTCTTGGTCATGATGCCACATGAAATGTATTGTCTGTTCTTCGGACCGGACCCAGTCAGGTGAAGAGTGTCCTCTGATGTGCTTGCATTGGTGGGGGCCAAGATCACTACGCTTTCTTGCAAGCTCAGTTCCACTCAAATTAACTGCCGACTAGATTCCGTGATGTCTGCTTTGCCCTCACCCTGGAGGTACATCCTTCTTCCTGAGTAACATTTTCCTAAACCCAAATTCAAATTTAATGGAACACTATTTATAGCATATATTGTTCAATGCATTTTTTGTATGTGGCCATTTAAACAAAATCGATATTGTTCAGATTCCATAAGCACCCATTATCCTCTTCATCGCCTGTATTTATAGTCCCTCAGAAACTATGGTTCCCAAAGAAAGGCAAGTTTTTGAGGATTGGTAAGGAACGCGTTAATAACCTTCCTCTATGCAGGAGATGAACCTGCGGTCGTGCGTATCCCGCATTGCCCTGGGCTCAGTGGGGGACCTGTGCACCCACCTGCAGCAAGGGATGGACCCGGAGCTGGAGGCCACAGCCAAGGTGCTGCTGTAGAGAGCAGGTGACTCCCAACGCCATCATCCGGCAGGATGCTGACACCGCCCTGGACAGCATGGTCCAGCACTGCTCTGCGACCTGGGTCATGAACGCCCTGCTCAACGGGGGGCTGAGGTAGGAAGCCTTGCAGCTTATGTCTGCTATTTTGGCCTTTTTAAAAAATGTTTAAATTTTGTTTTTGAGGCCTGATAATGAAAGAAAACAATTGTCTCCGTATGGCCAGTAAAATGTTGTTTGTATGTGGCTCCATATGGACAGTAAAATGTTGTATTTGTTAAGTCACCAGAATTCTGGGGTGAGGAAATGCACCGCCCAACACCTGGCTGAGGTGGTGGAGAAGGTGGGTGTAGGCCTTCTGCTCTCTGACACCAAGGGTCACACTGACCGCATCCTGCCTGCCATTGCCAAGCTGGCGCAGGATTCCTCGCAGGAAGCCACGTGTGCAGTGCAAGCAGACAGACATTGACCTCCTATTTATACAGAGAAGTGTCCCAGAGCTTCATTTGGATGTTGCAGCGGGTTATCTGGGTAATTACAATCCCCCCCCCCCCCCTTTTCTCAGATACTTTGGCTGTCGCTAGCATCCCACCAGGACTTCGACAAAATGGCGGAGAAGGACCGGCCGGCAAAAGACCTGGCTGCCGTCTTGGCACTAAAGGCTAAGGTACATTTATCTGATTTTACAATGTCTGTTTTTATTGCAGCTCAGCATTGTCAGAGCATAACATGTGACTTGTGACCCGATTGTTTTAAAGCTCGGAGAGCATCGACAGAGATGTTTTTAGGTGATGTTTTATAGATGCCTTCTTGTTTTGGACAGGGATTGGGCAAGGGCCCTCGGCAAGGGGCCGACCCTCCCTCCATGGCCGTGCATCTGTTGGGATATAGCTGACCCAATAAAAAAGATTGGGAACTAATCTTTCGTTCAGCAACATCTAGATTATAAATCATGGAGTAGGGACATTTAAAAAATCTATAAATAAATAAGAAACTTTTTTTTTTTTTTGGAATTGTTTAAGTTCACCATGTCTACAGTGTAGAGGCTGTTCATGACACTGTTCAGAGGTCCACCCTGCGTTCCCCTGGGTGCACCTGGCTGACTGTTGTCTTTTCCCTCAGATCTGGTGACAGAGCTGTACCCACGCAAGCCCTAGATGGTGGAGCACAATGCACTGCCCTTGTGGCACCTCCAGCATCAGCGGCAGCGTGCAGGGGGCCACCGCTGCCCTATGCAAGGACTTATACGTCCACATGGGTCACACATATACATACATATTAATATATATTTAATTAATATAATATAAATATAATATAGTTTTTATTTCTGTTAAGCTTTGTTGCCTTTATTTTCCTAAGTGATGACTGAAAAGCGTTAGTTATTCCATTATTAGGTACACCCATATAGTACCGGGTCGTACTACCTTTGTCTCCAGAACAGTCTGAATTTTTCTGGGATGGATTATACAAGGTATCGGACATTCTCCGCATGGATGTTAGTCAATGCACCTGCTGCAGATTGGTCAGCTGAACATTCATGCCATGAACAGCCCATTCCATTTAATCACAAAAATACTATATTGGATATAGGTCTGAGGACTGGGCAGTAAATTGAATTCTTTGTCATGTTCCAAGGACAATTTTGAGACAATATATGCTTTGCGATATGGTGTGTTATCCTGCTGGAAGAATTCACGTGATGCAGGTAAATTGTAGCCATGAAGGGACGCACCTGGTCGGCAACAATGTCCAGAGACGTGATCTTAAAATGTTGCTCAGTTGGTATCAAAGGACCCAACGAGTGCTAGTTAAACATTCCCAACAACATTGAGCCACAGGCACTGGCCAGTTCCATTGACACCAGGCAGGACAGGTCCATGCTGCTAACGGAAAAACAGTTATGGTGATCAGCTGTTTCTCAGTTTTATTTGATTTTAATATATGGAACACATGGCCTGGGATATTTTTTTTTTAAGTCTTTCCAAAGCATGACATTCTAAAAAGTCTGTGTTTCAGCGTCTTTTTGACACAATAGGAAAATGTAAAGCAGATTTTAAATAGACATTGGGCTCCCCCATTAAGCCGGGTTCCTGTCAAGGTTTCTTCCTGCCAGCCAAGGGAGTTTTTCCTTGCCACTGGCATGTTTCTGGGGGGTCAGGCCTGGGACATATTGTATTTCTCTGTATTTAAAGCGTCTTTGTGACATGGAAGCATGTGGAAAGTGCTTTATAAAAATAAATTAATTGAAAAATAAATTGATCACGTGTGAAGATTTTCTCCACAGTTAAGGATAGGACGAAACGAAGAGAAAATCTAGCTTTAGCTCCCCTGTGATTTTATAAAAGGTAAACAAGAACAAACTTTTGGGTGAACAAAATTTCTATTAAAAAAATTCCAAGACGTGTCAGGACACAAGAACAAGTCAGCAGTCACGGTGAAAGGAAAAAATTCGACCTCCTCTAAATCGATAGGCTTGGGGTTAAAAGGGGGCTTTTCTAAAGATTAATATAGAAGATTAGAACGCTTTCTCCATCTTTTGGTAGATAAACTGGACCCTGACAATGGTTGACATTATGCATCTGAAAAATATAACGTGTATGACGTTGAATAATTGAATCGAAACTTTGTTTTCACAGTTCTTAGAAAGTGCTCCTCCCCCTAGCTACAAAACATATCTGGATAGTACGCATCTAACACCATCCAACACAGTGAGTCTGGGAGGCTTTCGTGCCTGGCCACATAAACCCCAAAATTTCCAGTTCATTTATTTACATAAAATTTAAACCGACAGATTGATCCAAGAGATTAAACAATTGTTACCAATTTTTGTTTTTAAAACCTTTTGTTCATCAATATAAATACAAAGTAGTCATAACATTATTGTGCCTACTTAATCTTCTCTAAGGAACCAGGAATATACAGCAATCATACAACTCCTTTAATAAAACGCATGTAGGTCAGCAGTGAAATGAGCAGGGGGTGTGTCATTTTTTCTAGTTTGTGTTCACAGGTTCTTATAGACATAGCACAGTACCATGAAGACAAACCACTTGCCCTTTCCTCGCCTTGACTTCAGCAGTCTGCAGGGAGACCCCCTGAAAGAATGCTACATCTTCAAAGATAATGATAACCCCTGCGTTCCCATAGTGCTTCACTTCCCCCAGATTAATGTCAGTTTCAGGGAATTCTGAAGCATTTGAAACCAGGAAGTCTGTTTACGTGGTGTATTTTTTAAAAGCAAACTGTTTTTAAGTGCTTTGTTTGTATTAAAAAATATTTGTTGTGAATTTAAAAAGGCACTTCAAGAAATCAAAAATATCTGTAACTTCTGTAAGAACAGTCCTTTTCAGAACTAGGTTTATTGTCACACCTTGAAGATGCTGAGTTCAGTTAAATCTGCAAATTAATATTATGGAATTATTACATTGACAGTGTTTTCAGTTTCAATGTAGAATGAAATGCCAATATTGATACACTACCAATTTTGTCAATTTTTTTTTCAAATTTATAGATGGCAACGATAGTAAACTCATAACTAAACCATAAGTTAAAGATTATTCAGAATCTTGTTATCTATGCAATTAGTTCATACAAAGTAAAAGTACTTACGCTGGAGATGAATAATCTGAATCTGAGCTGCCATATTTCCAGCTGTGGGAAACAGCAAACACCCACATGGCTGTTCTACACAAGGCCCGCTTCAGAAACTGAAATGTCTGTTAGGCGTTCAGTCTTTCAGGGGACTTTCTCCAACAGACTCTTTCAGATGACAAAGTCTGCAATAAAGCGTCTGTAATAACCCCCAAGCCCAAAAACAACTTTGTGTGTTGAGTAATTTGACACAGAGTTTCAGACCAATACGAGTGCACAAGAGCAAACACTTGTGTTTAAGCCCCCCTGTTGTAGTACTGCTACTGGGCTTCCTACACTTTCTTCATGGGCTCTTGAACCTGGGGCATAACTGCCTAAATGTGGTCTGTGAATACGTTGGTTCAGGCTCTAGAATGGGTTTGGCTATACCTCCCTACTTGGTTATGTCCAGGAACCCCCAGGACTTTTGGGCATATAGAAGCTTGATTGGGAGAATCCTGTGAAGGCCTGGGGGATCTCCCTCACTACAAATCGGAGATGATAAGGGGAGAGCTGGTCTCTGGTTCTGGTCCAAAGTTTTTCATAGCGTCTGCTTGAGTGTCTTGTTGAATCTTTCAACTTGGCCATCCATCTGAGGATGATAAACAGAATAACTGTCTGTTATGTTGTTCTTTTGCAGGCTTCATTCCAGCCCTTAGTCATTCATATTTCTTGGTATGGTGATCCATATCTTATAGATAAAGAGATATCTTGTACTATGTTGTAGATTAATTATGTGTGCTTCTAGGAATGGGGTTGACAGAATTGATCAAAACCGAATGATATGCCCCTTAAGAAAAAACGACTTCGGTGTAAACAGAACACGCAAATAATAACGTGTAGTAATTCATGTAAAAATTGGGATTGAAGGGGGGTTAAATTCTTGCGGAATGTAATTATTGACTCGACAACTCTTTATGTAAATCAACGAACTAATGGCACTCTTTTAATATTTTAAGCACGTAAATCTTACTAATAATATGTGCATGTATGATCCATGACATAATCCTAAACACGAACTACAGTACATGAGAGCGCTGGGATGTATCAGCTCTGCCTGTTAAATAATTCTGGTTTAGTTTCTTTTGGTAAACTCATCAGTACACGTCTGTCGTTGTAGGAATTTTTTACTTGTACAGTATACATGAAATTGTAGTAATATAAATTTGGTCCCTACTGGTTATTTGTTCACAAAATCGACTTCCTAGTTACAGTAATGACAGCGCCTTTGAGTTTCTGTGTAAATTTAATCCACCAATCACTGAACGGATTTCTTCCCGCTACATCAGGCGCCAGTTTTCAAAACAACCGCACTACGGAAAAAGTGCTGCTTTTAGCCTAACTAGCACGAGTAATACCTAGTTAGGTCAGCCAACCACACTTTTCTTGTTTTTTTTAGTGGATAATGGTATAAACGTAAAATTCATCTTTACTCTGAATAGTTAATTTATTTCTCGGTTTAAAGACAAAGTTAGGACCCTTTGTTTATCGGATAGTCAACTTGATGAGTGAAGGAAATCGTCTACGTTGTGGTGGAGGACCGGGTAAATCTTTAATTTTTTTTCTACAACTTATTAATGAATAGATTTATAAAGAAGTTATCCCCCAGACATCAGGTGTAAGTAAATCTGTACAAAACGACTGAATCCATCATTCAGTGTTTGCAGCGAGCTTGCTAGCTACGTTTGCGTTAAAGAATGGCAAACGTAGCTCCTTCAACATACACACATGCATTACATTCTTTCTGTTTAACGTAAAATTGATTTTTTAAATATTATTATTAATTAAACGTGATATCGATGTATCATAAAGATCTAGCTACTTGGCAATAGTGAATAATCAACTCTTCGGCCAGCTTAGCCACTAGCTAAGGCTAAATTCTGTAAGTTACGTTTGGCCGATTCAGCTAGCACCACAGGGCTCAAACAAACCTTTTGGAACCTCGCGCGTAGGTCGGGCAAGGTGTGCGAGCTTAAATAATAAAGAAATGTCTAACTAAAACGGAAAAAAATTGAGACGTTACCGTGCGGCTGTACATTTTAGGAGTTCTTCTGCCTTTCAGTCGAAGCTTTGGGAACGTTAATTACTGTCGTTACCGCAATGCAAATTAAAAATAAAATGTGTTAATATTGTCTGTACCGTTCTTATTTGCCAGGTTAACGACACCGTCCCGATCATGTCCATCGACTTCGATAGTGTGGCGCTTAAGACCCAGCAGGAGGAAGATGAATATGACCAGGAGGATTACGCGAGGGAGCAGGAGGTTCGGTTGCTTTTAAAATCAAATTAATGGACTACAATGTACCATTCTGACAAATGTTTCAGAATGAATTTTGGAGCAAGTTTTGCTCTGTATAATAAAAAGACAACTCCAGAAAGAACCACCCATTTGTGGGAAATGTATTTGTTGTCAGTATATAGATTTTTTTTTTAGCAAATTGAGAAAAGTCTTGTTGGTCTTTAACTAGAGGTATTGACAACCATTTTAAATCCAAATCCATAAATGTCAGCTGTGGATTCCCTCTTAAAGCAAACCTAATGTTCTCAGGCCCAGCAAGTGATGGAATGTGAGAAATCATAGGGGGTCTTTGTGGGGTTTTTTTTACACTTATTACTGAAAACGAAGTTCTCTGAGATGGCCTGGGGTTTGGCACGATCCCAAGGATTGCAGGTTAGACCTGTATGCTTTTAATTTATAAGAGTTTAAATCTTGAGTAAATGTTTTATATTTTTGATTGAATCATCACTATAATTAATGGATTGTTTGTGACCATGATACTGAAATAACAGATGTTTGACTCCTGGTGGTGCACAGGTGTAGCTGTTCAGAAACAGCACTGTTAAAAATGTCTCTCTTCCCACCTCTTTATTTTTGGTTCCAGACAAGTTGTCATATTCTTTGCACAATTTGACACTGTTCTGAAACAGCATCTCAACCCCCCTGGCAACCCACTGATCCACCTTTTGTGATGTTACAGTAAGAGAGAGCTGTCTCTCTGGGTGTTTACTTTTAAAGTGGATGGACTGGTCTCATCAGCTGACGGCAGGGTGTGACTCACATCCCAGCAATCTGGCCTGGGCATCGGCCTCACAGTGATTGGTGCTGAGGAAATGATGTCAGATGGGTTGTACTTTAACTTGCAGTTCTCTAAGCTGTTCTGCCATCCTGTGTCTTTTAAATGAAGACGCCTTAGTGCTGTTAATCCAGGCTGGCTCTGCCTCCCCACTGCTTCTCGTTGATGAAGAATGTTGGCAGTCAGCTTTTCCGTACGTGAACAGCATCCATGTTAAAACTGCTGTTACTTAGCTGCACTTAATGTTGATTTTATGAATGAAGTTCTTCTTTATGAAAAGTAGCTTCTCTGCTTTCTCACGTGAAAGTCGGTTCTATTGTCATCGATGACGTGAGATGCAGCGCTAAACGGTGCATGTGCATGGACCAGAGAAGTACCTAGGATAGGAATTGTTAAATCGTTTTTTGACAGTTGCTCATTTCAAAACATTGGTGCCTCAGAAATGCTGTTCAGAGTGTCTTGATTTTAAATTATAAATTAAACTTGTAGTGCTGTAAGATTTTTGCAGATACACCCCCTCTAGACAATTCAGCAGAACAGTGTCTGCAAACGGCCATATTTGCGTATTTCTCTTTAAAATGCTTCCACACTGCCGACATGGTTGCTGCATTTATAAAGCGTGCGCTTCACTCTAAACTGGTTGCTATTTGATCGCATCATCAAAAACGTCATTGTACGGTAAAATTCATTCGGTCTTTTCAATTATTTGGCAGTACACTGAAAGTGCTTTTTTTGCTCTTTTCGGACGAATAATTTCGGTTGCCAAACATTCGGTGCATCCCTAAAAGTGATGACAACATGCTGCTATCCTGTCAATATCGTTTCTCCCTGGCTGCTGTCCTGGTCGAGCAGCTGCACCAGCTGTTAACGGACCTCCCCGACGACATGCTGGAAGACAGCAGGGACACCTCTTCGCCAGAACCAGACGGTTCGGTGTGTAGCGACCGCTCCCACACTACCAGGTGAGGGGTGGAGAATGCTGGGGCCAATAACCGGGGGCATCGGTGGGACTGGGGAGGGGACCCTGCAGCCCCACCTTCAGGCAGGGTCGGTGAGTTCTTCAACTGAGTTTGGTTTCTTTCAGCACCCAACATGCCTGGGATCGTCAGTCTGACTGGACTGTACAGCGGGGCGTCCTTCCCACCAGAGAAGTCAGTGATCTCATGTTTGCATTTTATTTAGTTTAAAGGAAGCACAAGCATGCGGGAGGCAGTTTTACCATGGCGATCGTTGTTTCTCTTCCTTTAGAAGAGTGAAGGTAACTACGAGCAGGGCTCCTTCGAGAATGTAGATGATACCTATATAAACGAGGGCGGACAGTTCAATGGGCGCCACAGTCAGCCGCTTCCCCACTCATGGGCTAAGCACCAGGAACAGGACCAGGATTATGCATACGACCACGACCGTGATGGCTACGCCTACCCCAGCATGGGCACAGAGGGATCCACGATGGAAGGGGGGTTGGAGTCTGACCAGTACCGCCTGGGGGAGTACCACCACTCAGAGAGGCCGATGGGCGAGCTGGGGTACAGTGGACAGTGCTTTCAGGTGTGGGAGTATGTCAGGGTTGGCATTTAGTGTGAACATATTACCTTTTATACACAAATGCTGGCGGATGTTTAGTGATGCAGGTTTTCACATTTTCCCTGCATCCTATAGCATTGTGAAGCAGAGAGGTCGGGCGGCATTGGGCAAGGTCACTACAAGGTCAGCTACAACCAGTACCAGCCTGCTTCTCCATCCGCTGCATTCGACATGGAGGTGGTCCGCCACGATGGCCACTACGAACAGCTGCAGAGAGACTTCCTGGACTCCGCCCACAGTGAGTTAGTCTCCGGCGGGGTGTGAAACTGAATCCAACAGAATTCCAGCCCTTAATGTTTACGTTCACCCTCTTCTCACAGAAGACCCCAAGAATAGCTGTAGTTGTGGAACTACGCTCTGGCTCCAGTCTCAATGGCTTATTGTTACAGATTTTCAGATGACTTCATTACTACCATTAATTGGCTGATTACCTGCCTATGGAGATAATTATTATTTTTATTTTTTTAAATGATCCTTTGATGATTTTTAAAAAGATAATTCTTTAACTGGTTTGGTTTAATGGTTTACAACTCCACTGTCCTGCAGACTCCGCCGACCAACAGCAGCTGGCCCAGCTGCGGATTCTGAACAAGACCCAGCTGAGGCAGATCGAGGACCTAGAGCAGAAGCTGGAAGACTGCAGACGCAGCATGAGATACCTGGAGCATCAGTCGGCCATCGTCAAAGGTTTGAAAGGGGTCGCCATTGAGACGAGCTTGATGCACGCACATGATGCACGCAGACAGAGCACTAACGTGCGCACACGTTGGAGAAAGTTAGTTAGTTTGTGTGTGTTGGTTGCAGATGAGAAGGAGGGCCTGGCAGTGACCCTGAGGGAGTCTGGCCTTATGCTGGAGGAGGCCAAGGAGGGAGAGCTGCAGCTGCAGGGGACGGTCAAAGGGCTCCAGCTACAGGTCCAGACTGTTACCGACCGAGAGCAGGAGGTTAGGACCACCTGCTTAACACACGTCGTGCCAAACGACTCAGGCAGTGAGCATTTATTAGAGAACTCTATGCAGGTGTAAAGACTGTAAACTGCATCACTGTTTGGGAATAGACTGTGTGCAAATACTGTATAAAGAAGAGACTGCGCCTCTTTGTAGGCTGTGAAAAAGCTGCGTGTGGCTGAGGCTGCGGTGGACAGTCTGCAGCAGCAGATGACTGAGCTGTGTCGCTCAGAGACGCTGTCCCGGGCTCGTGAGCAGCATGACCGTGACATGGCCGCCATTCTCGAGCAGCACCAGGGGAAGGTTCTGGCGCTGCAGCAGAAACTCGATGCTCAATCCAGGGCCATGGAGGAACAGGTGGGGAAACATGCCCACACTGACTCGCTGGGGAGGGAACCCCATTGTCCTCTGAACAAAGCCTTTGTTCAACACAACTGGAGGCCAGAACGGCTTTAATTAGATCAGCCTCTAATTAAGGCCTTTAGGGGACCTGTCGGGTATGTTTTCCCACACAGGCTGGTATTGATGGCAGTGATTATGTTTTGAAGTGCGTGGGAGCAGTTTGGCAGCCCTTTGTGACCTGACTGAGGTTTGTATGGATGAGAGTATTTAAGTGAGAATGTGCAGCATTCACCGTAGCCAGGAAGTGTGTTCGTTCAGTGTCACACATACAACATGGTTTTTATGTCCATGTCCATGTCCATGTCTTCTCTGCAGGCTGAGCTCAGCCAGACGTTTCGGGAGCAGCTGAGGCAGCTGGAGAGGCTGAGGGAGGAGGAGAAGCTGGAGAGGGCAGGAGTGGTCAACACCCTCACCCAGTGCCTGGAGGAGAGCCAGCAGCAGTGCGCTAACCTGCTCCAGATGGGTGGGTGTGTGTTTGTGTCCCCCACCCACTAACTCAAGCCAAATACGCTTCATGCTTCCATTCTGTTTAATTTTCTTTGCTATTCAATCTCTGGATGTTGGATTAATGAAACGTTTCCCTTCTGTTGGTTCTCCAGGCACCGTCCAGGAGATCAGCCAGCTGCGCGTTCAGCTGCAGCAGATGCAGTCGGCTAAGAACATGAGTGAAAGCATGAACCAGTCACTACAGGTCCGTGCGTTTCATGTGGACCACACTGACACTGGAGGGATTTTGGCCTTACGATGTTGTGTATATATTTTAACCTAGGAAGAACTGAGTGACCTGAAGGAGCAGATCACCCTGTATGAGTCGGCAGTCAAATTTGGGGTGATTTCATTGGACTCCAACGGGGACTGGGATAACCAACTGTCGGATTCTTATGTGGAACTGGGAATCAAGAAGGTCAACTGGAAAACTGGCAGGGTTCACAGGTATGCATGTGTTTGTGTTGCACCCCCATATTGCTATGGTTATAACGAGTATAGACACTGGAAGGGAGCAGGACGCATCCTGATTGCGCTTTGGTTTCCAGGCGTTATACGATTTGGTTTGAATTTGTTTTTCAGCGGGCCTCTGCCTGCAGCTGGGACAATGGATGGCCTGACGAACGAAGAGCTGGTGTCTGAGCTGAAAGCGGAGGTGCAGCGTTTCCTGGGCAGTCTGAAGGCCAAGAGGCAGACCATCGTCCGGCTCCAACAGGAGCTGCGCCAGGCCCAGGCCCAGACCCAGGAGCTGCGTAAGGCCCAGGAGTTGCAAGCCCAGCTGGATGGGGACTGCAAGGTGAAGAGGGTGGCGTGTGTCTCCACCCGTGTTTTACCGTTGATGTTTGCCTGTGTGGGATTAGCCCATGCCAATCCATTTCAAAGCTGGACCTGTGTCTGATTTTTTTTTTTTGAACTTTCAGAACCTGTGTCGGCCCATATTGACATCTTCCCTTTCTATTGCACTCCAGGAGGCCAGCCTGGAGAATCGCGTGAGAGCAGCCAGCCTGGTTACCGCCCCTCCGGGCGAGCTTTGTTGGCTGCAGAAGGAGCGGCTGCAGCTCCAGGGCTGTGTGGAGGTCAGGGTGTGTGCGAACAGTGCGTTTAGTTGTGGTTGTGTGTGGAAACACGGTTCAGTTTAGATACTGTAGGTGTGACAGATCACTTTGGGCAACTGTGCGCTTTGTGAATGGGGAGTTCTTGGGATGCAGATTGCAGGGTCAGCTGAGACAGTTTAGTGGTTCCATGATCCCGTCCTATCCCCACACAGAAACTGGAGAAACAGAACAAGGAACTGAAGCAGAGTGAGGAGAAAGTGAGGGCTGCCAACCTGGAGCTGTGCACCAAAATGAGGGAGATGATCCAGGAGTTCGACCAAGAGAAGCAGGAGGCTGTTGAGAGGTTCTGGAGAGGCTGTAAAGATTGATGGGGTCGTGTGTTCTGTCGATGTTGCCCCATTCTGATAACTGTGTGCCCCCTCGTTTGTGCCATGAAGGTACAACAGGGCCCAGCAGCAGTACCGAGATGACGTGGTGACCCGGGTCCAGGCTGAGCTGGCCCAGGAGCACGCCACAGAGTTGGACCGGCTCCGAGCCCAGTATCAACAGAGGATCAGTGAACTGGAGTGAGTCCAAAATGTGCAGTATTTGGGGGCCTTTTGCTAGGATGTGGGGTTTATTCACCGGGCTCCTCCGCTGTAGGTCGAAAGTGGCCGGAGTCAGTGGCGAGATGGCAGCCGTGCAGGAGTGCTACATCTCCGTCTGCAGAGAGAAGGACGCTCTGGAGGGAACCCTTCACATCCAGATGGAGGAGGAGAGAAAAAGCAGAGAGAGCGAGGTGCCTTCCCTTTCCCGCTCATCCATCTGCTAAATCTGCCCTGTTAAATGTGTGCCTGATGTGACCCAACCGTCCGTAGCTGAAGGCCCAGATGGAGGTGGAGAGGGAGGAATCTCTGGCCCGGCTGCAGGCCCACCTGGAAACGCAACACCAGGAGTCTGAGGCCGCCTCCAGGGTGCGATGGGAGGAGGAGAAGGAGGCGGAACTTGAGCAAAGAGTGGCCGTCGCCAAGACTGCGTGGGAGGAAGAGCATGCTGAAGTGCGTTGTGACCATTTCATGTGAACGGTTCTGCTTCAAAAAATGTGAGACTCACCCAATGAATTCCCAGGAGACGAGGGCTGCTGTTGAGCAGGTGGAGGGAGAGTGGTCCCAGCGCCTGGAGGAGGCCCTGAGACGAGCAGGAGGAGAAGAGCGCAGCACCCAGACGGAGAGCAAGGGGTCAGAGGGCATTTCCCAGAACGAAATGGCCTCTCGGCTGGCCAACCAGAGGCTGGCCCTTCTAAGGGAGGCCGATCGTGTGAAGACCCAGGCCCTGGAGGAGGCTGTAAGACACGCAGAGCTGGTGCTTGGTCAGAAACACCTGGAGGATATCGCTCAACAGGTAGAGTGGTGGTGTCCTGCGCCACAGGGCAAGATTTCATTTTCTGCAGTGTGGGGCCCTTGTCTTGGCTTAACTATGGAAGTGAAAGCTCAGAATCTCATTGCATCGTTGGGTGCTGCAGCACTGTCCCCTCTGCCCTTGGAGTGTTGTGGGTGCAGTCATGGTAGATATGTTGCTCCTGCAGGTGGAGAAAGCGGTGTCCGACGCACGCGGCCACTGGCTTCAGGAGCTGGCCTCCCTCCCCGAATACAAGGCCCGCCTACAGGCCGAGAGACAGGGCTGGGAGAAGCAGCACGAACAGGACATTGCCAAGCAGGTAGGCTGTGGTTGGCATGATTACAACCTGAACCTTGGGGCTCAGGGGACAGCAGTGGTTTCTCAGGTTGTATTTATGCCTAAAGCCACCGTATCATTGATCCAAAATCTGACTGGCCAGTCTCCACGCTTTGCTATGCTGCCTGGGCCGTTGTGACTTTGGCGGCGTTTGTTGCCCCACTGTTTGCGATCGTGCTCAGATCTCGTCGGTCCTGAGGGCTGTGGAGGAGAAGGGGCAGGAGGCGCAGCAGCGGGAGCTGAAGGAGCTTGAGGCGCGCGAGAAGGCAAAGGTCCGGTCGCTGGAGCAGCAGCTGGAGCAGGGCAGGCAGGAGGCCTCACGCCTGCAAGCCGAGCTAGACCGAGTGAGGCAGGAGGAGGTGGGTTGTCAGCGGGCCCAGAGTGAGCGGGATAGGGCTGAGCTGGAGCCGGCACTCAAACTAGCTGGCGAGGAGGCAGACCAGCGTCGGGACCTAGCGGTCCGGCAGGCCCTGGAGGACCAGAGGGAACAGCACTGGACTGAGGTGTTAGCCGAAGTACGGTCGGCACTCCGGGAGGTCCGGGGCTGCCTCACCCACGATGCCAAATGGACCGATCAGGACAAGCAGAGGCGTCCTGGCTCAGGGGCGTCTGGTGAGCTGAGAGCCTGTCTGTTGTCCGAGGTCAAGGACCTTATTGACAAAGCTGAGGCCCAGGCCAGACAAGAGTGGGAAAAGGTGAGTGGTCTCTGGGCATCGCCTCCAGTCGATTGGGTGTGCATTCAGTCACAGAACTGTGTGTGGGGATCCTTAGTGTGTCTAGAGTGTGTTTAACCAAGCCTAAAATCCCTTTGGATGTGGGCTCTCACACTTACAGCGGTCTCCTGTCTCTTTAGAGCAACGAGGAGAGGGTGGGCCGCATGCTTAGGGAAGCAAAGGACCGCCATGAGAAGGAAACGAATCGGATTCTGAGTAGGACCCTGCCCACGCACAAACGCACGCACGCACGCACGCAGGCACGCACACACTGGGGAGGTTAGATGCTGTACGATGGAGAAATGTGATTCCAAAGAATCTTCCGCTTGGCAGCAGATTCTGTCAAACCTGAATCCAGTCTTGCTGTGGTAGCCTTGTGTGAGAGGTGGGTGTAGCTACCCCCTTGTTCACAGTGGGCTGGAGACTATCGGAGAAGATGTAATGCTGTGCGTGTGCTAAGTGTTTCTTCCTTTGGGTGCTCACATTGGTCCAGGAGAAAAACCAAACATCTTGGTCTTCTCCCGCAGAGTCGGTCTGGCAGCAGGAAGGCCGGCCGGCATGTGGTAAGGCCTGTGCGGAGAAGCTGCAGAAGCTCCAGGGTCACTTGGAGAAGGCCTGTCACCAATTGCAGCAAACGGTCCGGGACAACAAGGCTGCCATGCAGCGGCTCAAAGGTGCGTTAACCTCTGCGCCCCTTCTGTTAGTCCCAAAGATGCACGTGGGCATGGAGGTAAGGTGGTAAAGTTCCTGCTTTGTCTATTTTAGAAGACCATAAGGAGGCCATTCGAAAGCAGAGAGAAGAAAGCCAGAAGAGGCTTAATGAGACAAGAAGGTCCTTCAGCAGAAAATCCTCCCAGTATGTGAATGGTGTCTCTTTATACCTGAGTCGCGTCACTGCTTCTGGCTAACGGGCATTTCAGAGCAGGGGTGCAAAGTTAGCACAGCACTGCCGATTGGGGTGGCTCGTGTTCTCTGCTCCATCTGACTGGCAATGTCATGTTCTACTTCTCCTGTCAGCAATGACCTTCCTGTGCACAACTGAACTACCTGACAAACGGCCTGAATTGAGGTGGGCTGTAGGCACTTGGCCTCCCCCGTGTGCAGCTCCTGGGATTGGGGCCAATCAGCCAACACTACAGGCAATTCCAAATTGGAATGCCCATCAAGCTTTGTTTTACTCAAGTTTAATGAAGAAATGCAGCTGAATTTAATTTCTTTTTTTGTCTTACCTCCCGGTTGACAGGCCTCAGGCAAGTGAGAGCTCACACAGCCAGCAGAATCTTCAGGCTGGCCTGGAGGCGATGAAGGAACAGTACCTGAAGGCAGTCGCAAAAATCAGAGGTCAGTAAGGGCCCCTTTTTCTTTAAACCTGCTGGCTTTCTAAATGGCTTTTCAACCCTCAGTTGAAACGGAGAGTGAGTCTAAAAGGGTAGATGGGTGTTAAACCAAGTTGTTTTTTTATGATGTGGAGCAGCCAAACGATATGTGACTCTTTTTTTCCGGTGGATGTCCCCTGTGTCTTCTGAAGTTGTTCATTATGGCCCCAGGCTTCAAAAGCGACGCGTCAGAGCCTGGTCGTTGGGTTCTGTTGGACAAGAGACATTATTGGCTTGGTCATTGGATTCTGTTGGACAGGGGACATGCTACGGTACCTCCAGGAGAGTAAGGAACGGGCAGCGGAGATGATTCGGGTGGAGGTCCTGCGAGAGCGCCAGGACACGGCCAGGAGGATGCGCAGGTACTACCTCACTTGTCTGCAGGAGCTGCTGGAGGACTGTGACAAGGCCCAGGGGTGAGTCAGGACTGCCCGTCATTCCTTTATCTACCTTAAGTGTTTACCATAGCTTACTGTGCTTTTTAAGTGTTCCTACACATTACATTGTGAATACCCTATCCAGAACTTGTATGGCTTCAGTACCCATATTTACTGAAGTGAGCCCGTGTCCACCATGGCTCTCCAGCTACCCATGCTTCAGTACATGTTTATTAAGGAACACTTTGCCTGCCCCCCACCCCCCTCTAAAGGGCAGAAAAGAAGATCATGCATGCTGCGAGTAAGCTAGCTGGCATGGCTAAATGGCTGGAGAATCCTGTGTCGAAGAGAAGGAGCAGGAGAGGCCTGGCTTCTCAAGGTGAGTGCACCTTTCCTCTTTTACTGGGTAGAGATTTGTTGGCTGTTTTAGAGGCGCTAGACTTTAACTCAAAGGCATTTTTCTGGCACAAAGGCAACTGTGTGGGGGGACTGCTTGGCCCTCCTCAATGTTTTATTTTTTTTAATATGAAAATGTAGTTCAGCAGAATAGGTGATGGGGTAAGGTCTGGCATAGAGGTTCTCAAAATCGTCAGTTTTCCCCTCATGCGTTATCATTGTTTCTGCATTTTATAAGAAGGCCTGTCCAAGCTGGAGAGTCCTAATAAAGACTTGTTGAAGATGAAAGATGAGACCCCGAAAGCCTGCTCTGACCAGAGCCAGCCCACCAGGGGCACAGTGTCCCAGAAGCCAGAGCACATGAAGAGGAATCCGCTGAGTTTGGCGCTCCTAGACCGGGACAGGAGGCCCGGGACTGAAGGGAGCAAACTTCTTCTGAACTCTGGAAAGGGGAAGACTGTGGAGGAAAACGATAATTCTGACTGCCCATCCAATCCTGCACGCTGCCTTTTACGTGCACCTTTGAGCCAGGTGAGTCCCCTCTCCACAGGGGGCGGGACCACCTCTGTGGCCAACGTGACCCTGAGGAACCCAGGAAGGGAGACCCCCAGAGAGGTGGAGGGATGTACTGTGAAATCCAAGCTGGGAGCGATCCTTGTGGTAGAGCCACCCGTCCGGGATGGGGGCCAGAGCGACTGGCGTCCGGTGAGGGGTCTCACCTGGCTTGGCAAAACTATGGAGGGGGCACAGGATTCCCGAACGCCTTCGGTCACCTCCATCTCCCAGAAGGAAGATGCCAGTGACTCAGACTTGAGCAGCTACCAGGATGTCCCTAAGTCACTGCCAAAACCTGGGACAAAGCACTGTTGGGCTGTGGAGACGGTCCCCGGTTCTGAGGGGGCAAGACTGCGTCAGTTCTGCTCGAGGAGTCTCTTTTCGGAGTTGAAAGCTTGTCAGCAGCAAGACAGCGGATTTGACAGTCCCCTGTCAGTGCTTCACAAGTAAACCACAGCAAAGCTTTCAAAGTCTGGAAGGGGAATGGAATTCTGCACTAGGCAACCATTGATCTTTCCATCTGCATCGTCGTTTTCAGACCATCCATTTAAAATTCCGTCAGACTTGTGTCGGAACATAACGATGCCATTACTTCTGGCTGCTGAAATGGAGGAAGAGCAACATCCTTTGTGCTGAATGCATGCAGTGCCACTATGAGGGGTGAGTCATTTGGCCTGTCTGATTGCTGTTCTGTGGTCCGTGTTAAACCTGTTAAGTTATTTAATGTTTGTTTTTGTACCTAATTGTGGAATAGGCCGTGCCATCTAATAAAAGTTTTTGTGGCATCTTATTCTTGCATTTTTCCAAGATGTAGTTATAAAATAACTAGTGTATTTTTAGATTTGCACCACTAATGCATCTATACCTGAATGCAATGCAGACACTTTGAATCACATTTCCAGCACTCAGTACCAAGGTATATTGTGCATTTAGTCTCAATACAATTTCCTCTCGGCATTGTAATACTCCAAAAGGCCAACTACACCTAGCTTTAGAGCTGATTCAATCTCCCAATCACATATAAAGGTTTGTGTGGCAGCCTGCGGGGGTGCACGCAACGCCAGGACTGCATTTCCACATGATTGGTTTGACCACAGTAAGTTCAGTCCTGGCTGTGTCCCTGCTGGGCATGTCAGCCATCACCACACTGGGTTGGAGGGGAGCTTGTAATATTCTAGTGGTGTGCTGAGCTGTTTTTTTTAAATGATTTAAATGATCGACATGAATACGATTAATCATTTTGATTCATTTTGATTTGTTTCATTTAATAATACAGAAAAGGCTATATAGTAGATGATATTCTGTAACATTATCTCTAGTACTGGTTTAGTTGTCTTACTCTGTTTATGGTCTCTATCTAAAATAGCAAGTCTCACTCAGACAACACAACATTCATTCTTTTTTATTTCTTTTTTTACAGTTTTATTACTCAGAAAATGCTTTCTCATATAAACAACTACAGTACAAAATTTTCCCCTGAATTTTTGAAAGCAATTGTAAAACTTAAAAATAATTCTTGTCACTTCAACCTACTTGGAGGTTATGCTGTTTCCTGAACAAGTGCAGTAAAATTATTTTTAAGTCAACTCATTAACCTGCAAAAATGGTTAACAGACACTATTCACTTAAAACAAGTCTGTAGTACTGTGGGTCTTTTTAGCATTAAAAGAACACTGAACCTTTTAAGTTCCTGAAAACTGTTCATGATTTACAGTTTTTTTATGATCGCTATGACAAATGTTTCAATACTATACAATTTTCCTAAACTCTTAACAGTTAGCACAACATCTATCTGTGTAGGCTATACAATTAACACATTTCTTGTTACTTTGACACAAAATGCATACAGTTAACACAAATTTAAAATGCTTGAACTTCTTTTACACACAAGCTCAACCAAGACCAAAACAATGAATTTTTACAGCCAAATCTGCAAATGCTTTCACACTGTATGTCAGAACAGATAACATGTTCTAACCTTATAGGCTAAAGTCAAAGTGAACAGCTGTTCATATTGTTAGTTGAAACACAAATATCCCCTGTATTTTATTCCATTGCTACTGAGAAACAGCTGATTGAAGTTATCCAGATTGATCAATCAAAGCTGATTCCCATCTAGGAAACACTCAGGTGTTGAGGTTCTTTCAATCGCATGACCATATGGCATAAAAGAGGACCTCTTTGGGCTGCTTTGGTGTGAAAAAGGAACAATTTAAAACAACACAAAGAAAGTAAGAAAATGCCTGCAGGAGGGAGAGTAAGACGAGTACCAGGATGAGAGAGGGGAGAGGAATTGAATTTCTGCAGCAAAATAAATGCATATACTACACCCAACAAATCAAAAATGTAGAGAGGCTTCAAAAGAAACTGCAGTGCAAAACTAAATCTATGATCAATACAATATATTTTCTATTGTATAAGGGCAGACCTGATACATATAAAATAATGCAGTTTCTGTTATTCCATCTGATGACATTGTACTATGATTGACTAAATGTTCCTGTTGGAAGAGAACGTGTTTTGGAAGAATTATTTGATTTTGAACCAACTAATCTTCCAGCTAAGATCAGACCGAGTGAACAGCTGGTCGGAGTTATTGAGAACATACTTGACGTGAATGTAGCTGTTAATATACCATATGCATAGTGTAGGAGCCATTTCAATGTTTATACAAAGGTTTGGCCAGTAAGTGGCACAAGGGTGCTGGTATGTCAGATTGGATGCTTACCTATTTATGTAGGGCAGGTGCAATCAGACACAGGTGTTGCCAGAGGGAAAGCCAGCTAATTTATGATTGGCACTGTGGCTGGCTGTATGCGTTTTGGAAAGTTGTTTATGAAGATATACATACCGCTTATGGATTCTTGCCGTCTGTTGAAGACCAAATGTTAGGAGCAATAAATCTTCTCTCATATCATTGAGAAGAAAGCAGAAGTTGGACTCTCTTGCTGATTTGTTTCTAGACCCAACTAAAGCAGCCACGGTAACGTTAAGCTGAGCGTGACAATTACTCCAACCCTCTGTAGCCCTCAGCTGCTTTAAGTTTAGGCTTAGCGGTTATACATATTAAGGCGATTACTAGAATACCAAAAAGATCGAGTATTAAAATAATCTCAACGATGAGTAAATTGATTGTCCCAGCTCTATAATATTCCTTCCCATTATCGTTATTTGCAGCACTGAATGTTTTATACCTATCGCAGGTGGGGCATGAAGCCATTTAGGGTATAATTCATTAAGGTAAATCATGAAGACTGCTACAATCTAAAATGTACACACTTAGAAATGCAACATTTTAAACCAATGGTAATGTTAACCTAACCTTAACCATTTAAAATGGGTAAATTTCAGTAGAGGGTTAGGCTAAAGTTAAAAGTAGGCTAAAGCTAAGAAATTTAAGCCGTTTAAGGAAAACCCATACATTTGGCATAATAGCGCCAGATAGTGGGAGTAAAAAAAAAAACTTTTATTTAAGGTCATGTCCACACATTACAAACATTTGTAAAAGCTTCATTACAGAAAGTCATAGTAAAGAGTCAGTTTCGGCCCGTTGACCCAAATCCACCATCTCCGCGTGCAGTGTCGTCCAGCGTCTGCAGGAAAAGCACGGAGGTCAAGGAATTTCACCGCACCACTGATCATTAAGTCGCGGCGGTTTATTACCTCGTGCAACTCCAACTCCGGATAGCAGATCTTCTCACAGATCAGCTGGGCCACACGATCCCCTCTTTTCACTAAAGGAAAATATTCGAGTGGTACATTCTTGTACATCATGACGCAAAGATTGTAACCAGTTACCTACTACAGTTCGTTACTAACGTAGGATAATAGAATGAGTTGCAGGACAAGAGAAGACCTGAAATTTCGGCCCCTTACCTTCAAATGTATCTTTGCTGAAGTTGAAAAGCACAACCCCAACATTTCCTCTATAGTCTTCATCTACAACTCCCGCTTTAGAGAATGAAATTTAGAAAATGTATTACAAGGCTGAATAAGCAACTAGACCCTATGAGCACCTCTACTCATTTCACATATTACATTTCAAATTTGCGCGGTACCTCAGTAATTACCGTCTTACCTGCACTCCGTAACACGTACACGCCATTGAAAATCAGCCTCAAAATTTGCAATTAAAAATCTTATTCAATTACCTCCGACATCTATAAAGTGTTTTGCAGCCAGTCCAGACCTTGGAGCTTTGAAACAAAATAGAGCAGACTATGGTACATTTTCCAGAGGTGGTCCAATCTTGTCATAAAAAAAAGAAGCCGGAACTCGCAGGTCAAGAGGAAATTATGAAGGGCTCAGAAAATCTCACCGACTCTTCCATAGTAACCTGTGGGCACCGCAATCTGAATGTCCGTCTTCACTATCGCTTTATCCATTGGCGCCAGTACGTAGTCATAGGCACTACCCGGAAAACCGCATACATTTTCATTTAATACGATTATTTTGGATATGTTGTTAACTTTAACCTTAATGACAGACTTCGCATGTCAACTAATTATTATAAGTTAATAAATTGTTATACACTAGCGACTTTGTATACAAAGTAACTTTGTCCAACCTGTAAAGGTCGTAGCCCGCAGCTCTGGCAGACCCTTTCGTTGGGACCGTGGCGTTCTCAGAAAGCCTGGCGAATTTTAGCACCGGGTTGATTTCTGCGATCGTCTCAGTCTTGAAACGCTTCGGTGGCGTAGTAGTGTCACGTTCTACTGGTGAGCAAGGCATGTTCAAATTTACTTGTTAAATTATAAATACCATTCAAATATATATTATAACTGTCTCGCTTCCTAACAGCTGCGTCCAGCTCCGGCAGAAAAAAGATACCGCTGAGAAATTACCCGCACATATTTATATATTCCCGCCAAAGTTTCCCGTGTTATAATTTAAAGATAAACAATTTATCTAATTTCAGCAAGAAGAAGCAAATTCATTTAAAGTAAAATCTGCTTAAAAAATGTATTTATAAGATATGTATAAAACCTAAAATTTGATGCAACCATAGCAAAAAATTCAGCTTCCGTTTACGCAATGGACCAATTTCACACTTTCGGCTTTGTCGCTTCTGGGAATGGCCGCCGCAGGGTAATCGGACTTCCGGTAACAGCAATAGCTGAGTCTAGAACAATTATTTTCTGTAGTGTGCTTCAGTGCTGTAATTCAAAACAAAAACAACCATATTTAAGTTTTCGCGATTTTAGATCAAATTAAAATCAAAGGGAAGAAGAGGGTTTGTGCAATAAGGAGAGACGAAGGGTCGGTGTTCGTTTTTGCAGAAGCAGCACATACGTCTGAAGGTTGGTGCTGTTCCAAGTCGTTTTCAATGGAATCTTTTTTATCTACCACCTAAAAGCACTCTGCATTTGAGAGATCTAGTGCTCGACTAGGAGTAGATGTGCGTGTCCCGAAGACCATGGCCTAAGGGATGTCTCAACTAGTTTGGAACTAGTCAACTACCTTGCGCACACACCCCTGCCGATAAGCGTCTGTGTTTACGTGTGCGTCTTTACTCTTTGCAGCAAAAGTGTAGATAAGCTATAATGTGATACGCAATACTCAGAACTATCGTGGTGATAGCTAGTTAACACATAGCCGCTAGCGTGGTACCACCATGTCTCCCTTATTTGAAACACCCAGTTCAAGAAAGCTCTGTACTAACAAGCACATGAGAATTGGGTGTGTAAAATAAAGGAGACATACAAAATCTGGGTTACTTCAGGAGTCAGAACCTGGAAAACATTAAATACAACGTGCAATACTGATGTTTTCATTATGAACTTGCAAAGTAGTAAATTGTTTTGTAGTTCATAATGAAAACGGCAGAGTATGGCAATGATATACATATTTTCTAGTTCTATGATAAGGTAGTAATGTATTTGAGTGTTTTTTTTTTAAACTTTCCCTAATGATATGATTCTCATTTTTGTGGATGCATTGGATAAGGCTGAAGAAAATTTCACTGGGGTCACCAACTATATTTAGGTTTTGTGTGTTTGATCAGACAATCTGCTAATTCTTTACTTTACTCTATCCCTTTTTTACAGGTTTGTCAAGTAATCTATGCATTGCTCTGGGCTCAGCGATAGGTTGCTACTTGTTTTAACAAACTAAAATTTGTACATAGTTTACTGAAAATAATTAGACCAGTACAGTGGAAAACGTTTCTTTTTTAAATAATCATTCATGGTAAAATAAATATGTAAAACCCCTGTTCTTGTTGTCCAGTTATTATTTAACACATTTGAATCTTGGATTTCTAGATTAGTACGGAATTGTAAAATTGAACTATGGATACCCTATGGGTTGTATACAATTGCAGAAACAAAAACAGAACAATGCACATTCAGTAACTATATACACAAAGATAATAAATGTATACAATAATGCATACAAAATGGTTCATGTACAGTTGTGCTTCGACTGAGCCGACTCTTTCTTCCGCCTTGTTCACCTTCTCTTCTTGTGCCACTCTGACCGCCATTCTCCCACCCCGGCTCCTCTCCCAACTCCAGCACCTACTGAGGGATCACAGGTCGTTAAATGCCGTTTTCAAATAGCATGATCGTCAGCCGGTGCTGATGGGCGTGCCCGGACATCTCCTGTGCGTGTACTTGAGACGGACGCGTGGCACAGTGGTATTGTCGTATTGTGCTCCTTGAAACAACCACACCGTCTTTTTCCAGAGCAGCCTATATTTCTCCTGAGGTTACCTGTGGGTTTTTATTTGTATCCCGAACAATTCTTCTGGCAGTAGTGGCTGAAATCTTTCTTGGTCTATCTGACCTTGGCTTGGTATCAAGAGATCCCCAAATTTTCCACTTCTTAATTGACTTAACAGTACTGATTGTCATTTTCAAGGCTTTGGATATTTTTGTATATCCTTTTCCATCTTTATAAAGTTCCGTTACCTTGTTACGCAGGTCTTTTGACAGTTCTTTTCGGCTCACTATCTAGTCTGCTCAGTGCATCCACGTGAGAGCTAACAAACTAATTTACTATTTATACACACACTAACTGCCTGTGTATAAAATTAATTAATTAAAATTAAATTAATAATAAATTAATTTAAAAAGCCACAGGTGTGGGAAATTAACCTTTAATTGCTATTTGAACCTGTGTGTGTCTGTAACAAGGCCAAACATTCAAGGGTATGTAAACTTTTGATTAGGGCCATTTGGGTGATTTCTGTTATCATTATGATTTAAAAAAAGAGCCAAACAACTATGTGATAATAAATGGCTTCATATGATCACTATCCTCAAATAAAAGACAGTTTTTTTTGCATGATCAGTCATATTATCAAAATCAATGCCAAAATTTCACAATTTCTGCCAGGGTATGCAAACTTTTGAGCACAACTGTACATCCAAATGTGAAATGTCAGTTGTGTTCATACCATGGAAAGATACATGTCAATGTAAACATCATAGTAGTAGATGTCTAGCTTCTCTTTCATGGATGCTATAAAGACATCATCTTGCCAGATCCTCCGTACAGTAATGTCTGATTTTGTGTCAGTCACAAACTCACACCACCGCAGACCAGTCACTGCAAGCTGGCATTTGTGCGTTTCTTTGAGTTTGGCTTGGATTTTAATGAATAAAGCCTCACCTATACTATCAACATATACTTTTTACTCCCACTAGCCCAAATGGGAAGATTTAAGATGGGTCATGTACTCTCCCATCTGGACTGGCTCCCAGATGTGGTGCATCTGGGTGAACAACCCAGAACAACTTCTACAAGGTAGAAGACTAACATTGGCTGTTTCAGAATATTTTTTCAAAACATCTGGCTCAAGTTCAAGTCCACGTTTCGTTGCACTTGTCTGTTTTGTGCCCTTTGTAAGTTGTGCTGCTAATGACTGGCTAGCTGATTCCCCAACCACATGGCAAACCTCCCGGAACCTATTTGCAGTGACTCTTGGTTGACGTGCTTGTGCCCAGGCAGCACATTTTGACTACAGTCTAGTACCCTGTTCTGACTAGATAAGACGTGGGACACCTTTATAGACACCAGATGAAGGGATTGATGGTTAGTGGGAACAAAATTAAAATTAGAACCAAACTGACTACCTAGCACAGGCAGATTAGGGACATCTACAACCGGAAAATCTGCAGCCATGGGATAGTGGTAGGAAAGTGGAATGCCACGAGATACAGGACCAAACTGAGGGGACCAACTCTATTTTTGATATGCCCTCTAGTATATGTGCCAGCAAAGGCTGTGGGTGAATCTGGTTCAGTTTTGCTCCAGAGGCTAGGAAATCTGGATTTGGAAGTGGACCTAAAGAAATTAATTAATGAACAAACTATTAGTCTTAAACTACAAAAATATGTAAAAACCTATAAAGCTGATTATGACTATTTACACACACACACATACATTTGCCCCCCTTTAAAGTAATCTCTATGCTCCTATAAACATAAAGAGTTGTGTATAACATGTGTAAGCCTTTTACTCCAGTCTTCCCCAGTGAACTTGTTTTCTGGACTGACTCCCTTAGTAAACAAACAAACAAAAAATGTGTTAACCAAAAATGCAGAAAAGAATGCTTGCCAAATGCAGAAAAGAGAAAAAACATTATACTTACCTGTGTCCTTGGACGATGCCATCTCTGTGGTTCACTCGTGCAGGCCGCTGTTGGTGGACAGATTTTAGATGAAGCTGCACATAGTGCTGTTTGATACAGCAGAGCTGTATCGGTATGTAAGACAGCAAAACGTCTGAGTCAGACTCTAATTTACTCTGGCCACACTCCCACTTTTAGAGGTGATGAGATGTACAGCAGACTCTCGTCACTAAATTTCTGGCTGACTGACTGGTGCGCATCAAATGATGTAGCTTTTATAGACAATTGGAATTCTATGTGGGGAATGCCTGGTGTTGTGAAGAGAGACGGACTCCACCTGAGCTGGAGAGGTTCTCTAATTATCGAAAAACATTGCAAATAGCCTAAATAATAGCTCTAGTTTCCACCAGCAAGGAAACAGAAGTCAGAAAGAGCTTTCACAAAAAACAAAGAATTTGTTCTGTCTCTTAAGTGCAAACAATTTTAAACAAATAGTTTATAAAGAAGGAATAAAACAGAACAAATAAGATACTTAACAATAAAATAAAAAATAAAAAAACAAGACTCTGACACAATATGATAATAAATAACTAAAAATATGTAAGGGGGACAGACGCAGCCTTGAGGGGAGCCAGTGCTGATGGTAAGGGGGTCGACAAGTGCTTCCCCAGCCTCACGTGCTACCTTCTGTTGTACAGGAAGGCTGTGATCCACCTGCATGTGGGCTCGGCCACTTCCAATTGGGAGAGTTTGTCCTGGAGCAAAGTGGGAATGATGGTGTTGAATGCTGAACTGAAGTCCACAAACAGGATTCTGGCGTAGGTTTCAGGGGAGTACAGATGCTGGAGGAAGAAGCGAAGAGCCATGTTGACCGTGTTGTCCACAGACCTGTTGGCTCTGTAGGCAAACTGCAGTGGGTCTAGTAGTGGATCGGTGATGGTCTTGAGGTGGGACAGCATATGGTGCTCAAATGACTACATAACCAGAGGTCAGGGCGAATGGTCTGTAGTCCTGTGATCCTTGACTTCTTACGTATTCGGATGATGGTGGAGGTTTTGAAGCAGGCTGGAAAACAGCATGTCTCCAGTGAGGTGTTAAAAATGTCAGTAAACAATCAATCAATCAATTTATTTTTATAAAGCGCTTTTCACATGTTCCATGTCACAAAGATGCTTTACATACAGAAAAATACAATATGTCCCAGGCCTGACCCTCCAAAAACATGCCAGTGGCAACAGTGGCAAGGAAAAACTCCCTAGGCTGGCAGGAAGAAAACTTGAGAGGAACCCAGCTTAATGGGGGAGCCCATTCTCCGCTGGCCAGCACTAGGAGCTGAATTAAACTATCTAATGTCCATAGTGTGTGATGCCCTCCAGTCGAGGAGTTCCAAAAACATTGTAATATCCAGAGGAGAACGGTGGGGGCCCAGATGGCTGGAGTCCAGTCTAAAGGTCCACTGGTTGCTGTGTTGATAGTGATGCAGTCCTGCAGGATGCCTCACGCGATTGCTCGAAAGAGAGAGATTACACAAGCATTGTTAATGCTTACCTATGGAAGCAGGATGATCTCAAGTTAAGTAATTTGAAAATTTTAAACTTTGTGAGTGGTCACAGCTACATATATCTATGGCACCATACAAAGAGGGTGAGTGCCGGAAAAAAAACACGGCCGCCACACCAAAGGCAGAACCCAGCCGACTAGAGGGGAAACACCAATGATGGTGCCAGAACAGGAATGGTTCTTATCACCAAAACATTTCTAATAGCCATGCTGGAAACATTTCAGTCTGGTTTTCGAACAGGGCATAGTACTGAGACAGCACTTGTTAAGGTTGTAAATAATATTATAATGGCATCTGATAATAACTCGGTGTCTGTTCTAGTACTGCTTGATAGTGCAGCTTAAGTGCTGCATTTGAGACAATAGATCACCATATCCGCTGCAAGGCAGCTGCAATGATCCTTACTAGAAGTAATAAATATGATCACATCACACCAGTTTTGGCTTCATTACAATAAGGCAGCCGGCTGATTTTAACTTTTGTTAACATTTAAGGCTGTAAATGGGCTAGCTCCCTCGTATCTAACAGATAGTATAGTCCCGTATGTCCCATTTAGATTAATTCGCTCACAAGAGGCTGGGAATCTATATACCGCGAATAAGAAAATCAAAATCTGGAGAAAGAGCTGTTAGATGGTTACACAGCCCTTTGCCATCTACATGCATAAGCAGTAACACAAGCCTCCCCTTGTGACTCAAAATATATCTGTATAAGAATACAATTTAGTTAAAAATGTGTAACGTTGTGTAGTCAGCTACATGAAGTGCTGTTGTATGAACGCTGCGAATTGCAGTGAAATTAATAATTGTGACTAGTCTGCAACCGCAGAGGTCTAAAAGAACAGGTTATTACATCAGGAAAGGTTACACGGGCATTTAAGTAGAGAAAGAACTGCAAACGTAATTAAATAAAAAATAAAATAAATAAAATGGAACTCGCTATCGTAACAATGCAGCTAATCCGTTTGACATCGCCGATTATGTATATTGTAACGGGGATGGCGAAGTGCGTCTCCCCGTTGCTATGGACTGTAGCCACCCTCGCGGGGGCTGCCGGGTA
>JAOYSI010000017.1:1997879-2016203 GCA_025775065.1 Hiodon alosoides | reverse complement strand
TTAATTTGCACTGACAAGGGGCTGGATTGCTTTTTAATTACTGATAGTTTTCAGCTGTTGTCTTGGCTTTCCATGCCATACCTCTCATTCTTCATGTGTTCAATACTTTTCCCCTGTGTCATTTCATATTATTACACATAACTTAATTTGCTGAGCTCATTTATTTTGGTTTCTTTGTATGTATGGATTACTTGGGTTTTTACCAACATCTGGTGAAAATTTCATGTCAATAGCACATTTGGAAATATATTTACTAAGAAAAATGGTGACGTATTCAATACTTATTTCACCCGCTGTGTGTGTACGCACGCACGCCGCACACAGAAAAAGAGCTCATGCTCAAAATTTCATTTTTATGTCATTATCCTGGTTCGTCTATAATTATCATTAATATATATATTTCTCTTATAAAACTATTTTACTATAAAGAGAATTGATTAATGTGGTTTGTCTTTGATTGATTGGAAACAACCACTGAAATACAGTTCTTTACGAGCTAGTCATAGAAAACATCTACTGGAACCTATTTTATTTTGCCAGTAATTAATTATAGATGCAACGCTACAAACTTTTTGCAACCTTTCCAAGTCGGTGCACTAACCTATTTCCCCCCCCCCCCATTTAGGATTTTGAGGCCTATATAAAACACAGCAGTGATCTTCTTGAAAAGGAAAAGCAGTTAAATGCCAAACTTCGGCACATGATTGGTTAATGCCGCAGTTTCCCACATTGATGCAATAGATGCAAGCAGCATCTAAAGCACCTAAAATTAAACCTTTGTTACCTTAAGACAAAGACTATTGATTTATTAACGGCAGAAATCATTTTCTAGCAGTAACTATTATATGGGTCTTAATCACTCTGGTTTGTGTCAGGGCCTTCAATAAATTTAAGGGTTAGCATCGAAACAATATCCTAGAATACTCAACTTTAAACAAGGTCACCCAACATGAGCCAAGTACTTGAATATAAAACCTTTGCAGTTTCAGCTTATGCCACAATAGCCTATATGGTTTAAAGCTAGTTTTCATGCAGGATATGTCTGGAGAACAAAACTAGTTCTGCGGTCCAGCCACGTTGGTCTATTTTAGCAACTGTACTTTCAATCCATTTGTAGGTCACATGTTTCTTAGGGCACCAGCCTCAACTTATTCATAGGCATTGCAAACTAGCCGAACTCTGGAAACTAACTGTATTCCAGAGCAGATTGCCTCCCAAAAAAGAGATTAGTCTGAATACAATGTGAATTTAAAACTTACACCGTGGCACTCCAGTATCGCCCCAAGCCTATTTGCCTTTACCTCACACCACGGCTCAGTCATGCTTTTGAGTCCGTTTAAGGCTAAACTGGTTAAAACGCCACCATCAGAAGTCAAATTGTCCCTCCAGAGAAATAGGATTTTGCAAAATTCCACACAATATCTCCATAGACTCAGTTTCAATAAATACTGTATAAACCAACATTCAAGAACCAATTTCCAAAAACTGACAACTCAAACTGAATGCCATTGTACAATGGCACCAAGCCATTGAAATGAGGACAAAACCAATTACATAAACACATTTTAATTCCATCTTCATGTATGCCTTTCAATTGTAATGTTAAATAGAACTTTTAAGGACTGATACAGTTTTCAGTGTCACATGTTACAATAACCAAGTGCTCTGCACATAACACCTTCCTCCACCCGCTCTTGATAAGTCAGTTACGAATGTTCTTCAGCCAGTTTCTCGGCCTTCTGGACCACTTCTTCAATGGGGCCGACCATATAGAATGCCTGTTCGGGAAGGGCGTCATACTCGCCTGCAAAGTTCAATCAAGTCTTAATTACTAAGGCAAAGAAAACAGCCCTAAATGCAAAGCAATCTTATAAATGTGACACTTAACCAATATAAAAGATGGGGTACATACCAGCTAGAATGCTCTGGAATCCTTTTATGGTATCTTTGAGGGGAACCAGCTTTCCCATGTGCCCAGTGAACACCTCAGCCACCTGGAAGGGCTGAGACAAGAAGCGCTGAATCTTGCGGGCACGGGCCACGGTCAGTTTGTCCTCCTCAGACAGCTCGTCCATACCCAAGATAGCAATGATGTCCTGAAGGGATTTGTAGTCCTGAAAGCAAGGATTAAGTTATTAGGGAATATTACTGAAACTATACGAAGCCTAAAATGTGTTCAATAGTGCCTGTTCCAAATGAAGGGCATCACCAGTAGCACAAAAGCTTTAAAACTAACTCAAATTTGAGTCCCCCCAAAAAGACTCAAAACAGCCAAGTTTGTCCCTTCACCCACCTGGAGGATCTTCTGTACACCACGGGCCACATCATAGTGCTCTGCGCCGACGATGTTGGGGTCCATGATACGGGAGGTGGAGTCCAGGGGGTCCACGGCAGGGTAGATGCCCAGTTCGGCAATGGCTCGGGACAACACTGTGGTGGCGTCCAAGTGGGCGAAGGTCGTGGCAGGGGCAGGGTCAGTCAAGTCATCAGCAGGCACATAGATAGCCTTGAAGGCAAGACGACAGAATTACCCACCATGCATGTCAAATAGCAAGTGCCTCACTCAGTAGGGTGATCTGCTCACCTGAACAGAAGTGATAGAGCCCTTCTTGGTGGTGGTGATTCTCTCCTGCATAGTACCCATGTCAGTGGCCAGGGTAGGTTGGTAACCTACAGCGGAGGGGATACGTCCAAGCAGGGCAGACACCTAAAACAAAAGGTCACAGGGATATAGCATTTTTACCTCACCTTTCTCCCCTACTAGGAACACAGCCCAGATAATCTACACACAACAACTGCAATTAAATCCTCAACATCCTGTTACAATAATGTTTAACATGCATCAGATTCCAAAGCACTCATTAGCCATATGGGAGCTCTTCCTGGATCTAGACGACAGCTGAGCAATCAAGAGGGTTACATCACTGACCTCTGACCCAGCCTGGGTAAACCTGAAGATGTTGTCAATAAAGAGCAGCACATCCTGTCCTTCCTGATCACGGAAGTACTCAGCAACTGTAAGCCCAGTGAGGGCAACTCTGGCACGAGCACCTGGGGGTTCGTTCATCTGTCCGTACACCAGCGCCACCTACAGGGTGTGGGGGCAGTTCATGCAATTACCCAGTATTGGCTCCATTACGCTGAGGTATTTAAAAATTAACTTAATCTAATGGAGAGCAAGAGGGGTAGCCAAAGCATGCCTCACCTTAGAGGTGGTGTCTTTCAGGTTGATGACGCCAGACTCAATCATTTCATGGTACAAGTCATTTCCCTCACGGGTACGCTCTCCCACTCCAGCGAACACTGAATAACCACCATGGGCCTTGGCCACATTGTTGATCAGCTCCATGATGAGTACAGTCTTGCCCACACCAGCACCACCAAACAAACCTATGTTGAACAAAACCAGAGAAAATGGCAATAGGTATAATATACATCCAACAGTATAACTACAATGGAATCCAGCAAAAGGACGCATTGTCAAGTCACTACAGTTCAAGTAACCATCGGTTGAATGCATTACAGTATCTTTATGGAAGAGGAAAACAAGTCAAACCGAGTGTCCACCTACCAATCTTACCGCCCTTGGCATAGGGGGCAAGCAGATCTACGACCTTGATCCCAGTCACCAGGATTTCCTGCTCCACACTCATGTCTGTGAACTCCGGGGCTTCAGCATGGATGGGCGCAGTGCTGCCAAATTAAAAACAAATGTCATACTCAAGTCCTGAGCGACAACTTCAGCATAATCAACTAAACCCAATTACCAACTCATCAGTGAGATGAGACGAGATGGATCACATCATGAGACTCAGAACAAGGGAAGCGAGTCAGGCATGCATAGCGCACATGTAGTCTGGGGAACATTAAAAATAATCTGCCATTACACACTACAGAAACACATTCTTACCCCCAAAACGCATTAACTTCACTTTGGAACAAATTGAAATATCCAGTACTCACTGTTTTGTGGTGATGGGGCCCCTCTCGTCAATGGGCTCCCCGATAACATTCATGATCCTGCCCAGGGTCTCGGGGCCTACAGGAATTCTAATGGGGGCACCAGTATCAAGGACCTTCTGTCCACGGACAAGACCTTCAGTACCATCCATGGCAATGGTGCGCACAGTGCTCTCACCTGATAAACAAATCGCAAAATTAACACATCTGATTGATACAATTAATTAAAATGTAGCAAAGCAGAACTTAAATAGTTACATGCATCAGTCTTAACACATCTTCAAAAAATTGTATCAAAACTCCCAGCACTCCTCCAGAGGGGACTGGCAGAAGAGAACGCACACTAAAACTCACCAAGATGCTGCGCAACCTCCAGCACCAGTCTGCTCTCCCGGCCAGCGACTTCCAGAGCATTGAGGATCGGGGGCAGACCCTCGTCGAACTGCACGTCTACAACGGCACCAATAACCGCCACAATTCGGCCATTGGCCGTAACGGCTTTGGCAGCTGGAGCAGCAGCGGCATAGTTCCTACCTGTAAAAACAGAGGTACTTTAACATCATGCGAGAAGCTCAGACTGTCAGTATACTACTATGTAATGACTGAGAAACCAGTTGTCTACACGCATCAAACCTCATTCCCTTCAATTTCCATTTACTTAAAAAAATACGACTAACGTTAATAAATCGCTTACGTAAATCAGATTACCTTAATGCATACATTACCCGTCACCCAACTAATCAAGGAGCAAAAAACATGACAGACTATAAAGGATCCCGATAGAGAATGTCAAACATTGGATTACCCTACAGAGGCAAAGGGTCAAGAAGAGCAACTTGCTGTAACTGAATGTTACTGGTATCAAAACTAACGTTTCCAAGACATTACGATTTCAATGTCATCAGGTTTGTTAATCAGGGACAAGGGCTAAGCAGCTAAGAACGTCGTCCACCACATGACAAGGTCATTCGTTTTTTCACTACTAAAAACCACTTAATAAACTCAAAATTATACATCCTTAATAATTACGACACATGCGGCGAAGCTCTTAATATAACTATTTAGTTTACTGCAATGCATAAAACGAGAGATAATAACTTGAGGCCTGTACTAACAGCAGTCAACATGCAGCCATTTCATTCGTTAATCCTATGTTCAGAGCCTAAAAACAAAATCCAAAAAGACAAAGCGGCTTGCATAGTACTGCTTTAACTTACGTGAATAGAGCGCTGCTGGGGTTCCAGTGAAGGTTTTAAGAGGGTTAACCCCAGGCTTTAGAGCCTGCAGAGCCCCGGTGCAACAACGTCCCACAGCTCCGAGCATTGTTAAAATGGCTGAAGGTGGAAAAGGACAGCTATGTCGTTGGTTTTATAAAGCGATGGCTTTGGCTCGGTTAACTGAGCATGCGCACAAAATGTCGTCACCGCGTAAAACACTGAGCAGGCGTCCTATATTACAAGGGCAACCCTAGGACAGAGTTGTAGGATTTGATCGTTGTAATAACGTGATTTGGGTTATTTCAATATTTAAATCGTTCTGTAAACAAACATTCCCTCCCGACACTGCCCTGCTTTTATGCACATCCATTGTTAGAAAGTATTGCTTAAACTAATTTGAACTACTAACTTTATAACCAATAATTCTTTAAAACATTCAGCCAGCGTTACCTGTAACGCTCAAAAGATGGCAGCAAAGCCCCCTGCCATACAAATCAAAAGCAGATACAATAATCACTTTCTAATCCCATTTTGCGAGAGCGGTGTGCATTAGGGCTCCTTCACACCAAAAAAAAAAAAATCGGATTCGTTAATGAAATAATAAATAACAGTTTTTCCCATTTGTTTACAAAAAGTACATTCTCCGTTTTTTCAACCTTAAAGTGAGGGACAAATGTTTAGGGAACATATGTAATTGTTTAGACGTTAATAATGCATTCATGTTGGTGCATAAAATATTATTTATTAATCTCATCCACTTATCTAGACCTATGCACCGTTTGTTGCATTCATGGTACATTCAGTGTATTTATTATGTATTTGTAATTTAGATGTAAGCCTGTTTAATTAGTCACATGTCTAAATGGCTTAATGTATAAATTGCATGGGAACTGAAATGGAAACCAGGCTCTGGCCCTCACCCTCTCTATCAGCATCTCATTAGAGAATAAAAATTACAACAACTTTAGCAAAGTACTTCTTATGTAAATTTGTAGTAAATGTGAGCTAATGGTAAATGCGTTTAGAAAATCCCCCTAAATTCTAAAACAGATCTTATTATGCATTACCTAAGCAAGACAATGTAAAGAAACTTTCTTTACAAATAAGATGTTGGGCCCCCTTTGCCTTCAGAACAGCTTCAGTCCATCTTGGAAAACTACTTTGCAACTTTCGAATGGTTTCAGGTGAGATATTCAATGATTGTTCAAGAAATAAAGCCTCCAGTTCTTTGAAAGAGGAAGGAGGAGGAAATCTACTCTACCGCACTTTACGTTCCAGAACTTCTCATGAAGGTATAAGGATGTTTAGATCTGGTGATTAGGGAGGTCGTGGAAGGTGTTTGACTTCATCCTGGCTTTCATGAAACCCCTCTAGAGCAGTGTGTATTGGCCCATTATCATCTTGGAATATAGGAACATCTTGAGGAAACAATGTTGACATCGCAGGGTCATATTCAACGACATAACAACGACTCATCAGACCACATTACTATTGTTCACTGCTCAGAGGTCCAGGTTTCGTGCTCATTCAACCAGGTAATGTATTGCTGCCTTGGTTACAAGCAGTTTCCAAATGTGAAGCTTTCTGAAGCTGACAACATATAGTTTTTGTTGAGACTGGCTCATGGAGGTGTGGCTCTGTGAGCATTTTTGTGGTTATCCCTGCCGGTGATCTTCGCCTTGTCAGCATGTCCTCTGTCTTAATGCAGTTTCCCCTTGTTTGGAGTATGCCATCATGGTTTTTG
Organism: Hiodon alosoides; assembly: GCA_025775065.1. Classification (NCBI taxonomy): domain Eukaryota; kingdom Metazoa; phylum Chordata; class Actinopteri; order Hiodontiformes; family Hiodontidae; genus Hiodon; species Hiodon alosoides. Next base: position 2,009,282 of record JAOYSI010000017.1, on the reverse strand, counting down.
ACACTTGGTCCCCCTTGACACATTAAATTATTAAGTTATTTCTGTGACTGATGCATCGGCAATTCGGGCACCAATTATTCAACCTCAAAATCAGTTCTCCCTTGTTGCTTTAAAATCTTACATATTGCTGTAATGCTTTTAATACATCATTTATATGGGAAACTTGTTTAAATTTGGCATTTAAATTAATATGAAATGCATGTGTAAAATTATTGTAAATTGCAAATTGGTTACTTCAAGTCCTTTTTCGTTGAATGAGTGATCATTCCCAGACCTATGCCTCATTAGATGCTTTTTTTAAAAAATTGATCATTTACAAATCAGCGATAATTTTGACTGTTTTTCAATTGTGCTAAAGCCTGCATGACAAGTGGAGGAAAGGCTTGATGGTACTGCCAGCCTGCAGGCGCACAGGAAGCCGTCAAGAGACGCTCGTTAGCGACAAGTCAAGAGAACCCTTGCTGATTTCACCCACCCCAGCCAGAGGCTAAATTTTTAGAGCATCACCGCTGTGCTCTCTCAGTCACAACTCCAGGTCATTGGGCTCGGTCTGTGCTCGGACGAGCATCTTTACAGGTTTTTTTTATCCATAGCATATCCATTATTTACATTTGCAAATCCTTTGCAAAATTTATAGTTGTTAAAATGTGCAGTTATCAACCTTGCCCCTTTGGGGGAGGGTCACACATAGCAGTGTCTGAGAATACTTACATATTCCACAGACAGTTTTGACTAGCTTAGAAAAACCACCGCTCAGAACATTATGTAGATCCCTGGGGCAACAGCTGCAGAAATTCATTATTTTGTAATAGATGCATCCTCTGAATCAATCAACACTGGGAAAAAAAGGGATTTATAAATCCATAGCTTCACTAATTGACAATTAACCTCTTAAGATTGGCTCCTAAATCCTCTCAAAACTATTTCTCAAACTTCATATTTACTTTCAATTTTTTTTTTAACTATCAGATCTTTTCATTGGATATCTGTGCATCCCAATTTTGGGATGATTTTTTTATGGATCCTGCTCTACGAAAAACTTAGAGTTGATAGCTTATAAAAACACATGGTATGTGAACACCAAGTGCTAAACGTCCACAGGATACCTACACTGGAAACTGCAACAGAGAAGCCCTTCACTTGTCATGCCTGTCTGTACAGACAGGGAGGTATAGGACTCAAGTGGGGGAAGAAGCTGGTTAGGAACAATCCTGGTCAAAGGGGCCAGAAAATGGCAGAAGGAGTTGTCAGGGTCACAGGCGGTAAGTCGATCGATCAGGCAAACAGTCAAGGGGGAGAATCCTGGAGGCCACAGAGTAAACAGAGGTGAAGAACACAGAAAATCAGTAAACTAGAATAACACTCATAAATGCTGCTGGAAACAAACAAATGAAATCAGAGGGAAGCAGGAAACAGGGCTGGGGAGTGCTGGTCGAACGGGAACAGAGACCAAGTCCACATGGTGTTGAGGTATGTTAACTGAATAATTGCACATGGTGATAAGGAATATCTGACAGGGTTTCAGGGTTTAGAATTCTGGTGATGAGGACCTCTAGTGGTGAACTGGTGAAGTGTGGACTGTTGATATAACATCACAAAATTATATATTAATATATACATGATTGTATTTTTGACAGTTCCTTGATTTTGTTAATTTGATTGACTGATTTAATTTGTGAGCAAAAGTAGTGTGTTTAATTGATGACTAATTGGTTAGTCGGAAGCCATGTGCAAAGCAGTGCCTTGTTTAGCCATTTAGGCCCTGATATAAGTTCAGGTGGGCAAGCTGAGGGGCTGCATTTGTTAAAGTACCTATTTATACTTTAATCCCTGTTTTATGTTAGGAATGCCGGCCTGATTTCTGACCATAACCCTGATAACAATGATCATCCCCTAATCCAGTAACCACATTCAGCATCCCATTTTCTGGCTCTTTAATCCTATAATTATCAACAAAAACTCTGTGCAGTGTTGGAATGTAATTACAGTAATGCCTGAGAGAGTGATCACACACGCACATCTAATTAAACCATAGAATGCAAACTGTATGTCAGGAACAGGTTGACCAATCACATAGGAGGCCGGGAATAACACAGACGTCAATTAATCCACTAGACTTAACCAAAGTACTCAAACCTGGATGCAATGACAACTATAAATTATGTAAATTATATAAATGAGCCCTATTTCAGAATTTTAAGAGGGAGAAGAAAAACATGTCTCTGCAGGCCTCTGAGTAGAGTTGTCTGGGTCGGTTAACAACTTTTTCCCCTCTTCAATGGTTCCTGCACCTGGTCCTGATATTCAGCCTTCACTGCAATCAAGTTCACCCTCACTGCGCTGTAACTGAGGGGTGAAGACAGCATGCTGAACACGTGCCCCTCCTGAGTTCACCCTCACTGCGCTCGAGATCGACCTCACTGCGCTGTAACTGAGGGGTGAAGACAGCATGCTGAACACATGCCCCTCCTGAGTTCACCCTCACTGCGCTCAAGATCGACCTCACTGCACTGTAACTGAGGGGTGAAGACAGCATGCTGAACACGTGTCCCTCCTGAGTTCACCCTCACTGCGCTCGAGATCGACCTCACTGCACTGTAACCGAGGGAAGTACAACAGACAAGGAGCCGAGAGCCCAGTGTGCTGCCAAAACCGTATTCCTGTTAAATCACATTGTTCTTCCAAAACAGTTTTATTCCCTCATTAAAAAGAAAAGCCCCTGGCATCATAATGATAGATAAATGTTTTGTTTTTGGTTTTAGAAGGACGTTGGAACAAGACAGGTACTGGCTGTTAAAATGAAGAGAGAGAAAAATGTTTCAATGTTAAACGGGGTGGGCTGTAATACAAGTCCTGTACTTTACTGCCATTGTGTAAATGTATGCAAAATGCCATAGAAGCCATTAAAGCAAGAATAAGTATATGTACTAGAGGTTTTTTTTTTTGTTAATAATTGGACATTTTTGATCTTGAATGACAAAGATCACTGACAATGAGTGGTAGAAGTTTAAAGGTACGTTGGTACCTTAAAATGAGGTGCTTTCTGCCGTTGCGATTAAATTTTACGAAAGTCCACTGAACATAAAAAAAGGCCCTACGGTATCAGATTTCTTTAACTGAGAGTGAACTAAAATAAAATAAAATAAAATTGAAGTGGAGCAGCCCTCATCCACAGGCTTGTGCCTCCAGTACAACAGCCCACGGCCGGCTCTCACCAGAAGCCCATGTCTTTGTATGCCAGGCTGATGCTACCATGGGGAGGTACTTTCAAAGCTCTTACTCTCCGTCAACACAATCAAGGGATTTATTTATTTATTTTTGTGGTTGGACTTGTACAGAGCCGTTATTCAGTTCAGCATTCCAGCGTGACAGCTCTACTCTGACTGCCGTTTGCCTCCAGGTTAGAAGTGAGAGGCGCTGTCACCCTGAGCACAGCTGGCGCAGGGCTGCGCTGTTTTCCCAACTAGTCGGCACAGGACCCGACTTGATGTGCCCCAGCAGCAGCCACCCGGTTGAGGGAGTTGGGCACGCATGCAGGGATCAATAGCGGTCAGCCACTGAACCTTCTTCCAATGAGTGCTCTGATGCTTGGGAACGGATATGAAATACAGCCTTTTACGCGTTTGATCTTTAAAGACGGCGCCCATAGCTCCCGCCTGTGCACACATACGCACGAAAGCATACGTGCTGAGCATTACCGGCTCTTTTAAATGGGAATCTCGGCCCAGCTGGCGGTTTAACAAATTTCATGGGCGAGCTCTGCAGTGAGCGCGCTCCTCACTGCAGGTGGGTGAAGTTTACAGAAGAGGAGCTGTCACTACGTATCTCCCTCATCTCACACATGGCTCGAGCACTCACCACTGTGTACTGGGGAGGGGGGAGCGGGGTGGGGGGGTCACATCTGCCACTCCCCCTCCCCGCTCTCTGCACTCCGGGCAACAGCCGAACCTCGCAACGACACCGCTGCTGGCCACGTCTAACACATTTCTGTGTCTCGTTGCACAGGCCCTGAGGAAATGTACTGTCTCTAAGATCCAATACAAAATCTAAAGGATCAGTGGAGGAATCAGGATAACACAAAACAGTGGCAGACAAGAACTGACACAACCTCCAAACTTGGCAGCGCTTGTGTGGATTTATCAAGGAATTTAGCCTATCTTCTCCTCCCATTACTTCTAATGCCTAGTATGGTTGGCCTATAAATACCTGGAAAACCTCAAGAATACTTTTTAGTCATGTGAGTTGTTTAGTTTTTACTTCTCAAGGATGGGTGAGCTATATTTCTCTTCCAGACAATATTCTCACATAAGCTGGTTTGATTTTGTTTGTGTATATATAAACATATGCATTGAATGGTAATTTCTCTGTCCTAAATATAAGGTCACAGTGTTTCCTCAGATCGCAGAGTAACCTTAGAATTAGCCCATTCTATGTGAGAACAATGTCTTTAAGTTACTATACATAATTAGGGAAAACAGAAGTATTACAATAGTTACACTTAACCTAGAAGACCCCTCTACCCCCTACAGTCTCATCTTAATGTGGGCTGAAAGCCTGGGGTGTCTTGAGGTTCCACCTCTCTTTAAAAAGGGGAGGGGAGAGGGGCTGTTTCGCACAACGAAACGGTCTGCCAGAAGGATGGCTGCTGGTGCTGCTGTTGCTGCTGCTGCCTCTGCACGCTCTGCAAGCTAGCTTCTGCTCACCGCTGGAAAAATCACCTCACACACCGTACTCTGCGAGAGGAGACCTGAGGAGACCTGGGAAGACCTGAGGAGACCTGGGGAGACCTGGGGAGACCTGAGGAGACCTGAGGAGACCTGGAGAGACCTGAGGAGAACTGAGGAGAACTGAGGAGACCTGGGGAGAACTGAGGAGACCTGAGGAGACCTGGGGAGACTTGTGGAGACCTGGGGAGACCTGAGGAGACCCGATTCTCAGGAGTGAGTCCTCCCGTTGCTTCTCCGTCACCCATTTGGGCTTGTCAGGTATGTCCCAGCCATCATTTACCTCCACCCCGTTCTTCAGCTGATTGATCCTGAGCATTTCCCGATTGGATTGAAAGATAGCCACTAAATTACTTCCTGCTTTTGTGAGGAAAAATTTCTACAAGATTAGTTATAGCTGTGCGTGACATGGTCTGGCTTGATAATGGTGTGTACAAAGAACACTGGGACAGGTGGATTAGTCTTTGTTACTGTGGTGATATGTCTTCCCTAGGAGGCACAATGGTGTACTCCTCTCTAGTCTGTCTGCTGTTGCTGATAGGACTGCCGGCACTCTGGGCTCAGGCTGACGATGATGATAGAAACACAGTAAAGAAGACTAAGAGCAAAATTCTGAGCCCAAACACCATACTGAAGCACAATGGAAAAGGTGAGAGTTAAAATTACCCACCTCAACGAAGGCATTCCCATCTACGGATGGGTTCAGGAGCTAAAACTTTCAAATGAGCCTTCAAGTTTTTTCTTACTTTCATAATCGACCCAAAGCTTGTCCAAAACTTTAGATTGTGTCCTTTATTTTATTTTATTTTATTTTATACATTAATATATTATGGCATGAAGCTCCCCACTCCCATGAAACAGAACATCCATCACACCTGCCTCATGTTGCAGTCTCACAGGCTTCTAATTTTTCCAGGGTGTTGGTTTCCTCAGGACCATTCTCTCTGTCACATTTCACAACACACATCATTTAATGTAACACACATAAGATCTATATATCCTTTTTCTTCCCAAAAGATCAAAAGTCTAGTTATATTTTTCCAATGCTAGGGAGCCCAGTAAGACTTTACAGAATAAACAGCTGTATATCTAAGTGCTAATCTTGAGCCTCAGTATCTGAAGTAGCTCTGGAGGTTGATTGGCAGCTGCACTCCCATGTTTCTAACCCAACCCCCCTGCCCCCCTCGGCTTCAGCCGCTGTAGATCACCACTGCAGTCTGGAGCTGGCGTTTCTGGTGGACAGTTCGGAGAGCGCCAAGGAGAACCACGAGCAGGAGAAGCAGTTTGCTGTGGATGTGGTGGAGCGACTACAGACCGTCCAGCTGAAAACAGGTCGCCGTCTGAATTGGCGTGCGGCGCTGCTCCAGTTCAGCAGCCAAGCAGATGTGGTACAAACTTTTACACAGTGGAGAGGCCCGGAGAACTTTAAAGCCCAGGTCATGCCCATCATCCACATCGGCCAAGGCACATTTGCCACCTACGCCATCACCAACCTCACCAAGATCTACCTGGACGAGTCCAGGAACGGTGGCTCCAAGGTGGCCATCCTGTTGACCGACGGCTACTTCCACCCCAAGAACCCGGACATTATGTCCGCTGTTTCCAATGCTAAGACTCAAGGGGTGCGGTTCTTCACCTTGAGCATCACTCCTGACGGCGACATGGCCAAGCTGCAACAGCTGGCCAGCTCACCTGCCTCCCGGTTCCTCCACACCTTGAAAGACTCCCAAATCACAGAGACCATCGTCAAGCAGATAGTGAGTACTGCATCGCTTGGATGATTTGAAAAAAGTGTTGACCAAAACCAATCGAGAAAAATTATGTAAAGAGTAAAACAAACATCTGACAGGTAAAAACTTGTCTTAGGCCAGATAAAATAAAGCTTGAATCCTGGTGACTCAAAGCTTTCACGTAGTCCCAGTCCACGTTTGTGGCACCAGTTGCAGCTCTCTCTTTGGTTAACCACATGGCTGGAAAAGGGCATTCATTGATTTTAAATGCAAAATGACTCCTCCCTGGTTGGCCACACCTCTCCAGGGATGCTACATTAGGAGAGGATGAGCATAGAGTTATTGCACCACTATTGCACCACACCTTTTTAGAAAAGACTGCACCACTGATTGTTGATTAATTTCTGTCGTTGCTTGGAATTGATACTGAAAAGTTATGGGAACTTTGCTGTTGTTCTATCCTTAGATTCTGTTAGATTCTGATTCTGGGGCAGCGGGTGGTTTAGTGGTTAAGGTGGCAAGCTTGAAACCGAAAGGTTTCCCATCCCAGCTGTTGTCCCCTTGAGCAAGGTACTTAATCTGAATTGCTTCAGTAAAATATTCAGCTGTATAAATGCATGAATGTAGAAATGTAAGCTCTGGAAGTCGCTTCGGATAAAAGCATCTGCTAAGCAACAAAAATGTAAATGTAATCCTAAATTTGAACTTTTCTATGAGGAACCAGGTGCCGTTTTTGTTACTAGATGAAATTATTTACTTTTGAAACTCACAAATCACATTCCAGGATGGTGGCCAGATGGCATGTGTGAATAACCAAAATGTCTTCTGGGAAGCATAGTATAACAGGCTCACACCAGCCTTTCATTACATTACAAGTACCAAACATTACATTTCCAAAAAATCATTCTGTAATGATTTGTAACCACCAGTGTCGTTAGCCTTTAGAGCAGAACAGCAACATTACAGCAGTGAGCAATGCCTGGCTTCTAATGAATGTTGGTTTAGGTGATGGTTTCAGTATTTTGGTTATTATTACGAAGTCTTTCACAGAAAGAAATCTGCGTGTGTAATATTTACAGCTTCAGCGAGGTACCAATTATCCGTCATTAGCATGTGGTTTTTCTGTGGAATCTGGGCTTCAGGAGAAGGTACAGTCCCAGGTCCTAGGCATACGATGAAACATCGGCAAGACTGTGCATGTGATTGAATATTTCAAATGCTGTGTATTCACCTGTCCTCTAGCTTTAATATGGCAGCCGCAGATAGGCTCCATTTAGTGTTATATTGGGTTAGCTGTAGCGGGTTGCATATTGGTTTATATGTTGGACTTACAACCAAAAGGTAATGTGTTCATGTTCCAGGAGTTAAGGTAACGTTAAGGTAATGCAGTGCCACAGAAGTCTTGCTTAGCAGAATAGATTTATCGAGCGCATTGGAGTCTAATATTACTAAACTCGTAGGAGCCTCTGCTTTAAAGCCCCATTTCTACATCAAAGGAGCATGAATCCCGTGACCTCAGGCTTTGTCTATAATTGGCCTGTACTTGGCTGCTGGTAAGAGTAAACTGACATGTATTGTAGTTAGACAGACCTCTGTACAGAAACATAGTGCTGGTGCTTTAGCCCATACTGAATGTACTTTGCAAGAGGTTTGTTTTTGCGGATTCTCAATCATTCCAAAACTCAGACACAAGCTTTTCATTCAGTAAGTTGCACCCACAATAATTCTATTGAAAAACAGTGCTCTGATGCCAAGTAGGACTCTTTTTCTAGTTAGAGTTATTTAGGATCAAACTGTCTATCAACAGGGTGTGCATGTTTTTGTTATGGGTTCAAAATGAAACTAAATCAAGATTAGAACTGATAACACAGGCAGTGGGGGGTGTTGGAATCTGAACCAAATTATGAAAAGTTAAGAGGCAGAGAAGGAAATGCTGTTTCGGAGTCAGAAATAAAATGTATTATTGTTATATATATACCTGCATCACAATGTCATTTTAAAACATCCCAGAATGCCATTATTAGTTTAAATAACTTTTCTGTACTTTATACGACTTTTCTATTGTTGGAACCCAGTTAAAATATTTCCTTTCCCCAATTCTCAAAAGATTGCAATATAAATCTCAATCTTCTTTGTTGGAAATGTTTGTACGAGCAAATTCGACTTTTTTCATTCTGTTTTTTCTGCTTCACAGGCAGAGTTGGTTGATGAAGAGGTAAGGGTCATTTTCATTTACTCCAGGGGCAATTCACTTTAAAGCATTTGATCACAACTTCTGTGCAGGTGAATGCTGCTTAAACCAACACTGAAACACAATGTTAGAAGGTAAGTGACTGTATATCTGCAGAGGTGAGTGACTGTCTGCCCCTCTGTTCAGTGTCCTCCAGACTACAAATGTGCCTGTGACAAGGGAGAGCGGGGACCCGCTGGCCCTGCTGTGAGTATTTCCCTCTGGCTCTCACACATCCAGCTAAAAAATGCCTCCACACACATGTTTTTCTTTAAATCTTGTCTGTTAAGTCGTAGGACATGTTGATTCTGACATTGGCGATGAGAGCTGGCTTGGTGTAGATGGGCTGCATTTGGTCACATCAGAAATGACAGGACCTACCTCTGCTGTCCTCCGCTGGTCTCCCAGGGATGGAAAATTAGACTAAGGTTTCGTGCAGTGACTCAAACCCATTCTCCCCAACCCCTGACAGCCACAACATCCAGGTTATTTCTCAACAGAAGTACAGGTATTCTTGTGGACGGATTCAAAAGGGTTATTGCTCCCTGTTTATTTGATGGTCAGAAAACAGACACTATCCGCTATCCAATCACTGTAAAGGACGAACCTCTTTCAACCACCTGTCAGATTGTCTCCTGACCTGTCATCAGGTATGCACCTTACGCCCCACCCCCTGGGAGGAAACCTCACAGCACTCTCACAGCGGCCCCACGCTTAAGCCTGAGCGTGGAATTGTGGGAGCCAGGCCATCACGCTGCACTGCCTCGGTGGTTAATAAATGACTCACGAGGCAGTAAAAACTAAGCTTCCGTCTCATGCTGGCTTCTCTGTGCCTGTCTGTGCCTGTCTGTGCCTGTCCTTTCTTCTACAGGGGAAGAAGGGTCGCCCAGGAGACGATGGAGCAGTAGGGCCTAAAGGCCATAAGGTTCCTGTTCTCAGTTCTCTACAATTCCATTTACTCAAATTCATATCTTTGTATCTTTAATGTGTCCAGCACAAATTGGCACAATATGTTCTGATTTCTGCTTTCCTCTCAGGGTGAGAGTGGACTGAGTGGACTTCCGGGTCAAAAGGGTTCCGAGGTTAGTTTAGTCATCAGGGGTGCCCCTACAGTCCCACTCAGAGCAATGACTATTAGCGCCAAGCATCCAGTCATCCTACGTTTGTTTAAATAAATAAAAAAATCAGATATGACTTTACACACCGTATGTAGTGTGTCTATGCTGGATTCACTCTATCCTTGACTCCACTTCTGTTTTTATTTCACAGGGCAAACCTGGTTACAAGGGGGAGAAGGTACTCAATTCTTCACTGTTGTGACGTGCAGTCAGTCTTAAATATGACACAGTAATGATGTTCTGCTCTTCTGGTGAAGGGTGAGAGAGGAGAATGTGGCACCCCAGGCATTAAAGGAGACCAGGTATGTATAATATTAATTTATACACCAATCAGCCATAACATTATGACCACTGACAGGTAAAGTGAATAACACTGATAATCTCGTTCATGGCACCTCAGTGGGTGGGATGTTTTAAGCAGCAAGTGAACATTTTGTCCTCAAAGTTGATGTGTTTGAAGCAGGAAAAATGGGCAAGCGTAAGGATCTGAGCGTCTTTGACATGTCCCAAATTGTGATGGCTAGACGACTGTGTCAGAGCATCTCCAAAACTGCAGCTCCTGTGGGGTGTTCCCAGTCTGCACTGGTCAGTACCTATCAAAAGTGGTCCAAGGAAGGAAAAGCGATTAACCCGCGACAGGGTCATGGGCAGCCAAGGCTCATTGATGCACATGGGGAGCGAAGGCTGGCCCGTGTGGTCCGATCCAACAGACGAGCTACCGTAGCTCAAATTGCTGAAAAAGTGAATGCTGGTTCTGATAGAAAGGTGTCAGAACAAACAGTGCATCACAGTTTGTTCCATATGGGGCTGCGTAGCCGCAGACCAGTCAGGGTGCCCATGCTGACCCCTGGCCACTGCCGAAAGCGCCTACAATGGGCACATGAGAATCAGAACTGGACCACGGAGCAATGGAAGAAGGTGGCCTGGTCTGATGAATCACGGTTTATTTTACATCACATGGATGGCCGGGTGCCTGTGCATCGCTTACCTGGAGAACACATGGTACCAGGATGCACTATCGGAAGAGGGCAAGCCGTCGGAGGCAGTGTGATGCTTTGGGCAATGTTCTGCTGGGAAACCTTGGGTCCTGCCATTCATGTGGATGTTATTTTGACACGTACCACCTACATAAGCATTGTTGCAGACCATGTACACCCTTTCATGGCAACGGTATTCCCTGATGGCATTGGCCTCATTTAACAGGATAATGCACCCTGCCACAAAGCAAACATGGTTCAGAAATGGTTTGAGGAACACAACAACGAGTTCAAGGTGGTGACTTAGTCTCCAAATTGCCCGGATCTCAATCCAATTGAGCATCTGTGGGATGTGCTGGATAAACAAGTCCGATCCATGGAGGCCCCACCTCGCAACTTACTGGACTTAAAGGATCTGCTGCTAACGTCTTGGTGCCAAATACCACAGCACACCTTCAGAGGTGGAGTCCATGCACACCTAGTGGAGTCCATGCCTCAAGGAGTCAGGGCTGTTTTGGTGGAAAAAGGGGGACCTACACAATATTAGGCAGGTGGTCATAATGTTATGGCTGATTGGTGTATATATATATATATATATATACACACACACACACACACACGCAC
>JAOYSI010000017.1:1964097-1988116 GCA_025775065.1 Hiodon alosoides | reverse complement strand
CTGCTGCTGCTGCTGCTGGTGGTGGTTGAAATTATTTTCATGCTCAGCCGCAGTTTCCACTTTTACAGTGCAAAGGGGGATTGGTCGTTGTTGCCATGGTAACTGACTGGAACTCTGACACCTCATTGGCAGGCCTCTGACAATCTCTTTGCTTTCATTTGAATTACTTTTCCTCAGGGAAAGATTTCGAAACGGATTACCCGGCAAGTGCTGCAATACCGCTGATAGAAAAGAGGACAACAGTGAAAAAAAAGCAGGTTTTAAAACACGCAGCATAGGTTGAAAGCTAAAAGAGGAGCCACGGTTGGCATTCCAACCAAAATCATAATTTTGTCACGGAAATTAACACTACAACTGAACAGGATCCGAGACCTGGGGAATGTGTGTAAACATGAGCGCCTGCTAACCTGCTTGAGTTTAGCATTACTTTAAAACTAAATAAGCACAATTAGAGGGACAACAATATAATCAGCTACAAATATACACACTGTCTGGTCCTAGTTTAAGCAGAGTGATTTTCATCACAGCTTATTATTGTTTTTAGTTTTAGTCTTTTCTGTTTCATACAGACCATTAAAAGGATTTTAACTTTTTTTTTTACATTGACTCCTCCAGTTGGAATTTGGAGTGTATGTTTAACGGTGTGTATTTGTTTTGGATAGAGCGCTGAGGCGAATGACAGAACATGAAGATTAGAGCAAAGAGGAAAGTGATATCAGCCAGGAATTCCAATTTGTTACTTTGTGAGATAATTTGATTAAAATATTTTGGTTTACGTTTTCCTCTCTAAGTAGATACAAGGCCCAGAACCTCTAGGTTTTACTTATTTGTCATTGGATGTTTGAGCAGCCCGGGTATATGGGCACTGCTGGAATTAATCATTTTACAAGGTTCTGCAAGGGTTACGACCTTAATGTTTAAAACCAACGTTTGTTCAACAAATAAAAACCAAAAAGAAGATTGGTTTAATCAAAATGAACATAATCATCTGGGAAAAGAAATGCTGGTATACTGTATAGTTTATTTTTAAAGATCCTCTAACAACATTAATAGTCAGGAATATTCTGTGTTAGTGTCCTCACATGCTTACACAGTTGAGAATGAGAAATTAGATTTCTTTGTCTCCTGCTGTTTTGCACAAATAACCTGCTGCTTGAGGAAAGTGAATGGGCAGTCTATGGTGTTTATTTTCTTTAATAGAAAAAAGTAGTGAATCATTTTATTGGAATGTAATATTGAAATGTATCATGGACCCTTTTATCTATGTTTTTTTTCTTTTAAAACAACATGCGTGGAGAGATCTATTTAAACATGCTGAAAACAATCAGTTGATGTCAATTTGGTTAGCTTCACTATTCTACAGTGGAACAGTTTTTGGATACATGAATATTTTCCAACATTGAGGCTTTTGGCCTGCCCACCTCACGTATAAAGATTTAGAATGGCTGAGGCTTTTGGTCTGCCTACCTCATGAATAAAGATTTAGAATGGCTGAGGCTTTTGGTCTGCCTACCTCATGAATAAAGATTTAGAAAGGCAGAGGCTTTTGGTCTGCCTACCTCACGAATAAAGTAAATCTGATGAAGCCCAAGATGCATTTTTTCCTATAGGACTATTCTCCCTCCTTCTGCTCCTCGCTCACTGTTTTCCTTCTCTTTCATCCCTTTCTCCTCCACCACCCTCCCCTCCGCCTCTCTCCTCCCAGGGGCAAGGCTGAGTGAAGATGTCGAACTCCGCTGCTTCCTATGACCAGCTGCTCCGGCAGGTGGAGGCTCTCAGGAAGGAGAACACCCATCTGCGCAGAGAGTTGGAGGACAACTCCAACCACCTGTCCAAGTTACAGAATGAGACCTCAGACATGAAGGTGAGGAGGGTTGGGGCATGGTTTGGTTCCTCTCAACAGCCTGGTCTTCTGCCTAAAACCTTGCTGTTCCTTTTACATTAAGACTAAAGCCTAAGGGATCAGTGTTTTTTTGATGAAGTTAAGGCTGTAATACCTGTAAAATATTTAGTGGATTTACAAGTATCGTTTTGTAGTTCCTCAAGATGATCCTTTCCCCTCTATCCCATAATACCCACATTTTGCCAGTTTCCACCAAGAAATGGACTTAAAAGCAAATATTAGAAGCAATATTCCCTGTTTTATTACACACAGAAAACAACCCTATCACCACCGCTAAAATAGAGACAGGTCTGATCCTAACATTGTGCCTAAATGTAGCAATTTTTAAACAGGCACGGATTCTAAATAGCTACATAAAAAAAATAAAAAATAAATTGGAATAGATTTTCAACAGACTAGTACTACCTATGTATCGTAAGTCCATTTTTTCCATGGTCATGGCTTACAGGAGCTTAGATGCCAAACTGCTTTGAATAGCAGCTAGCCCCTGACTGATTTATCGTGACCCAGGTTCGATAAACTAGCTCAAGGCGCTAATGCTTTGTGGTGACCATGTCACGGCCATGGGCGTTCTCATGCCTGTCCGTGTGAAAGTAACTGTATAAAAGTACAAACGTGTCACAAATGTACAAACATCAAACGGCCTTTGTGCTCGCAATGACCGCGGGAGAAAAGGATAAGGGATCGAGGGAGGAAAAATACATTGGATGGTGGATCGATCTCTGTTGCGTTCATGTCCGGCTCAGGTCCTGAGTTCTTGTAAAGAGGCAGGGTAAAATTTCTCTCATTGCAGTTTTTTCCATCAAATCATGTGTCTCTTCTATGTGTAAGATTCAAGCGAAACAAATTAAGCTCACGTTTTTACATATAAAAACAATATTCTCAAATTATGTTGTTGACAATTACTTTAAAAAACTAATATTTATTGTTATAGTTATGTGAGAATAGCTTTGATCTGCTTTTTCGTTGAACAGGATTGGACTCACTAATTAAAGTTTAGATGTATATCCCTCTTTTAAAATGAAAGTGCCCATGAAGCCAGAATTTCAGAATGTTTTTAGGATATACTAATCTGTGAGATATTGTAGGTCATTTAATTTTTTTGTAACCCAGAAGAGAAAATACTGAACCTGAATTACTGGCAGCAAGGTTTTTAATCTAAACGACCTGCCAACATTTCAATTATTTGAGAGAGTAGAAAAACGATCAAATCAAATCAGTAAATAATAATCCAATCAAATAAACTTTAATGAAATAATAGAAAAATAATATTAAGATTAAATCAATTAAAAAGAAATGAGCTGAAAATACTTTGTAGGAGTGTTTATGGACAAAATATAGTCAAAAATCCAATCAGAAAAGAACCATGTAAAAACACAGTGCAGTATCCAGATTGGCACAAATGTACAGCTGCTGTCCATAACATAATTGATCATTCTCCCTTCCACTTCCTGTTTTATCTTGTCACTTGTAAATCACAGACCTTTCTCTGACCGTCAGGAGAATGGGCTGCAACAAATGGCGGCCTACCTGCCTCACTAGTGAACGGCAAGCTGTTTTCCTGGGTCGGATGTTAAACAGTCATTGTACTTGCTCAGGCCCTCTCGCTAGTAGTTGCCATACAGTGCATACCTTCCATCCAACATTCTACACTTAACATCTGTCGAGCACAACTGGGTTAATTCCTTGTTTAATCTTTTGTCCTGCGTTAAGTACAAAAAACAAACAGAAAACCGAGACATTCGATGGAACTAAAAATAGACGCTGGTTTGCAGGGAAGATTTTTATTGACCGATGAAAACCAAAACCAGCTCTAGCCTGGCTTGCTAACAGGAGAACAGTTACATAAGAGACCGAAATTATTCTGCCGGCACTTCTGTTGTGCGTCTGTAAAAATGTTACTTACAGACTGGACAAATAAGGATTTCTCATTTCATACCTATGTTCTATTTTTCATGTCGGAACTGACCTATTTAGGAGAAACTAATCCATGTCCAGAATTTGACATTCCAAGAAAAAGTCCTCGATGGAGCAATTATA
The DNA here is from genome assembly GCA_025775065.1 of Hiodon alosoides. Classification (NCBI taxonomy): domain Eukaryota; kingdom Metazoa; phylum Chordata; class Actinopteri; order Hiodontiformes; family Hiodontidae; genus Hiodon; species Hiodon alosoides. The sequence goes on along the minus strand of JAOYSI010000017.1, from coordinate 1,984,173 downwards.
TATAATTGGAGTACGTTGGAGTTTTATCCATTGGAGTTCTATCCATTGGAGTTTTCTTGGGTTATAGGAGGTACTCATGCAGCTGCAGAGCAAACTAGAGCAGGAAGCCTGCACACTGGCCTCGTCAGGGAGAACGGATGTGCTGGACCAGCTTAAAGGTATGTTGGACTCTTCAGTTATAGAAGTCATAGTGAAATTCTGCTCAGGCTGTTGCTAAACCTCAGTAAACAGGATAAAAGTTGCTAATTAATTTTTAAAAAATATATCTTTTTTTCTTTTATTCTTTTCTTTTTTTTTTATCATGTAGAGTTGCACATGGATTTGACCAACTACTACGAACTGAAGTACCAGCCTCACAATCTTCGCGTGCTACCACAGAGCTTGGCTCCCCAGTCCGGAGAAGGGGAAGACAGACTGTTACTTCCGCCCTCCAGCATAGCGAGGGTCAAGAGTCCTCTTTGCACAGCCACACGTCTAGGTTCCTCTCTCTCAGGGGAGGGGGCCGCTGTTCACCCCGGACCACCACACCTTCTTGAGGGGACTCAGCCTAAGGCAGGCGCCATAGGAGAGGGCCGGGTCACTGCCCAACACTTGGAGGACCTCTGTAAGGAGAGGTAATGGGATTGGAGGCCTTCATCTTTAAACTGAGGTTTTTACTCTGTGTTTGTTTGTCTGTTCATGTGGCCCCTGTCGCTATATAAATGCAGTATGGCGGGACCTCAACTATATATTTTCACTTTACACAATCCAATAATAAGTGGATGTGTTTTTCATGGGATGTGTGCTGCCCTGAGATATGCCTGTATTCCAGGACCATGCTTCTAAGTGAGATTGAGAAAGAGGAACGGGAGCGTCGTTGGTACTACTCTCAGTTGCAGGGATTGTCTCAGAGGCTTGCTGAACTGCCACGCATTGACACTGTGAGTACAGGTAGTTTGCACAGATTCACACCGCACCACTCTGCACTGCCCAGACATGGATAATATATAAAATGGATTACAAGCCTACAAGAAAAATATCACCACAAATGTGAGTAAGCAGAGGGGGTTGACAATATTAGTTATACTTGATCTAATCTATCCCTCCGTCTATACCTTGTAGTTCTCAATGCAGATGGACCTGATACGCCAACAACTGGAGTTTGAGGCACAACAGCTACGTTCAGTCATGGAGGAGCGGTTTGGGACCAGCGATGAAATGATGCAGAGGACACAGGTGGAGAGAAAGATTGCCAGCCTTGTGTTTGTTATACTGGAAATTAATTTAAATTGGTTTCACTATTTATAACATGATTGATAAGTTGAGACAAGTGAATTGTGAATAGGGGATCGCGAAAAGGGAATTGCGAACCAATTGCGAATCAATCAATGAATCAAGCCGGAGGAACTGAACCTGTTGCCTGACCGGCTAATAATAAAATATGATTTTAAAAAGGGGAAACAAAACTGCACAAAAATGATGTAGCCGCACAAAGATGTGGTCCGCTAAGATGTTCCCCGGGTGAGGGAAAGCTGCGGTGGAGTCTCCTGCAGGTGTACTGGCTGCCGTGAAGACAAACGGGTGGAGTTCTGCATGGTCAGCGTGCCCGCGTCTGTGCTCTCTCACTGCAGATCCGAGTGACCCGTCTGGAGCAGCTGGAGAAGGAGCTGCAGGAGGCAAAGGAAGCCCGGGCCACCCAGGAGAAGACCCCCCCGCCAGATAGCCAGGTGAGACAGGGGTCCCCATATCACCCTCCTTAGGAGACGGGTATATAGGCATCAAATATAGGTGGATAAGAGTGAAACATGTAAAAGTGCCTCATTAGCCTGCTGTCTAGTTTTAAGGAATTACTTCACATAATTCGCATTGCTGAAATAATTATCATGCTTTTACGCGCAGGATAAGAAAGCCTCTCTATTACATATGATGTTTTTGCGTCTGCTTCTCTTAGTTTGAACTAGAGACATTAGCTCCACTTGTTTCCTATCCACTTAGCTTCCCTTTCTCTGAATGTTTTATGGATGTGATGAAATCTTGAGACCGGTTTTAGAGGGAATTTCACAGACGGCCCAATGTGTTCCTGGGCTGAGAAAATATTATGGTTATGTGCTGGAGTAAATATGCGAGATATGCGTTCTTGTTAGTGCTTGTGAACAAATCTATGGTTATACCTGGAAAAAAATGTGACTGCAGTGACTCATCAGTATTAATAAAAGCATAAAGAAGAGGGTAAATCATGTTTAAAATGGCCAGCTTGAGAAACCAAAAATGCAGTTTTAAATGGATCGTTTAATTTTAAGACATTTTAAAAATGTCAAAGAAAAAAATTCTAAGTAATGCAGAATGTTTAAAGGGCTTTGCACAGTTTTATATTTCTGTCCACTCAGTTTGAATAAATTATAGGCAGCGTTTGAATAAATAATTGTGAGCATTTTCAAGTTGTGAAATTTAGAGACTACATAAAACCTGAACTAAAATCTGAACTACTTTTCCAGTCCAATTTATTCAACATGTATCAAGCAAATCAATCTCCTTAAACTTACTGTGAGATACAATATGATCTGTTTCTCCTACACCTGTACCGAGCGTCATCCTTGAAGTGACATAGCGGTGTTGCTGGCACCAGATTGCTATCCAACCTTGTGCTGCTCTCTGGCTATGCGGGTTTCATGTTGCCGTGCAGAAACTGGGCTACGCCTCGAACGGGCTCTGCTCTGATTGGTTGAGCGGAGTGCAGCAACAGCTGTGTCTGAGCACTGCAAGCCAGAGAGATGAGGAGTGCTTATTTCAACCTGAGTGGGTGTCAGACTTAGTCTTGTACAGCAATGAGCTTCAGTGAGAGGACCTATCATTGCTTTCTGCATTTTCTCTGGGGTACCATGAAGCTGTCAGTACATGAATCTCTTGGTTTTTCCACTTTTTTGGTGGGCAAGGAATTTTTTTACGTTCATCCCATTCGTCATCAAACCACCCTGTCCTATAGTCAATAATGAAGTTGTATATACTCTTTTTGACATTGAGATGGCCTTCAAAATCCTTGTGCAGCCTTTCATTGTTAGGATTATTACGGTGGTAAGATGTCCTGTGTCTTCTGTTCTGTTTCTGTCTGGAAAAAAAAGGACAAGGCTTGGCAAGACCGGAAATTCAATTAAGAAGCATGATAATGGAGGGTTTTTTGTTCACGATATCTGTTTTGTCTCTTTCAGGTCATTGGATATGAGAAGCCAGTTATTCCAGAACCTGAGAGTAATACCTCTGTTTCTGAAGGAACCGCAGAAGCAGGGGGAAAAGTAAGAGCATAGATGCGGCAGATTGCAATTCGTGATAGGGTCAAACTAAATGCAAGCCTTCTAACTGCATGCCTGGGCCCAACAGGTGGAGATGGTGTTCTGGCTACTCTCTATGCTGGCTACTAGGGACAGGGAGGAGATGTCCCGCACGTTGTTGGCAATGTCCAGCTCCCAGGACAGCTGCATTGCCATGCGCAAGTCAGGCTGTGTCCCTCTGCTGGTACAGATCCTGCATGATGGGCTGGGGACCACAGGGGAGGCCTCTGGTGGCGGGGGGTGCAGCCGAGAGGCTCGGTCCCGTGCCAGCGCAGCACTGCACAACATGGTTTACTCCCAGCCGGATGAGGGACAGGCACGACGCGAGATGAGGGTTCTGCATGTGCTCGAGCAGATTCGCTCGCACTGTGAGAGCGGCTGGGATTGGATGGAGGGCCACCTCGGGACTCCTTCCCCAGGGGGAACCAAAACAACAGGTGAATGGGGGTTTATCAAGATGGAAGACTGAAAGAACCACTATGAATTCTGAGGAAAGTAGCACTATGAATTCTGAGGCCAGTGCCTTTACTTGTGATCTATATTCTCAGTAATCCTGTTGTATTTTTGCAGACATTCCTGAACCAGTGGAGCCGCAGATCTGCCAGGCCATGTGTGCTGTCATGAAACTCTCCTTTGAAGAGGAGTACAGACGAGCCATGAACGAATTAGGTGGGCACTGTCCCCAGTAACTGACCCCTTTTGTGTCATTGACAGCATTTATCCCATTGATCGTGGCAGGGAGTAGATTAACAAAGTCATTTCCACTTTGCATATTGATGCATAAAGCGCTCTGCATTTCTTTGATTAGAGTAACTAAATAAAACGGTACAGCAAAACAATTTTTAATTCTATATAAAAAATATATAGGGTTTTTCAAGGGGTTTGACAATATGATTCTAGGTTGGGGTATCCTGGTCCACATGTTGCTGGCCATGTATCCTTGATGGAGGAGTTTCTGGTCTGTTTTTCAGGTGGCCTACAGGCAGTGGCAGAACTGTTGCAGCTGGACCAGGAGTTGTATGGCATGCAGAACGATCCACTTAATATGGCCCTCCGACGCTACGCTGGCATGGCCCTCACAAACCTTACCTTTGGAGATGTTGTCAACAAGGTAGTTGCAAACGTTATGCGTGATGGCATTCCAGGCATATGAATGTTTTAGGTGCAATCAGAAAAGCATTCGACAGAAAAGTCTAGTCATAATGGTTAAGTAAAATGTGCAAACTCTTAAGCTACCCGAATAACAATCCACTAACTTATTCATGTGTATAGGTAACAGAATACTGATTTTGTCATTTCAGGCCACACTCTGCTCCAAGAAAAGTTGCTTGCAGGCAATAGTGGCTCAGCTTGCATCTGAAAGTGAGGAGCTGCAGCAGGTACAATAATATTCAAATGTCTTCATTAGGAAATGTTACGAAAATTTTTTTCTGTATATGTTTCGCATAATTGTTCAAATTGTCCCTTCCGTCTACTACCAGGTAGTGTCAAGTATTCTGAGAAATCTGTCCTGGAGAGCTGATATTAACAGCAAGAAGACACTAAGGGAAGTGGGTAGTGTCTCTGCACTAATCACCTGTGCACTTCAAGCCACTAAGGTAAGATTACATTCAGACATGGTGGTAACTTTTTTTGCCCCGAGTTCAATAAATCAATAATGCTTCGCTATAATGCAAGTTATTCTGAATTTCATCTGTTTAAAAATCTGTTATTTTATAGAAAAAATAATAAATCCCTTTTACATACAATTCAGGAGTCCACCTTGAAGAGTGTGCTGAGCGCACTGTGGAATTTATCAGCACACAGCACTGAAAACAAGGTGGCAATTTGCTCTGTGGATGGGGCGCTTGGCTTTCTGGTCAGCACACTTACCTACAAATGCCAGACCAACTCACTGGCCATCATTGAGAGTGGTGGCGGCATCCTGCGGAATGTGTCTAGCCTGGTAGCGGCCCGTGAGGATTACAGGTATTTTCTCACCTCAGCTTGATACACTTAACAAAGTGCTAAAGGAGAATTTTAAAAATATTAAATTGTTCCCTAAATTCCTTAAATTAGAAACGGGTTTTCTTCTGTGTGGATGCAAGATGTTATTTGAATCCAAACACTTTCTTAAATTACCACAATTCATAGCAACTCAGTTCAAAATATATCCAGATGTTATCAACTAGGCTTTATTATTATCACAACGCATTTTCATTGCTGTGCAGTAATGTGTCCAGTGCATACATTACATTATTTTTCCGACATTCATATAGAGCTAATCCAAATCCAATTGTAGATAGTGGTTCAGTGGTTAGGGTGGTCTCCTTTATTATGCACTTAGTCCTTAATCTATGTTTTCTCCTAAAACGTTTTTACCATTACTTCTTTACACAGGCAAATCCTCAGAGATCACAATTGCTTGCAGACTTTGCTGCAGCACTTGCGGTCCCACAGTTTGACCATTGTGAGCAATGCTTGCGGAACCCTCTGGAACCTGTCAGCCCGTAGCCCCAAAGATCAGGAACTATTGTGGGACCTGGGAGCTGTCAGTATGTTGCGCAACCTGATACACTCAAAGCACAAGATGATAGCCATGGGGAGTGCTGCAGCTCTTCGCAATCTGCTCACCAACCGCCCTCTCAAATACAAGGACACTGCCGTAATATCACCTGGATCCTGTATGCCATCCCTTTATGTCAGAAAGCAAAAAGCTTTGGAGGCTGAGCTGGATGCAAAGCACTTGGCAGAAACCTTTGATTCAATTGAAAAGCAAAGCCCGAAGCATCCAAGCATCAACAAGCCCCTACGGCACATTGAAAGCCTGGCAAAGGATTATGCCTCTGACTCAGGCTGTTTTGATGACGACGAAGCTCCGAATGTTTCCAGTAGCCTAGATACAGGGAGCTTCTCAATGCTTTCCATGTTCCTCAACAACTCAAACTTTCTCCAAGGCCAGCCTCGGAAGAAGGAAAATGAACCCGAGCGAGATGTAGACCCACAGACAGAGGAAAGCAGGAAGTCTACACCACCTGATGATGAAGTGTCTCTGGCAGCAGAGAAGCTAGCAAAAAAGATCACCAACACAGTGGCAAAGATTGACAAGCTGGTAGAAGACATTACCATGCACACTTCTTCAGAAGACAGTTTCAGTCTGAGCTCTGAGGACCATTTTGTTGACTGGAACTATGGTTCAGATGAGCTTCATGAAGCCCGAGCTAAGTCATGTTCACCCTGCCGGCTCTCTGAATCAAGCAGTTTAGCACACAGAGAGCGATTGAGCAGAGCTCACGCCCTTTTACGCCTCAAAACTACTTACACAAGCCTGTCTACAGATAGCTTAAATAGTGGCAGCACCAGTGACAGCTGTTGTGGTAGCAAGGACCAGATCCGACCCTCTGCAAGATCGGCAATGGTTCAGAGACGCCCTAATAAGTTGGAACTTAAGGTGGCCCAACAAGGATATATCAACAATGAAAGTCACTCTGGAGATAATGAAACAAAACAGAAAGACATACAAGAGAGAAAGATAGAAGACAGCAGAGAAGAAAGAATACTGAAGCCAAGTAGTACAGATACCGAAAAGGGTCAGGAGCTACCACCACCAACACCAGCAGCTGCTTCAACTAAAACTGCATCTGAAACTAACATATCCACTATCAAGCTATCTCCTTCCTATCAGCATGTTCCTTTAATACAGAGTGTTGCTAAATTTGGTGTTGCCAAGAATTCCATTAATGTTCAGGCAGCTCAAGCAATGAGAAGGCAAGCTTGGGTTCCAACAGTAATGACTGGTGGGAGTATTAGTAAGTTTTCCCCAATGAGTTCTGCACGAAGTCCAACTCTCGGACAGTTGGAGACTCCACAAAAGTATTCGGTGGAGAACACGCCAATTTGCTTCTCACGTTGCAGTTCTCTGTCCTCACTCTCTTCTGGTGATGGTGCTTTAGATGGTCAGAGTCAGAGTGAAAATGAATTGGAGAGTGACTCATCTCTAGAAATCATTGAAGTAGAGGAATGTGATCTTGTGAGGAGACTGGAGGAGGATGAAACCTTGGAGGATTTGAGTGATAGCCAACTTCTGGTCACAGATCAGAAAACACTTGCAAGCAGCAGTAGTCCCACCTCTGAGCCGATTCAGATCCCGTGCCCTGCCAAACGAGAGAAAGTGTTCCTCAGGGGAGTTTCACCTGGCAGACAAGAAGACAGAACTCCGTCAAGTTCTTCAGAGAACTACATCCATGAGACTCCACTTGTGATGAGCCGTTGCAGTTCTGTGAGCTCACTGGGTAGCTTTGAGTCACCATCAATAGCTAGCTCCATACAGAGTGACCCTTGCAGTGAAATGATTAGTGGTACCATCAGCCCAAGCGATCTCCCTGATAGCCCAGGGCAAACTATGCCTCCAAGTCGCAGTAAAACCCCCTGCTGTGTTGACTCAAGTGGGCAGGAAACAAAAATGGGAGGAGGGGGTGGACAATGGGAAAGCAACTTGCGCAAGTTGATGGAGATTGCAGATTTTAAGGAGAGGTTCAACCTACCTCCAGATTTGGACACCATGATCTATTTTACGGTGGAAAAACCCACAGAGAACTTTTCATGTGCCTCTAGCTTGAGTGCCTTGCCACTTCACGAACATTATATTCAAAAGGATGTTGAGCTCAAGCTCATGCCCCTACTCCACCAGAAAGACAACAATCCAACATTCACTGTGGCTCATGGAGAGCAGGATAATACAGGAGATAAACATCCCTCATTCATGGACCAAGCAGACAGATACAGTGAGGGTAACTCAGATGACGATATTGAAATTCTAAAAGAGTGCATCAATTCAGCAATGCCCTCAAAATTCAGAAAGGTTAGAACCTCCCTTATGTCTACCCTATCTACACAGGTTCTAAACTCCCAAGCTCGAAAGTCTGTTCAGTTGCCCGTTTACATGCTACTTCCTAATAATACCAATCAGTGTTCAGTAGGAAAAGCTGGAATGCCAGAGAAAGATTTATATAATGATGATTCATCCTTTACTGATTCAGCAGAAGGTACTCCTGTTAACTTCTCAAGCACTACATCTTTGAGTGATGAAACACTTCAATATCCAGTTAAGGAAAATGGATCAAAAGACTGGCGAGTTAGAAGTATGAAAAAACAGGAACTGATGGATTTGGAGGCAAAAAGAATTGAAGATCTCCGAATTTTTTCACGCTTCCAGAAACCCAGTAAAATAGCTCAGTCTTACATAGTTCCCAATCAATTTAACAGAACAAATAAGCATGCAATCCCTACACAAAGACAGCTGCAAAATAAAGAGCTTGCTGCAAGACTGACTCAACACAGAGGCAGAGAACAATCACCTACCCAGCTAATTCAAAGGCAAGAAGAAAGTCAGTCTAGGAATTTGCCACAGTTTAACTTACCTGTAATAAAGCAAAACACAGAAAAGTCCCAGAATCAGAAAGTACTTCACGAAGACCTTGCCCATAATAACATGGCATTCCAGTCAATGAGACATCCAACACCCACAGAGGAAGCTATCTACTGCTTCTATGATAACCATGTAGGCAAGAGGGCAGAGGGAAATATGACAAAGGCTGGCAAAAAACAAACGAAAGAAGGCTGCAGAAATATATTGACTCAGAATGTGACTAATGTTGACCGGGTTACCAACTCCCAGCCAAGACATAAAGGTGTTAAGATGAAGCACAATTTAATTATTGATGAGACACCTCCATGCTACTCTCTTAGTTCATCCCTCAGCTCATTGAGTGATGCAGACCTTGAAGAATACCAAGGAAAAGCTCAGCAAGTGTGGATGAAAAATAGACGTCACATCACCTCTAACCAAGCCCATGATGTATCACAGTCTCTAAACAACCGTAGTCAATATGATGAGAATGGCTCATCCAGCTCTGTCAGTCTTGATTCCGAAGACGACCTTCTACAAAAATGCATAACCTCTGCCATGCCCAAGCAAAGACGAAAACACTCTGCTATTAAAAGGAAAGCAGAGAGGAAGCATAAACTTAAGAATAACCAGCAGAAGGCTCCTGAATACCAGACTTTAGAAAAAGATATGGAAACTGACGAGATGGCATCTGATAAAGACTCAGACCTCAATAGTGTTGAATGGAGGGCAATACAAGAGGGGGCTAACACCGTTGTTACAAGATTGCAGGCTGCATCAAAATCCCAGGAACCCTCATCAGAGTCAGAATCAGTTCTTTCCTTCATGTCAAGTGTTTCTACAGGATCCAGCTTTCATCTCAAACAAGAGAGAAAAGATAAAAGCAAGATTGTCAAAGATAATAACAATAAGGGGAGCAAAGTTTCAGAGGTACGAAACTCAAGGACACAGCTTGATTTTGCCCCATGCAAGCCAGTTCCAAATTTGCCTGTAGTTTTTAGGGGTAGAACAGTGATCTACATGCCTAAGAAGGAAACAAGTCTCTCACAAAGACCACCTACAAGGAAAGTGTCTGCCAAGACTGAAGCTCCAGTAAAGAATCCAAATCTGGCTCAGCATAGGTCTAGGAGCCTGCACAGATTAGGAAGACCCAATGACTCAACGGAATTTTCTTTACCTAAAAGGAGCTCAACACCACCAGCAAGGATACCAAAAAGCATATCATCAGGATCGTCTCAAAACTCTACACCATCAAAGCAGCCCCAGAAGAAACCGATCTCCCCTTCACAACCAACTAAACCTGTTCAAAAGAAAGATGCAAAACCAACAAATATCCAATCTGATAAAAAAGGGACCCCAAGTCAGAAGCCTGCAAACACTAACTCACCAGCTCACAAGAAGACTCAGAAGTCACCTGTAAGAATACCCTTCATGCAGACGCAATCTAGGCAATCCACACCATCAAGGACTATATCACCTTTAGTTACCAATCAGCCCTCTGGTATCATCAGACAAAATACACAAGTTTCAAGTAAAAGAACCCTTCCTGCTAATCGCCTTGAGCTAGTACGCATGACTTCTGGCCATTCAAGTAGCAGTGAATCGGATAGGAATGGCTTTCTGAGACAGTTGACTTTCATCAAAGATTCTCCTAGTGTCTTGCGACGTCAGGTTCCCACCTCACACTCGGTACCTACGTCTCAATGCGCATCTCCTCGCAGAGCACGTCCTGGAGCCCCAGCAGTCTTTCTGTGTTCCTCGCGATGTCAAGAACTAAAGGTTTCTGCACTAAGACAGAAACAAATGCAGGAAAACAGACAAGAACAGAGGCAGGAGCAGGGATTTCAGAGTGTGACCCTCTCTAGGGCCAGCTCTAGTGACCGAGACCTTTCCATGAAACGACCTGCCAGAAGAACCAGTTCCGAGAGCCCCTGTAGGGTGCCTCAAGGGACAACGTCAGGGACTTGGCAAGGACATAGAGACACCATCAAGCGACACTCCTCCTCACCCAGTATAAATATTCTAAATAGGGTCACTAGTCGTTCCTCCATCCGTTCTTCATCTTCTGACTCAAGCGGGAGAGCAAAGAGTGATGATGACACAAAGCATAAGCAACCAGGATCACGAACCAATGGAAAAGTTACATGGAGGAGGATTCGGGACGAAGATGTGCCTCGTATCTTGAAGAGAACATTGCCATCGACTGCACTGCCCCTGGTGTCCTCCCCCGATGGGAATAAACAAAAGCCGGCATTGCTGCCAGGGAAACTGCCCACGATTTCACTGCCATCACGTAAAACGAGTGATGCTACAGTTCAAACTGAGGATTTTGCAGCCAAAAAGATCAATTCAAGCACCTCCCCTGCCATTGAAAAGGCTCCAGATTTCTCTGAAGAAGCAGCAAAGATGACTCTTATGAGAAAGATGAATATAACCTCTGGAGCCAACCTTCATATGCAAGATGGAGATTCAGATGGATCTTTCAAGAGTCAAAACACCGCCTCCACCTCAACCTCTCAATCTGTGGAGGGGCACAACGGAGGTGTTGGTCATTTCCGTCAAAGCTCTCCTAGCAAAGCTGTCAGAGTAACCCCCTTCAATTATGTTCCCAGCCCTATGGCCAGTTGCCTGCATAATGCACAGACCCGAACACCAATATTAAATGAAAAATCAGGAGAAAAACTTGAAGTTCAGTAAAGTATGTGCAAGATTCCGCTGATAAATCCTCCTGTGCTTTTGAAACTCAAACACTCAGGTGGTTTCCATTTACCTCGAAGTTACCTTTTCCTCAGCCTCATTGCATCAGGAACTGCATCTATCCTTAAGGGTGCAAATGTCAAACTTGAAACCACCAGAAATCTGAATGACAGACTAATGAGTTTTCATTCTTACAAGTTGGATGTATGCATGATACTTGGACATCAGTGAACATTAAAAGCAAACTTTTTGGGAGATCATCTTATTAGAGATGTTCTCTAATCAACTGAAGGCCCAACTTTTTTTGTACTTTTTGTATTTGTATATAAACCATCGCCTGATAGAAGTACTATCTAAACAAGCAAACACAAAAAGGACATTTGTGTCAGTTCACAGGACATGAATAGTCAGCCTATAATCATTTTGGTGGAAGAAGCTGCTATCACCAATATGCAAATTACTGAGTCAGAACCCAGAAGAAGGACTTGCCTGCTATGCGGATGATAAAGACTAATATAGTGGACCTGAACTAATTAAGAAAAAAAAACTATGAAAACCATAGCAAACACTAGGGTCTGACTTCGGGAATAAAGCATCTCTTATGACAAATCACACTAAAGCTTTGCCTTTCACCAGACCACAAACTAAGCAAAATTAAATGGTCAGTCGTCTATATGCTAGGTAGACCAACTGCATTTACAAACAGTTCACTACAGACAAGCTGCCCTGTTTGAGTTCTGTGTGACCCTTGTCTTTTTAAGTAGTATTAGTAAATTGCCTCTTACCACCTGCAGATAAGTACTCCACAAGCTTTCCAGTGAATGCATGCTTTAAATCCAACACCTGTACACACCTGTCCAACGTTCAGGATGTTGGAGTTATATCTTACACTTCAGTGTGATTCTTAAAAATACAGGGGTAAAAAAAGATAAACACACAACTATCAACTGTAAAAAGACAAACATGAACACATTACTATTTAACAGGCTTAAAGACTGCTTTTAACCTAACCGGAGAACTGTAAATACTTCTGCTTCTTGTATGTGAAAAATAGTGTCTAGAATTGGATCATTTTAAGGTAATCAGGAAGAGGCTCAGATACATTATAGCTGCTGTGAGACAATAAAATAAATTAAATTATGTAATGAAAATTTTAATTTACTAATCAATTGCTGCTTAAACTAAGTAGAACTGACATTTGATTTTTTGTTTTTATGAAAAAGGTGAACAAAAATTATAAGCTGGCTTTCTCCTCAAAAAGATTTTCTTCCATTAACACAACTCTATGAAGGATGAAAAAGAAACAAGAAAAAGTTATAAAAAGGTGTTAGGTTTCTTATGTTTTCTTAAGCTGTTTGACAACTGTATGTAGCACAACTTCCCCCTTTTCCATAAAAATAGCCCTTTTTGTAACAAATAAATCGAATTCTGTACTTATATTCACCAACGCATTTAAGAAAGGCAACACTAAATGCTATGCAGAGAAAAGACCACCTTTTTTATATTATACACAATGCAACCAGTTCATATTTCAGTATTTACAGAGGACATGCCTAAAAATTATTAAAGTATTAAAAAGTATTGGACAAAAAAAAAAAGATGATATTAACTATTAGTGATCAACTTTGCCATAGCTGAATTAAAAAGAAAATGGTAGCAAAGGAAGGTTGTCCCTTAAGAGCATCATAGACTGTTCATGTATTGACTTCTGTACTTCTGATGTATTGCCTAGTGAGCAGGAATCAAATAAACGTTTTAATAAACGTTCCCATCAGACAATTGAAGCATTTTGTTTTGTTTTTTTTTAATCTTGAAATGTTGTTATTGGTCATCTCTTTGTAAAGACATTACTCATAGACATACTTTAAAGCTAGAACAATAACTTGATTTTTGTTACATGGCTGGCTAGTGTAATGTAACCTTACTACTGATCATACGTCATGAACATTCCCTCTTAGTAGATATTCCAACGTTGTTTTCTCATTTCTAATTAAAGGAATTCAAGTTGCCATGGTATTTTTGCCAAGTGTTTTTATTTCTGAACATTTTATCAGCTAGCCAACCACAAAAAAACAAGTCGCCCCAGCCCTACTGCACACACAATACTTTACATTTTAACCAAACTTATTTTTCTTGACATTTAAATTAAAATAAAGCCCTTTGCCAGGGGAACATCAAACAGATTTTTTCCTTTTACCATTTTACCTTTGTAGGAAATGTCCCATTTATAGTCCAGAATACATCAATATCAAACAAATCCAAATAAAGTTTATGAATTCGGGGACTACAAATTAGCATATTGTAAAACATGTCACAATGCTCTCCCCTTGACTTCCGCAACACTAAGCTCCAGCTGCTCTCCGGCCCTCCATAGTTCTTCCCTCCTCCTCACGAGCTCGCCTCGCGCCTCCTGAAGCCGCTCATTCATCTCCAAGTACCGTCGGCTCTGCTGGTACCTACTGTCCACCAAACCGTCTGTTGATCCTGACTTCGTATCTGCCAATTGACACCGTACAAAAAAAGGGTTAGGCTAACAAATATATGAATGTTAACGCATTCAACGCATTCTACACATTCTGCATCTCAAGTTATAGTAAATGGTATACATTTAGTGAATATTTTTTTTAAATGCTGTAAATTAACCGAATAAAATCAATGATGCATGGCGGTCATACTGCCTAAGAAAGCCTTGACAAGCAAATGAAGTGAAAATTATCGTACCTTGAGTGACATCCTGCAAAATGCTAAAGACGGGATCTTTCGGAAACGCTGTATTTATGTCCTCCAGGATCTGCTCAACTGATGGTGGCTCGGGTCGGGTCGGGAGGACAATTCTTTTTTTGTTTTTTGAACCCATGATATCCCAGATCCCGTTGATCTGAAAACAAGAGGGAACTGACATTTTAAACTGTTCTTTTATACGACAGACGTTATCCTATAGGGTGCAGTGCTTAGAAGGTTCGCTTTACGTCATAATCGTGACTTTATAAATGAACGTAGCATAAAATTTAAGTCAACTGTCAACGCATCGACCGGACTAACCGTACTCATCGGTTAAATAAATAAATAATGTATACATTCGCTAACTAACTGACTAAATGTAATAAAATATGTATTTTCTGAATGCTTTCATTTCAGAAATTTAACAGACATTACATTTAAAGGAGCAAAAATTTGGAGACTGACTACGAAAAAGACAATATATAAACTTACCTTTTAGGCAGGCTACAAAACGCTTTCTCTCAAATTTGTTCGCCAAAAGGCCACGTCTCACGGTTTTGGCAGTAATGTGATCATACCAAGGGATGATTAAACCCAAACAGCTAATATGGCAGGGCACATACTTTCAACCTCGTTAACTTTTTTTTTTTAGGCCGAAACCATAGCTGCAAGACTGCTTTACATTTGCCTTTAAGAGACCTAATGTCACAAAGGATTATATAATTATATACAGCATTTACTGAAACAGCTTTATATGCTACACAAGTCTGAGGGAAACAACCTTTAGTGCGCATGATCTTCCATCTTATTCTCGGTATTGCAGAAGATACACATTCTCAGTGTAAATCTTTTTAAATATCGCCCCCAACCGGACTGGATGTGAAGGGAGAGGCATTTTTTTATAACCCATATGTCCGCTAATTTATAAGTAAGATTATTTTAATGTTAATAATGTTTTTGTATTTGATTTAAAATGTATCTTATATTCAGTTCTGGTTTAAAAGGTCTCGGATCATACTGTTTATAGATAAAAGAGAGTAATTGGTGTTTTGCTCTCAGGCAATAATATAATACAATATAATACCATATAGGCCTACATAAAGTGCTATAAATTTATTTAAAAACACAGTTTTTCTTTCTGCTTCTTTGGTTTCTGAGAGTCGTGCACTTTTCATCTGTTAGTCTTTGTAGTTTCCACAGGCACCACTCAAATCGAGTAGAAGTTGCTGAGTAGAGGTGAGTAGAGGGCGCATGCTGCCACATTAGTACTTAAGGTAGATTCCAGGGAGGGATGGAGACGAACAAATCGTTTGCCGAAGTGATTTGGTTGGTTTTGTTAAGCTGCTTGATTTCTTCCTAAACGTTTGTCTGTAAAATGTGTTTAAAAAAAATATTTGTTCCTTAATGTGTATAGTAAATATAGTTAATACTTGGATCAAACAAAAATAAGATTAAATGCTATAACTGAAGATTAGTGCGACACTAACTCTAGCTAGGCCTACATTGTTGAAAGCTTTTGTCAGACATAACACCTTAAATTCCGGCTTTAAAAAAAAAAAGGCACTCTTATTTTTCTTTTTCTTTTTAAACGTCTTTTATTATTAGAAAAACAAAACACAAAACAGACAATCGTACAACACTTTGCATCATTCCAAATTTGCCGCAGTACCTTAAATTCAATTTAAACTCAAGGAAAATATACCTTACATACAATTATCACACTATCACACATTAATGATAAAACTATAACACAAAACACATACATTTTGAGTGATATGTTAAATCTTCATAAATCAGTTCCTTTGTACTAAATCCTTTTCTTTGTTATACTTATGCAAATTATTTACATTATTGTAAATTGAATGTTTGTGAATGTCTGAATTCAAAAATAATAGATACTGGTAGTTAACTAAAAGTTTAGTTGAGTTGTCCCCTATTTATCTAACAAATTTCCATTTCACTTGACCTAAACAAATAAAACTTGTACATACATAATTTTAAACACAGTAATACAATACAAATCATCAACTACAAGATTAATTGTGTTGGAAAAAAACACCAGAGGTCTTTTCAAAGATATATTACCAAATGCATTATGCCAAATGCGTTTTTTATGAAGTAGTTCAATAGCTTGATTATACTTCATTACATCCTGAAATAATTTTACCTGATTGGGTATCGATATCATAGGAAAATATTTACCCGAGAAATACTTTTTGAAATGGGGAAATAGGATCAGACTTAGGCCTCATATTGTATAAGAGATAAATAATAATAATGATAATAATAAATACCAAACTCAGCTTTGATAAGCCTATCTAAGGATAGAAATTTGCCTAAGAAAGTCTAAGACTAAAACTTCCACAAAAGGCAATAAGGATGCTACACTGCATGTAAACAGGAGTAATTAAGGAAAAAAATTTAGTTATACTATCGGTAATACCATACGCCTCAGCAAGAGTCCTTACTGCTTTGTCGATAAGGATATGGCAGTGATAATGCTGTAACCTGACTTCAGGTCATATTTACTTTTATTTATTTACTTCAGTCAACAATACAACACGGGTTTGTTTGCTTGTTGTAAGTCTTTACATTTGTTTAACATTCCCAGTGTGTCCATTAAGGGACAGCTTGCTTCCTGGCCTTCCACCGTAAGACATTACATATTGGTGCATCACTTTTCGTAATATAGGTTGTGGACGAGAGTCACCATGGTAGATTTTGCGTGTAGTGCTTGGATTTCGGTCTTTCATCAGATCACTGGATTTTCTCGTGGCTGGAGACGACTATCTGGGCTGCTGTAAAGATAATGACAATAATACACAGACATTAAACGTAACTGCAGAGTCCAGAAGTCTACCAAGACGTGGTATGGTTTTGTGCTTTCGAACATTTTCTACTTACCAAGTTAGTCTACATTGAGCTCAGGCTATAAAGAAACACAGAATGGTGATTGATGATGAAGTTAGAGCATAAACAACTGAACTGCATTACTATCATTATTTTCAAAGAATGTTTTATTGTGCTGACTGTGCAGCATAGAGTCTTTATTTGCCTTCACTGTTTTGTTGTAGTTTCATGTTTAGTAGAGAGGACTTCCACAATAATACCATTTAACCACTAAAGGGACAGTAAAATATTCCATGATGTTCTCCAACCAAACCACCTGCTGCCAAAGGGGCCAAGGCACTGCTGTATCCATCAAAGATATTTGTTATTTTACAAATATTCAAAAGCAACTACTTTAAATGGGAGGGAAACGCTCTTATGATGTGCAAATATGGATACAGTGACAGACAGACGGAAAAGAAGCTCAAAGAAACCTGATAGGATGAAAGCTAATTAAGAAAGACAGCAGAAGGGGTGGAGCTGGGAGATTGCTTAAGCAGATATTTTACATACAGACGTGCTGGGCAGCTCTTTAGTAGCTGAAGGCAGAAGGCTCTTGTTTTTCACCAGAGTTTGCAGGACTGCAGCCCGACCAGAAAAGGGAAAAGACGGACAAACGCAATCACACACCACTGATCGCTTGTCTTGCAACATTTGAGGGGTTCATTCTTACACAAGAAACAAAACGAACAAGCAAAGAACCACAGGAAGAATGGCAAAGCAAGAGTTACAGAGAAAAAGGAAACATTATACTATATTACACTGTAGCAGTTTAAATTTAATGTAAAATTATTCAACTTTCTTAGAATAAACAGTAATAACAAACTATTAATTATCAATATATAATCGGTAACATTTTAGAAACGTGATAATTACAATTAAAGTAATCAGAAATAAATACGAGAAAGGATTATTTTTGTACTCTCTAGCAGAACTATAAACATTGAACATGGTTTAGCAATTTTGTTCTTTGTTTCTAAACACATAATATTTCATAACAATGTTGAAAACATAACAGTGTTGAAATGTGGGACACTAAATAAATTAATACTGTAATAGGATTTATGTACTGTGTAATTACTTTGGGAGAAAAAAAGCTTGTTTTTAGAGACCTTTTGTTTTTATTGAAGAGACTGCCAGCTCTAAATAATACCTTTGTTTGCGGGATTTTTTTTTTATCCTGGTGAGAAAAAAAAGGAACTGGAGAGAAACCTTAGGATGTTGCATCTCACATAAAATGAATGATCAGTTCAATGTAATAAATAAAGTATTTCTATGCTCTGTACTAGACTGGTTCTATGTGGGAAGTGTTTTCTAAGCCTATTAACCATTCTGAGGCAAAAATAGATTTTAAATCATGTAACCAGAAGGAAATATTATTGTAAAAGATTTTTATATTTGGCTTAACGTCAGATACATTTAAATATTTAAATACCGTCGTTGTGTAAACCGCAAACTCAAACGGTAACATTCCGAAATGACAAAGATGAAGAATCTATATATACTCAGTAGGATGAGCCGAAGGGTCACGCGAGTACCTTCTCTGGTGACGCTCTCTGCTGCAGTCATGGCCTTCCCGCTGAGGTCACTGACTACGCTGTCCACCGCAGCTTCATGCTTAAGGAAGAAAGGCCGCACCACTCGCTTGTACAGCACCTGAGAGCCGTTCCAGCTGACCGGGGCCATGCACCACAGCAGGAAGAGGCACTGAGCGAGGAAAACAGAAAGGGATGGGAGGAACCTCACCGGCCCGCTTGATTCATGCATGAACAGAATAGCAGTTTTGTGGCATCTGCAAGGTCACGTGCAAACAGGAAACATGCATTTCATATGCCTAATAAAACTGCAAAGTCTTGTAAATATGCAAAACATTCCCATGTCTTACCTTCCCAAAATAGTAGAAGGGGCACCAGTAAAGGAATATGTCAGAGAAGAATTCCCCCAAGCTGAAGACTCCGTACACCACCCAATAGGTCAGCCACTTGGTGTCGTCCTCTTTGTTTAAACTCTCAATGGCTTTTATACTAAGTACAGGACAGAAAAGTCCAAATAACATTCAGAACACCAACAAATAGACATATTTTATTATTATTATTATTATTATTATTATTATTAAAAAACAAATAATACTGTTTGTAAGTGCAAAAGATAAAATACCAACTTACGAGAAGTATGCAGGATAAAAAAATCCGATTAAGTTGCAGAGCAGAGAAGCACCATATCCAAAGATTAAATACAGCCCTGTAATGGATACTGCACCTGCAGTTAAAAATAGGACTTAAAAAACGGAGTAATTAACATTAAACATTAAAACAATTGAAACACCGTGAAAATTACAATGGGTTGGTTCAGGGTTGGGCGCTTGCATTAGGATTTCTCCGAAACAGCACCAGCCACCATAATTTACTTTTACGGTTTAATTTACCGTATTTGTGGCCAAAATAGTCTCACAGTATGGAATTGGACTCTGCCCAACTTCTGTTGCTGTGAAATATATGACATATTTTTTTATTTGTAACTGCTACTGATGGCCGTTTATTTAACTTTTGGGCCTGACACAGTCGGGGGCCTGACTGTGCCAGCCGCAGCTGGATATTATCGAACCCGCAGGTGCCCGGCAAGCAGACAGGTGCCACTACTTAGTGGGGAGCCAAAAGAAACCCTGCTATCAAAGTCGGCACGACCAAGGCTAAACCTGCAATCCGAAATGTTGTTTTCTGGGGTTGCTCCACTTGCAGTTGACCTGTCAGGGCTTGAGGTTCCCTCTCCATCTCCCCCGAGGTGGTTCCATTGAATACACTTGATCACAGTAATGTGACAACATACATGTGTACACAAGGGATGTGTACACACGACTGCACTGGAAGTGAGTGGGAGCCACAGGGGGTGACTACGACCAATTCAGGAATATTATGATCTTAACAGACAGACAAAAAGACCAAGGCAAAAACAGTGACACTGGTTCACTGTCCATAAAAATCTTGACTACTTGCTATGATTATAGAAATACACAGAGCAGATAGTAGGCTACGCAGAGCACACAGCCCACCAGCAAGGTAAACTCAACACAATCTGGAA
>JAOYSI010000017.1:1931961-1963997 GCA_025775065.1 Hiodon alosoides | reverse complement strand
TAGAAATACACAGAGCAGATAGTAGGCTACGCAGAGCACACAGCCCACCAGCAAGGTAAACTCAACACAATCTGGAACTTGTGGGACTATTAGTCGGTGACATTTTGAACTACGGTTACTGTAAATAACGTTGACGCTATTTTGTAGAAGTAACTGCGTAGAACAGGATGTAATAATTTTTCAAATTTAATAACCAAATTAATTCAACAATAAGTCCACGATTTATTTTTTCTTTCACCACGTGATCACCGCACCTGTCAGACGGTGGTTAATAAAACTGATATCAGTACACAGACTACAAATAGTAAAGCCATACAAAACAGCGGTATAAATAACCAAATAAATTATAAACATCTACGAACGGAAATTTATAGGATTATATATTTGCATAATAACACGCAATCAACGTCCGACAAACTCGAGACTTAATAACGCAGGGAATGAGCACAACCATTCCTGGATAGATTAAGCGTTTTGGCCGATGTCCCTATAACATTGTTATAGATTAGAACAATACAATTCTGTAACTATAATATCCTTATATTTACCGCTATATTAGGGATTCCATCGCTTTTCAAATATTATTTTCAATATTTCAAAAAGTAAGTTTTTTTATTTATTATTATTATTGGGGAAAAACATTGTCGCGTTTAATCAATACATTATAACGCGCATAACGGCAATAAAAAAAATGAATGTTGCTTATAAGAGGAAGTGAATTCAATATACTCAATACAATGCGAATATACCTGCAGCGAGATAACGTTTTTTGATCCCCGTTTTCTCTTCAATCTTCCCCAGGCAATCTGTCACAAAGTTCTTTTCGTTCAGGAACTTCTCAGCACGCTCTTTGAGTCTGGCAAACATTTTCAGATGCAGTTAAGTGCCGCTATTTATATATAACGGTTGAAAACAAAACGAAGTAAGAAATATCTTCACGTCGCGTAAAAAGCACATAAATTACTTCTGATTTCTAAAATCTTTTATTTTGCTGACCGAACAAGCTGACGGCTTTCATTCGTCCAATCCGCTTTACATGCAGGTCTGACCGTGCGTCACGGGGGATGGAAAGGATCACATACATGATTGGCAGATGACTGAGACCAATGGAAAGAAAAGCACATGTGACTGAAATTTTTTATGTAAAAATCAAGATACTATGTGATAGTTTCTGTAGTTGACAGCCACTTTGTAACATTAGCGTACACCTGCTCGGCTGAACTAAACTCCTTCAGTTTACACTGAGTTGGGATTTTGATAGGGAAGACGAGAGCGCTGTTTTGTACGGTTACATAAAAAAAAAGAAAAAAGTTTACTGGTGGATGATGGTTGAAACTTGTTGTTGATGAATGTGTAAGGGTGTTCCAAAAGGGTGTTAACATGGCCTACTCAAGCACTTCCTTTCAGTTGGTAACGGCTCACTCTGGGGATGTAAATAAGTTAAATATAAACGCCTATGTAGAATTTACTCAGTTAAGCATGTGTTGGAGAGATTTCTGTTAAACATTCGACCTACCATTACAAATATAAAGAACGCGAAGGATATCAAAACATGCTGCATTTTTAATAAATTTGACCTATTTCAATTAAGCCACGTAAAGTGATTATTGTATATTGTTCATGTGTATGTAATTTAGATTTCGCTGACTGTAATAAATTATTTGTATTCTATTCCCTCTTGTAGTGTTGTTTATTTCTTAAGTAAAGAATTTTTAAAAGGGAGAAACAGAAGTCTGCATCTTACTTTTGTATTGGAATAGGGCCCAGGTATTTCTCCTGGAGAAAAAAGTGCACTGTGCCCCCACAGTTGAACAAGCTAGCACTTGTCGGAAATTGAGGTCATTAGATTTTGAGAAAAGTCTGCAATGAATTGTCTGTCTTCTCCCAACCGCCGCACCCAACTTTTAGTGGAAGTTGCTTAAATACAATTGGTCGGGAATATGAAAGCTTACAAGGCTATTAAATATATTTTGTTTGTCGGGTGTTACATATTCTGGGTAAGTTATGCACGTTTTCTCTCAGTTGTTTGACAATCAGTGCAACGACCATAAATAGCTAATCCTCTGATCCACTCAGGTTTTGTTAAAAAAAATGTCTTAATAATCAATTGCTGATGTATTGTTCTGTAGTTCTTTCCAACTTATAGTTATAATCAACAGAAGTTTGTGTATCACTTAAAAGAGACAAGACTGTATCTGTATGACAGCTCCATTGGATTGCAAAACAGATTAGATTTATTAAAATCAGGGATTACATACACAATTTCATAAATGTAAATAACTGTTGCGGTCATGTCATAAGAATTATTTTAATCAGTCACCTTATGGTATTTTATTTATTTAAAAGCATTTGAAAGAATGAGAGATAAATAGTTTTGAAAATTTGAAAACAAGGGAGTGATACACTGACGCTGTATATGAAATATAAAATTGCCACTATTTTCTAGAGAAGTATTACTACTATGTTCATCCAGGTTTCCAGTGCTGTTCTTATAGCAGTTGGTATCTATGCCAAAATTGCCAAAGAAGGAGGTAAGTTTCGGCGTATCCTAATAAAGCCATTTGAATATGCAAGAACGCAATAATGGTGGAATCAAACAGTAGGTATTAAGTATCACGAATGTAGATCATTATAATTGATGGCAGCCGAATTAACCTTTACATTGTTTAGTCTTGTATTTTTTCGTTACTGCTACTCACAACAGAGATTGCCCGTCTATAGCATGGAGTTAAACACCAAAACTTAAAATAAGCCTTTTGAGCTATATACAATGTCTCATCTCCCCAATAATAGCAGGCACAAGGTGCCTATCTCAATGAATAAGGGAAAAAATAGGCACGCGTAACCAACAGAAACAGCCCTCTGCAACGCGAAAGGTTCTTGTAAAGTAGCCCTGTCTCCTTCTCCCAGATGTTGTGGATTCTCTGACAACTGACCCAGCTCTGTTGCTCATTTTCATTGGCTCCCTGATGTTCATAATCACTTTTTTTGGATGCTTCGGGGCACTACGAAATGGAGACATACTGCTAAAAATTGTGAGTATGATTATATATATATATATATCCTACAATCATAATTTTTCTCTCTCTTTGCCATTCACATTAAAAAGGCTTATTAAGAACAAAAATCACTGACAAGTACATTTATTCTCAGTTTTTAGGACTCTTGGTGGTGATTCTGTTTCTTCAGATAGCAGCAGCTGTGCTTGGATTCATATTCTCTGACTTGGTAACAAAAAAGAAGGAACAATAAACTGCAAAAAAATCTTTTTTTTTTAAATTGTCTTGTGAAAACATTATATTTCAAAAGTACTATTTTAACTGTAAAATGGGTAGATTTTGCAGCTCTGTGTATTTCTCTGATACTATCCTAATGTTGCTGGAGTTAGTAGAATCTAATTTTATTTTTGTTTTGCCAGGTTCTGATGAGGACAGAGCTGTTAATGAGAAAGGGAATCATGCAGTACCGTGAAGACATGGATCTGGAAAACATCATAGACTTTGTCCAGAAAAAGGTCAAAGTTCATGAGAGAATAATATGGATTGACTTGATATTACTTGGTATTACAGGTTCTAAGCCTATCAGTGTTTATATATGTGTAATGCAAATTCCCTTGGTTGGGTCTTTCTGCAGTTCAACTGTTGTGGAGTGTATTCTAGCATGGACTGGTCTGATAATGTCTACTTCAGCTGCAATGAGACAAACCCCAGTTTAGAGAGATGTGGTGTGCCCTTCTCATGTTGCATACAACAAGGACAGGTAAGTCACACAGTCACATTCTGTGTAATATTTTCAATTGAAACTTAAGATTTTGTCTTTATTTTATTTTTTCCCCTATTTACTGTTAAAACATTTACTTTTGTAAATTTGACCTACTCAAGAATGCTTTGACAGATTTAGTTGAAATTTGGTTAAAAGCAAGGCTGAAATGGTTAGTTGATCGAATAGCATTTGTCTTCTGATTCCTGTCCTGGCGATGTGCCACTACTGTTTAATGGTATGTGAAACACTGGTCAAGGATATGTCTAACCAGTCAGTACAATACAAACTTTTAACTCTAATCCCATAATTGTTTAGATTGTATAAAATCTCGACAGGAGAATTTGTTATTTATAACATTTTATTACCTCAATTGAGCAACAGTTATCTGACATTTAGCTGATTGCATATACTGAGCTGAACGTGGTAGAGACGGGGATCCATGCTAATCTTCTCTGTATGTTCCAATTTTGGTATATGTGCTGTATGAACTAGTACAGACTCTTATACTACAGTTTGAATATTTAAATATAAATATAGTGCTTACGTTTACTTTCATGGGAGTCTTTCGAATGTTTAAGTTCAACATAATTGATATACGTACTTGAGTCGTTTGTAAATTATTTTTGTACTAAATATATATAGTTTAAGCATGATATAATTTTCTACGCTTTTAATTTTATGATTTCTTTCTAGAAAATTGTCCCTGCATTACCGTGGCCTGAATGGAATTATTTAGATTTTACCATGATTTCTCCCCCTTATAGGACGAAAGACACCGTTAGTGACGTCAGTTTACTCAACTAGCAGACTATGCTCTCGAACACAACTTTACATTTTAAACTAATGTCCTCGAGATTTGAAATTGATATTTATGTTACACAATAAAGATGTTCTAATATTAAAAAAAACATTTTTCTTTTATTAAATTTAATTCGATTACATAGGACTTTTTATGAACAATGAATCTTGCTAGTCCATAAAGTACTTAATGTTTTTTAATGGTTTTTTTAATGGTTTCAAAATAAAGACAAGCACACGTTTTTAGTTGCAAACAAATCTAATACCTAAACAGACCATCAAAGCACTTTAAATCAAGTTTGAAAATAAATTACTTTAATTCAGGCTGTTCTGGGGGCGAAGGGTGGTCCGAAGTGGTAATACATGGGTGGTACACCCTAATTAACTAGCCACTGAAACAAAAGTTAAACGAAATACTTTATATGAATAATTCAGTTATTCTAGAGTGAGGAGCCCTGAAATGTGTGCATGCCATTTATGCTGAAAAACTCATTCGGGGTCAATATAGATTAGTGGGAAAAAAAGTTTTTTTTATTTTTTTTATGTGTCTGATAGCATATGCACTTCTGAAATGGATGGCAACATGCAAGTCCAAGTGCAATCCTGTGTGCTCTGTGTTCTTAGTCAGTTCTCAACACCATGTGTGGCTATGGGGTTCAGAAGCTGAATGATCCTTCTGCTACAAAGAGCATCCACACCGTTGGCTGTCTGGACAAGATCGTCCACTGGGGAATGCAGAACCTCCTCTTCATTGGTGGAATTGCTGTTGGGTTGCTTGGTCTCCAGGTGAGACATTGCTTCAAAATAGGTGGCTCTTAATTGTGCATTTGTTTTCAATTCACCACTGTGTTTACTCAAGATATTTAAACGATTCTAATAAATCACTTTAGCGATGTTCTCTCTAATCAAAACGCGTTCAATGATAGTAATTAATCTAGGTTTATGAAAAACATAATAATAATAACGAGATAGTAAGGACGAGGTTCGGAAAACAACCGCACACCCGATGTTGACAGCAGAGGAGAATATCTTAAGCCAGTGCTCATCGTTTGCGCTTATCATCCCTCAGGTATTTTTGATCTCCTTGGCTGGTGCTCTGATCAAGATCATCGAAAGGAAGAAGAGCGTGCCAAGCGCCCAGAAGGCTTACTACAGAAAGTGAGATGCTCCACCCAGTCATAACCTCAGCTGTTAAAAGATCTCTGTACATGGCTAGGGGAGTCATGGCTACTAAGCCCCCCTTAGTAATGGTGTTCACCACATTCTCTTGGACTGCAACCATTCAGGCTCGTGTGCACTGCAACCTAACGATGTAAACTATACGGAGCTATAGGGCTGTCAGCGTTTCTGAACTATTGATCAAGACTGGGCCACAGTGGCTGTCAATTCCAGTCATTCTCCAATTTGTTATCCAATTTTTGTTATCCTGCGTTTCAGAAAGCAAGACCTGTTCTTCACAAATCTTAAACAGTCAGTAATTCAAGACAAGCCTTGGAAGATGGGAGTAAAAATACGCTGACATTATAAATGTATTCATTTTTTATTTTTATTTTTGAGTTTTATGGAGATTGCTTAGTGTTATATAATTTCTTGCTTTGATCTCATCCTTTTCAAATTAATGACTTTGTAGGTGGATTTTTAATCAAGCATTAATTAAAGGATTTCTAATCTTAGAAATTGACTACTTTATGTGATGAAATATATTCATACCACCCAGGACAATAAGTGTGAATGCATACCAGTATGTTATACACAATTATAATATAGGTTATTTTGTACTTTCATAGGTAAAGTTTTACATTAATTTATTTTAAGACTTTTCTTCATAAGAATAAAAACTTTTCAATAAACTACAACAATGAATGCAGTTTGGCTTTGGATTTCTGCATTTAAGTGTGTCTGTTTTTGCAGGTTAACATTATTTAGAAAGGTATCTATGGATTACATGCGATTAACTCGGGTATGTGTCCTGCAGGTATTAAAGATTAATTAAATTTGCCCAGTTAATTTGTCAGTTAAAATGTTCACAAGGACAGATATCGATGAAATTGTGTTAAAAGAACGGCACAGCAGGAGAATAAAACATGCCCCAGAAATGTTATTTCTCATGACAACATTACATATCTTTGAATAACAATAATTTAGATGAGTATCTACTGAATACTGATGGTATTTTCTTTCACAGCAAACCACAAGTGTGTGAGGACTTGTTCTTACAGCGGGGACTCTGGATATGTCTGTGCTCCTGCTCTTCCTTTCCGTCCTTTTTGTAGGTGGGGGAGGGGGTTTCTAATGATCTCATCCAGGAAGTAACTTTGTACTGGGCCCGGGTGTTCTGGAGCGGGTTGTACTCCGGGTTGACTTGACTTGGACAACAGAACCTTTCCTTGATAACATAACCCAGCTGAGAGATTGCTATAAACCCGTCCTTGTTGGGCAAAATTCTGGTGACGGAAGCATGGACATACTGGACAACTAGCAATCCCCCTGCAAATGGCAACAAGTGAAATGTTAATCTCCTTCCGACATGATTTGAAAAAAGGATTGAAACACATGAAAAAAACTCAATTTCAGATCGATAGATGTATAAAGAATACTTATGCTATCCTCTTTCACAAAAGACACATCTTAATCCAAATTTAAAAAAAAAATAGAAAGTAGAATTACCGCTAATAACGTCCCAGACTTTAATTGTATGATCGTGGGATCCAGTGTAGACGTATTGGTCATCCTCTGAGAAAGCTGAACAAAGTATCCCATCGAAACATAAGCCCTGTAAATTAAAAAAAGAAAATGATGGAACGCTAATCAGAACAAGGACGTCACAAAACTCTGTAAAATAATTACACATTAGCGGTGAACTCACTTTGACTTCCATTGTGTGGTTCAGCGTCAAAGGCGATAAATTCCACAGCCTCTGGACAGAATCCTGCGATCCGATCAGAGCGTGCTTTGCGTGGTTACTCACTGAGACGCACGTAATCTTTGTGCGGTGTCCGTCCAGGTTAGCTGCGGATGCGTTCTTAAAGTCATACAGCAGCACCTCCCCGCTCTCTGTGCCTTTGAGCAGTCTAAAGTCAGGCAGAAGAGCAATGGCGGAGGTGGGGGAATGAAGCAGAGGAAGAGGCCATTTCTGTAAGGGGCCCTCAACACAGGGGCCACTGTCCCTTGCTGTGACCTCGAACACGCAAATCCTATCTCGGTAGGCTACGGCAAGTCTGTCCTCCATCGGACTGATAGCCATGCAGCGGACCATGGGCAGGGTCTCGGGAGGGGGAATGCACAAGGTCTCAGGGTTGAGCGCCACTGGATAGATCAAGACGGTGCCTGTCTTCAAGCCACAGAAGAGCAGCTTCTTTTTCTGAGCAAACTCCAAGCAGCTCACTTCAGAAGAAACCGTGATGGTATCGGTGGGGGCACCTGGTATATACAAACATGAGTATTTCCAGCTAGTGGAGAGACACATTGCAAAAAGATAACGCCTTTCTTTTCGTTCCTAGCTGAGAGTTAATATCCGAATATTTTAATTTAAAAATTTGGGATTACAATAATCTGCCTTGATACTTGTCACATAAATAACTATACCTTTGCAACAGTCCCACGTGACGACTTCCTTATTGTTACCATGTTTCAGGAAGTAGACTGTATCACCGTCATGTGACACAACCACAAGTGGGGAAGAGGCTGGGAAACCGTATTTCATCCTGTGTTTGTGACTGTAATCCAGCTGCCATAGCTTCAGGTATTTTGAGTTTTTGGAGGCCGAGATGATGGTATTTTCGAACACAGCCAAAGTCGTCACTGGTGCACCCATCCCAGTGAAGGAGTCAAGGAGTTCTTCTGTAGACAAGCACCAAATCTGAGACAAAAATGATATAATGAGAATTTATTTAGGGGAAAAACTGTACATTCCCAACAAAATGCTATGCCATATAAACTAAACACCTACTGCCACAGGCAACCTTATTTTTATAGATCAGATGTATAAGAGTGGAAAAGCTACTGTAAATATAATCGCTTTCAGAGAGCCTTGACAGTCTGTGAACTCATTGCTAGAGAGCAAACTGAGCCAACAGTGTGAAAAAGGATAGGTGCCGATTGGACCGGAGGCGACCAATCGTATTCCTTGTGTGAAGTCAGATTTCATGGCAATGAGCCACGATGTAGTAAAATAATTGGCAATTCCAAATAGGAATCATTATTGTTTTAAAAAAAGAGAACTTCTTAAGCTATGATGATGGACTGGGTTTTGCATGAGAACCAAATCCCTTCTAACAAGCACAGCCTATATGGCTGCTGACCCAAATGGTGTGGTCCGCTGAGCCAGTGATGAGTAGTCTGCGTTGACTCTGCACTGTTGCCGACAGCACTCTGTCCTCATGCTGGAAAGCTTCCATACTGAGAAACCTCTCCACCGAGCTCGCCTGGACATTGAATACGGCAACTTGGTTCTCGAAACCTAGGACAAACGCATAATTCAATTATTTAAAGTCATTTCTTTATTGGTCTCTGTACACAAATGTGCGGAAATGCGTTTGTGTCTGCTCTTTTTGTAGCCTAAAACAACCAGTATGTCTCAAAAGCTGTTAATCTGATATAACGAGGCTGTCGCTCTACCTGCACATAGCAGCTTTTCATCATGTGAAGCGGAAAGGAATGAGACTGAAGAAGAAAGCACTGTAATAGTCTCTGTTCCATCATTTGAAACCTAAAAGCACCAACAAGTCACAGATATCAAGTCAGGGAACATGGAGGTAAGCACTAATTGATTTATATTGCTACCAGAGTAGTGAAATTAGCCAGCCGTCTACTTGGACCAATAGGGAGGGACAATACCAGATGAAGAGAACCATCCTTGGATCCAACGATCAGTTTGCCTGCCGTTTGAAGCGCCAAGGTGCACGTAGGTGTCCATTTCTGGTTTGTCGTCAAACAGGCACGCGACTTCTCGGAACCAGTCGACGAATCGTAAAAAATTAGGCCTCTCTCTGAGAGGGTGACAATTTCCCCATCCAGCAATCCTAACACGTTGGATGTCACCTCTCCTCTGCCTGTTACTTGGAAGAGGAACTCGGCAGTTTCCAGGTGCCACGCGGTTACCTGTCAGGAATTAAACATAGAATTATTCCCTAGAAGTATGAAAATTACAGCCTTTAATGTTGATAGTTGTTTCCTATTTTTTAGCTGTTAGATATACAAATTCACATAATACAATACAGTTGTAAATTAATTAATTATGCAATTAGAATAAATTGGATACAGACACAAATGTGCAAAAATCTTGGACAGACTCAAAAATTACAGTACATGGATATCAATAGTAAAGGAAAGCCTACACTACTGTTTTTTTTTTTTCAACAATTATAACAAAAGTTATCAAAGCAACTTGGTTTGGGTTAGAAGAAACTTCCTTATGCATAACCTAATTGAAATGATCAGAATCTTCAAAGGAGGTGTTGCAGCACCTATTAAATCACAATATATAATTCTACCTCATTGATAATTTTGTCAGAGTTTCCTTTGTAGACATTCACAAAAAAAAAAAATCCCACGGCAAACAATTACAAAAAAAAAGAAGCTGTTCAACTTAAAATCTCACCTGTGCTCCCGCTGAGGAGTAGATGATGGACATCTCTTCTTTCACATGGATCTGTGTGGTGCGTTGGTTACTGTGGATGGCTCCTTCCAGGATGCAGTACAGCTGCCTGCCATTTACTAGGCTCCACAGTCTCAAAGTACCATCACAGGCCGAGGATAGACAGCGACGTCCCTTGTCAATTGCCACCACGTACCGTACGCCCGCTGCAGAATGCACAGGCATACATGTCACACTACATCAAACTACAAAACAATCACCTGCTAACTCAATTGTTATGCTATTTTTTGAACTAGCTTCTTTTTAAAACATCTCATATTATTATTAGATGTATAGACTATTACATCTAGAAATCAATTTACTGCTGTTCCTCACCCGTGTGCCCTATGAGTGTGTGGACCACCTCTAAATAATCCAGGCTCCAGGCAATCATCTTCCCATCCTCAGAGCCCACAACCAAGAGCCTCCTCTCCGAGCAAATACACATGGCGGTGATCTCTGAGGTGCAACACATTAAGGCATAGTCTGATTGAATGTCTTCATTCCTTGACCTGAGAAATCTTCTGAATCACAGTATCAGTTGTCAACCTGATTAAGCGTCTTCAAAATGCATTACATTTTATGCATATTTTTATCATTTACGCAATAAAATACACTGTAGGGACAAAAGTATCGGGCCAAACCTCTTAATCATTAAATTCAGGTGTTTCATTCAGTCCCATTGCCACAAGTGTATAAAATCAAGCACCTTTGAGCGTGGTACTGTCATAGGATGCCACCGTTGCAACAAGTATCTTTTCCTCGTAGATATTCCACCATCAATGTAAGTGGTATTATTGCAAAGTTGAAGCGTTTAGGAACCACAGCAATTCAGCCACGTAAAGTTACAGAGCGGGGTCGCCGAGTGCTGAGGCGCATAGTTCGTAAAAGTTGCCAACGATTCAATAACTGTTCCAAACCTCCTCTGGCATTAACATCTGTGCGCCGGGAGCTTCATGCCATGGTCGAGCAGCTGTATGCAAGCCTTATATCACCAAGCGCAATGCCAAGCATCGGATGGAGTGGTGTAAAGCACACTGCCACTGGACTCTGGAGCAGTGGAAACGTGTTCTGTAGAGTGACGAATCACGCTGGCAGTCTGATGGATGAGTCTGGGTCTGGCGAATGCCAGGAGAGCGTTTCCTGCCTGACTGCATTGTGCCAACTGTAAAATTTGGTGGAGGAGGGATAATGTTATGGGGTTGTTTTTCTGGGGGTGGCCTAGGCCCCTTAGTTCCACTGAAGGGAAATGTTAATGCCTCAGCTTACCAAGACATTTTGGAAAATTCTATGCTTCCAACTTTGTGGAAGCAGTTTGGGGAAAGCTCTTATCTGTTCCAGCATAACTGCGCCCCAGTACACAAAGAAAGGTCCATAAAGGCATGGTTGGATGAGTTTGGTGTGGAAGAACTTGACTGGCCCGCACTCGACTGAGCCCTGCCCTCAACCCTATTGAACACCTTTGGGATTAATTAGAACGGAGATTGCGAGACAGGCCCTCTCGTCCAACATCAGTGTATGACCTCACAAATGCTCTTCTGGAAAAATGAAAAAATCCTTCCCAGAAGAGTGGAAGCTGTTTTAGCTACAAAGGGGGGGACCAGCTCGATATTAATGGATTGAGGATGGGATATCATAAAAGCTCCTGTAGGTGTAATGTGTAGGTGTCCCAATACTTTCGTGTATATCATATAATTCATATCTACCTTTCTGAAAAGCATCAAGTGTTTTCTTCAGTGCTCCACCTGGAGGCTCAAAGAAGCCATAACAGGGGACAAGAACCGGATTGGGAGACGATGCGAACCACTCCTGACACTGGAAGCAGAGACGACCAATCAGAGAGGGGTATTCCTCAGCAAAGATGTGTAGCCTGGCAAAAATCTCAGTATAGAAGAGGGATGGATCTATGGGATTAAAAAACACTGCCTTAAATGGAGAAACAGAAAAAAGACTGGCCTTTCAGAAATGTAATCCCAGATTCTCTACAAAATGCAGACACCAAGCAAGGGAAAAGAAATCCGAGTTTGTGTGACACAAACTCACCCATCTGTCCATCAATGCAATCCAGTGTGGGTTTCAGGAGCAGAAATGTGTCTCGGATTAGTTGTGCCTCGGGAGAGATGTGGACCTTGATGCAAAGGCTCAGGTCCTCAATAACGCTGGACACTCCACAGGTAACTGTCTTACAACACAACCATGTTGCACTGCCTATGAGAAGAATCACAGGTTTAGGGCCCTCGATAACACCATAAAAACTCTTTTACATCAGTTTATTTCTAACTGCAGTTATTCATAGATGGTACCAAATGTTGTTTGAGAAAATGCCCCCTCACAGAAGCATTGAAATTGAACCATGTGCTCACCGATGACTTCTTGACACAGTTTTTCCCAGCAGCCAGCATGGATGAGATGGTAAGGCAGCTCCCGCAGCTTCCTCTGATTGGCTAAACCGTCAGCGAACCACAGGGGCTGAGAGGGCACCTGAGCGACAGAGTATTTCTTTCTACACAGCTGTATGAAGCCAGTCATTGTTTTACTTTATTAAATTTCCAAATAAAGCCATTCAAGCTGAAGTTGTCTGGTTCCTTGGACCAGATGGACAAAACTAATTTTAAATGATTACTTCCAAAGGGAGTTGCATGTCATTGTCATTGAGAGAAAATGCCAAAAATTGGAATACCCTTCTGTCAGCATTAACTTCTTTCTTCAGCGAAGGCAGAAACAAGGGTTTGAATCTGCCTTGGCTCCAGCAGCCCAGGAAGTAATCAGCAAGGGCACTATGACACTGAGCCCGGCGCTCTGCAAACAGGTATCGCTCCTGCACAATTTCAACTAACTGCCTGAAAAAAAGACCGCAACCACATGCTGCTGAGAGAAAAAGTAAGCTACGGCTAAAAACAGTCAGATACATTCGACAGAGCGGTGATAGAACTTCCGGGTGACAATATGACAGCATAAGAATTACTCCTGGAATGCTTCTAGAAGAACAATGTTCGCATCTGGTACCTGTGGTAAAGCCAGAGCATCTTGATGCCGTTGATCTGTCTCTCCACCAGGAATTCTCCGAGGTCACGTCTGAGTCGGGTCCACAGCAGGGGTGGCAGGCGGATGAAGTTGTTTTCCGGAGAGAGACCAGGACGGTAGATATGAGCCTGGACCTCGTTGTCCAAAGACAGAAGGTCCTGAAGCTCCGCCTCTGATAAGCCGTCCCTGAGAAACACGGTAAGGGTCACCCCACGTGTAACATGCACCTAATGGCTGGGGCTCAGGGCAGAGAATGGAAGGAATATTACTGGGTGAAATGGTGGGGTGACCAGCATGTAGTGTAATGGTCTGTAATCCATTTCTTTCCAAGATAAAATTTATCAGTGCAATAGTGCCACCTAATAAACAAATTAGGCTAGGGATAAAAGCTTTTTAGCATACATTTACTTAACTTATTTAGGTCCAGTTCAATTAGTTTTTTAAGCATTTGATCAATTATGAGTCATTGGAAGGCTTGATAACTTCTGTGAAAATTTGTGGTGGCTACGGTTTGTCTACAAATTAGAAAATAGAGTATCTACTTGTTTTTGTCTTTGGTACTCAATAAGTAGCAGAACGTTTGGAAAGTGCAGGAGATAACTAACAATAGTCAGAACCGGGAATTTGGGTCAGTGCATACACATGTCAGATAACAAATGACGTACCTTGATGACACAATGTACCCTAGTGCACAGTTAACCAGCGCATTCCCATGCTTCTCCTCCAGACCCTGAAGATACAGCGAGATTGCTTCCTGCGCTGTACTGCCCAGGTGCAACCCTGAAACAGGAGTGTAAGAGAACCACTGCCTGGCTGTGTTCAAAGCCACCTTCAGCAGGAGAGGATGACCTGACGGCTGGAAGCTACCCAGCACCACGTCACACTGGTCCGACGTCAGACGACGGTTCAGCTTGCACATGTAGGCATCGATGATTTGTCTGCCTTGATCAGGTGTCAGCTGCTCAACACTGAAGAAATGTTCTGGTTCTGAGATCATTTCCCGCAGGTCCTCCATTAGCGGTAGACCAAAATATTGAGTGGAAATTACAATATGGACATTGGGCGGAAGGTCTTTAGGCAGCCAATGCAGCTTGTGGGCGTGGTTGGCTTCAGAAAGCTGATCCAAAGCATCCAGGATGATGACAAGTGATTCTTTATTTTGTGACACCGTGGTGAGGATGGTGTGAAAAAAACAAACTAGGTGCTCATGGGAGCTGCTGGTTTGTAAGTCTGGTATGGGTAGATTACATGCTGCACTAATTTGAAAACAGATGCTCTTGAGGACAGAGTCAATCTCAGAGCTCAGGGGAGAGGTACCCAACAGCCTCAGTACCACTACAGCCTTTGGCCCCAGTACTGTCCGCATCTCCTGTGCCAGCTTGCACAACAGCGCAGTTTTTCCAATTCCAGATGGTCCGAACACAACTAATGGACTGTGATGTGAGTTCATTGACTCCCAGGTGTTTAGACAAATCCTAGCTAATAGACCTTCCATCCCACAGAAAACTTCACATTCGGCAGAACTTAGCGCAAGGTGATGGGCGATCTCTTGCAGCAGCCAGCCCCATTTGGATCCTCTGGTCCCATCACCCACTGGTGCACCTGTCCTGCAGATCTTTGCCTTCATCTGGGAGACAAACTGCTCACACAGGATCTCGAGGTACTGGACGTGCTCCTTGCAGCCAGGATTAATCTCGCCTTTGACAAGCTCCACGCAGTGAAGGTTGAGAAACCTAGAACACGTGGAATAGATGCGGGACTTGAGGGCTGAGAGGAGGTCCTGCGCTTCCACATCTAGCCGGTCATCTGCAGTGGTGTCCACGAACTGGGAGAGGCCCTTTGGGGAATCATTCTTCTTCAGTCGAGGCAACTCCAACTCCCGTACAAAGAGCAAAGCATTGAGATCACTTTTACTCATCCCCAGTAGTCCCTGCTCAATCTCCCACTCAATCACTAGATGGCAGAAGAGAGGGAGAAGAGGGGGTAGATTATGGGAAATTTTTTCTATTGCCTATTTTGTGTGTGCGAGTGTGGTATATTTAATTGTAAACATATATTAAATTATATAATTACAAAAATATAATATATATATAATTTAAAGTATCTGACCAGATTTGAAAAATTTCTGTTTTTGCTCTGTGCTCATGGCACCGTCGTTCTCCGCCTGCAGGGCGGCAGTGCGTAGCAGTTGCAAGATTCGAGCCTCCGTGTGGCGCCAGGTAATTACATCTTTGCCATGCAGCAGCCGAAATTCAGGTCGAGTGTCAAGGTAATGGGGCAAGTGGATGTTGATTGGCTGTAAGACATAGGTGGGCGGGATAGAGTTTTCATCTTTGTAGAACCATTTCCTTAGGAGCCTCACTCCACCTTGATCCCTAGCCAGTTTAGACAGCAGCAGGTGGAACTCGTCTTCTGGGATAAGTCGGGGAATTGGCCGATAGCCGTAACGATTTCCCAGCAGAGTCTGAGAGGTAGAGGAAAGACAAAGATTGGTAAAAAAATTTAAAAATCATAAGTATACCAATATACTAAAAAAAAAACTGCAAAGTAGTTTTACGAACAATTACGAAAAATGTTCATTCTGAATAAACCAAATTGGACGGTTAATGTGGAGGCTAACTCACAACGAACGTTGGGCCTGCTGACACCTTCTTACAAGACTGAATCTCCTGGAGGCACAGTTCGGTGGTCATGTGATCCACAGCGACCGCATCACATACCCCCCATCGCAAATCAACAACCTGAAGATAGAACGACATTGGAACAACTGGCCTTCTGAGAACATTATATGTAGTGTCTTCGATTCATTTGTTTGCTTGGTAGATGCCAACGTGTTTTACGGAATAGGACATGGTATATTAACAGGTCAGGAGTATGCCGTTACTGTATATACTAAAACAATGATAAGCTACATTTTATATTCAAAAACAAGTATCTCTGTTTAAAATATAATAGTAATTTACTACAGGTATTTGACCCTCAAACCTCTCTCATATAAACACATAAATGCATTAAGATAAAATATCTTTATGTTTAAACAGTCCAACTGTTCTAGTATTTTCTGCAACAACAACAAAAATATAAAAGAATAACATTCCATCACACATTAAAAACTGAAAAAAAGGTTGAAAAAAGGTCATTAAACATTGGCTTCGGTAAATTATAAATAGTTATAAAATCATTGTTATAAAGATGCCTGTCACACACATAACACAAACATAAAGAAGATTAAGGTTTTCGGGTTTCACATACACACCTCAAATTCCAGGCCGAGACTCTGACAGTAGGCTTGAATTTTTGGATATGCTACTTTCATCAAAGCATCCCTCTCCCTGCTCATGTCTACAAAGAGCCAAATTAGTTGGTTACAGATATTCCATATCCACTTAATGTCTTCTCAGTGTTAATTTTCACAGCAATGCCAGAGTGAGCAAAGCATAAATTAAGTATGACTTCAAAAGCAGCCACAACCGATTATCTTAGGAAGGTGGGGGGAAAAGAACAAAATTTCAACGGAAATGTTTTGTACCTGAAAATGTGGAGCTGATGAAGACTCGAACCACACTGGACCGGAGCTCCAGGCTCTCTGTGGACTGCCCCCTCAACAGCTCCGAGCCCAGGGCTTCTTGTATTGACGTTACACTCATTGCTATCAGTTTTCTGAGGCTGCGATTCACACAAAATGAATCAGAATTCGTCACCCAGTTGCTTCTCAGCTTCTGAAGATAAACGTACGAACAGTCAAAAGGAATATGGGTTTTTGAAACTCATACAAATCCATTTCCTTCGGGAGACCTTAACGACAGTATTCCATTGAAAAATGAGACTTTCCAACTGTCCATCAAGGTCACTCTGTATTTTTATCCCACGTGTACACGTAAAAATCAGTTACTAGTACCAGTAGTCACACACAAAACTAATAGAACGCGTTTACCTTTCTGTGTCAGCTTCTCAGTTGATCAGCTGCTGTGTTTGGCGTCTGCAAGCTGTGTGTAGAAGCAAGACCAGGTGTTTTCCTTCTTTTTCTCATCCTCAGAGACTTATCACTCCACAACAACCTTTACAGTTGTTTACAGTTTCTTGCCTGGTTCTTACAAAAGGGCCCTTGAGATGTCATGCTGCAGCTGAGACACTTGCAATTATGTGTGAGAGGTGCGAGTAACAGTCCCGATGATTGTCAGGTGTTGCTTTCGTGACGTGTTGGGGCTCCGTTGCACTATTCATCAGATATCAGAAAAAAGGTTCAATTTTAACTTTAATTTTTTCTCATTTTTAGTACTTCTGAATCAGAAATAATCAATGTTACAAACGTTGGCTGCTTTTATGGCTGTCTAATAGTCCAAGTATCAAGGCAACCCTTAATATCACGCTGCCTTTCTTGCAAATGGCTAGATAACTATGTTCACACAAACATCCCTAGGCTGCCTCAAAAATGGGTTTAAAAATGGGCTGAAATGGAGGCCTAAATAGCCAAATTATTACTAAAACTGGATATTGACTTAATCGCTTCTATAACTCATGGGACATTTTTGGGAAAATATGCACTAGAATCACTGCTACTTTCACTAATGTGAACAACACGCAGCATTACACGTTTGAGATGTTGGGGGGAAAAAAACAAGATCCTTTCGGCCACCTCAAAAAACCGGCTCAAACCTTAGCTCGGCCCAGGGCCTTTTAGCCTATGGCTTACGCAAAAGTGAATCCTATTTTTCCATCACTTGAAATAAATTTTTCCCTTTAAGCTATTTTGCCGTTACCAAGTTGTGAACACAATGACGTACCATGAACACCCAGGTATGGATTCATATCTCCAGGGTGCAAGCCTCATCACAAGGGTATCACCTTACTGGAGGTAGTGAATTGGTTGTAAGCAAGGTTGATTTTGCCTTAGGCCGAGTCTGGGAACATGAAGGCAACAATCCTGGTTCTCCAGGGGAATCAGGAAGAGCACTTGTGTAAAAACATGGATATCTGTTCTCCATCATTAAGGACTATCCCACTGTGCACGTAAGCATGTTCAACGTTGCTTTGTACCGTGTGTCATGAACACAGAAGAGGCAGTTCTTAAGGCCAATAACAACCAAGAGCTTTTGATATAACCAGAACAATAAGGCACCAATTGGATTTTCAAAAAGAATACCCTTCACAAATATCCATTTCATATTTCAAATAAGGTAAAATGGGTCAAAGCGTTTACAGCGTGATTATATTCGACTACTTAAATATGATTCATTGGCAAATTGGGTAGTTGGGAATAAGTACCAAAAGGACAAAAACAAGAAGAGTAAAGATGTCACTTCAATCATTTTTATGTTGATAAAAGAAACCTCCAAAGTGAAAATACAGAGCCCAGGGTGAAGAGATCTCAATGCTCTCCATAACGAAACTGGTGTCCCGTCTTCTGAGCCGACTCCAGCAAGTTGATTTGGGGCCTCTGGGAACAAGTGAGGTCAGCAGGCACACGGGGTGCCCGCCTCCAGCTCAACCGTCAGTCCTTTGCTCAACAGGAACGCGTCCTGTTTCGGCTCGCGACCCAAGAACTTCCTCAGCATCTCTGCAGCATCCTCTGAGCCACCGGGCTTCAGAATGCAGCACTTGTAGTCCAAGCCCACCTAAGACAGACAGATTGGACACAGGGGTCATACCGTTTACTGCAATTGTTTAACACATTTAACATTGCAAGAGAAGAAGCCTTGAAGAGACTGCCGGTGCAAACCTTGGGGTTCATGATGCCTTCCTGCTTGAATCGGGCGAAGAACATGTCCATGGAAAACACCTCACTCCACAGGTAACCGTAATATTGGGCATCGTAACCACCAGCCAAGTGACCAAATGTAGCTGGCATGTTAGTTCCTGAAAAGAGGGGAAAAATAATAAAAATAAATAAATAAATCGGCAAGAGATACTTATGTTTCAACATATAGCTCGGTGCCATTACCAAAATAGATGGTGCACTAGCATAGCACTATGATAGCCAAAATAGAGCAGTAAAAAAAGTAGAAAAGTATTTTGAAACTTTGATTGAGGCGAGTCAACTTGAAATATGATACCATCAACATCCGATTTTAAAAACGGCGGTAACTTAGCCAAGTTATCACGTGCCTGCCATTAGCACAGTTTCTTGTCCAGAAGTACTTATTCTGGAATAATTTCAAATTGCCAAATAAAGCTTTAGAAAGAGACCATGTCCACTATGTCCGACTATAAACGTCTGAAATGTCTTACCAGGGGATGCAGGCACACCAAGGATCTCCTGACATAACCGTGCATATTCATCAGCAGGATCCAAACCCGTCCTGGTGTGCAGTGCTTGGTCCACCTTGGCTAATACTATCTGCCTCAGGTTGAAAAGACCTAAGGACACAGAATAGGACAAAGTTACAACACTGCTGACCAAAAAAAATAAAAATTAAATATGCTTACATTAAAATTGTATGTCAACGTCCACTAGTAATATTCTGAAGCAAGATTCACATTTCGGCACGTGTATGAAGGCAACTACAGTTTCTTTAGTAATATGACTTATAATTACATAATCGGTGCTCAAATGGGAACCGGCAAAAGCATTTTTTTTACCAGAAACGCCTCATTGAAGAAGGGTCTGGTTGCCTGGCCCTCTGTGAGTGAATGAGCATTACCGGTATTGGCCAGCCGAGACTTGATGAGTTTCCCCAGCAGCTCCTCCGGGATTGGGTCACCAGTCTTGTAGTGCTTGGACATGCGCTGCAAAGGCTCCTTCTCCCACACCCAATTCTCCAGCATCTGGGAGGGTGCCTCAACAAAGTCCCGCTCCACATGGGTCCCACTGAACATGGCAAAGTCCGTCTGCACGGAGAAACAGGAGAAGTTGCACAACTGGGCAATTCCCACTGTGACTGATCGCTAATTCGCAACAAGGGAGCTCTTCGAGCACAGCTTATATGGCCAGTGTTGTAAAAGGCCGACAGCGGTGATATAATTAACATCAACGCCACCGCAGCTCGGGGTCGAGCACAAGACCAACACTTTGATTCCTTGCCTGGGCGCAGAGCTGATGCATGACATGTCCAAACTCATGGAAGTACGTCTCCACCTCGTCGTGCGGCAGCAGTGAGGGGGCGTCTGCCGTGGGCTTGCTGAAGTTGGCCACCATAGCGGCCACTGCCATCTGCCTGGTCCCATCAGGCAGCAAACAGCCGGGCTGCAGGCCAAAGCAAGCAGCGTGGCCGTACTTGCCCTCTCTGGGGTGATATATACAGAAACCAACAGAAACCGAAAAACAGAAACAGAAACCGATCAGACTCATTCACAGTTAAATAAACTCAAACTTGAAACAATAGTATGGGGGGTAAAAAAAAAAAAAAAAAAAAAAGGAGTGGATAAAGAAATGTGAGACTAGCACCCCACAAGTTTTCAGTAAATGATGGGTGGCTCGAAGAGGATTGATCATACTTATACATCATCCAATAGTAACTAGAAGGTCGCTAGTTCATATCTATAGTGGAATACTTATGTATCTTAAACATACTAAATCAGTATTACTTAAAAACCTTCAAAAAAACTAAATATATCTTCAAAAACTGGTAGTCAACTGAGCCATATAACATTCGGACACTTTTCCTTACCCTCTTTTTCTCACCTTGGGAACAGGTCCAGGTAAAACTGGCCCACTACTTGGCCACTGCCGCCTTCTTTGACACAGAACAACTTGACATCCTCGTGCCACACGGAGGCCCCCTCCACCGGCTCAAAGGAGAGGCCCAACAGCTCCTGGTAGATGTCCAGCAGGCCTTGAGTGACCACCTCCATGGGGAAGTACTCTTTCAGCAGGTTCTGGTCCACGGCATACTGGGTCTCCTCCACTTGGGTCATGAAGTAGCGCGTATCCCAGGCATACAGCTGTCCGTCAAAGGGCAGGTTCCTCTTCTGACACTCCTCTTCCTTCAGCTTGAGGAGCACGGCCCTCTCCACCTCCCCAAGGGTCTTCAACTTGTGGGACAGTTCCTCTGATGGGGGGGGGGGGGGGGGACAATAAAAATATTATCGGTGAATTTGTCCCGTTTTTATTGCAGAAAATTTCATACTCTGCACACTGACATTTTGAGGGTCGTTACACCTTAGCAGTGGCATTTATTCATACTGGTGATCACTATTAACCCACTAGTGTAAAATGGTCAGGAAATGATATATTTGATATATGATATAATGATATATGATATATAATGATATACACATACACATCATACATTCAAGGTGCCAATATTGAGTTATGGGTGAAAAAATTTAAAATATAGTTTTATAACATTCACAGAAATCCTCTTTTGACCATTATGGATCATACCAAACAATGGCAACGTCTAAGGTACCAGAGGTAGTAAAAAATTCAATGGAATCAATGTAATAACAACAAACAGAAAATGGCTGCCGTTAGATAATCCTATGGATGACAAATTATTCACAGTTCAACAGTATTTTTTTCCTTCCTGGTAGTCCGAGTCAACGATACAAGAGTATTCGTTTTGGCAATTGCGCAACGTTGAAACGAACACTTCTTCTGTTCAAGGGTGCAAAACGATTCCCATATAATTACCTAGAAAAACAGAGACCTTCTTGCCAGATTTAGCCATGTTCATCTCCAACACAAAGTCTGCATGAGTGTTAAAGCCAAGCAAAGTGCTCTTCTGAGCCCGCAGCTCAACCAGTTCCTTGAGGATACCAGCGTTCTCCTACGGAGACAAAGAGAGAGGCATTACAGTCCCAGAGGTTTCTCATTATAGAACATTACAGGAACAACCAACCGCTTTCAAATCCATCACACAATAGATTCCCAATGAAGTAATTTTTTTCTCTTATAAACATGGAATCACCAATTTTTTTTGTACTCTAGAATACATCTCTGCCGGTTTAAACCAAAAAAGATAAACTGCCAGAGACATAGTAATATAGTTAAATAGATATAGTCCATATCCTTCATATCCCCCCCCCCCACCCACACACACACACACACTAAAAAAAAAAAACTGCGTGAGTGGAATGATGCCATACCTCTTTGCAGCGAGAGTTGAAAGCCTCCTCCAGCTTACGGCGAGTCTCAGGAACATAACACTTCTTCATGGTGGGGAAGTAGTGCGGATACTTCAGGGTTACCTTCAGTTTGCCCTCCTCGTCCTTCTCCAAAGAGCTGAGGAAATCCTCAGGAAGACCACCTGTAATCGGAACGCGTTACATAAACGTGCGATAAATACACAACATTCGACATTCAAAATCTGTTTTTGTTCCCCCAAAGTAATAGTCAGAGCAACATCAGATTTTTTGAAGAGCTAATATTCACACAAGAATAATAATACACAAGTACTTACCAAGCTCTTCTCGGGTGAAGGACAGACTGGTAGTATCCTCATTCAGGTGCTTGTTGAAATCAATGCACAAGGTGCTCAGTTTCTTTTTGATCTTTTTGACTTCCTATTAAAAAAAAAAAAAATTAAATTAAAATTAAAAAACTAAGTTTGCAGAAATATTATGTCCTGAATAAACACCATTATGAAATACAAGGCATTTGGTATCCATTTGTCCATTTAATGAAAGGTGGTTTCTCTCTCACATCCTGTGTCTCTTTGGGGAGGTGCAGGCCATTCCTTTTGCCCAGCTTGATCAGTCTCTCCATATACCTTACAGCCTCTGGCCTAAGCATGTCAGCATCCACCTTTTCCTGCAACAGAGAGAAGCATATTGAATGCATTACGATAACATGGATCCAGAGTTTTAGCTTTCCACAATTCAAAGATCTAACCAAGCACATTTCTAATCTATACTGTTGCAGTGATAACATTACAAGGTTGCAATCTGACCGGAAGCACCATGCAGAGGCCATCCCCACAAAATATTACATTAGAACATGTTCTTTGGATACCTGCAGCGCTGCTACACCCCTCACCTTGAGTGCAACAATCCTCAGGTGTACGTCTTCCCTCATGCTCATTTCCACATCAAACTCAGAAAGCTTCTTGTCAGCTTCTGTGCTCGCTGCACGCACTTCTTTAGATGTGGACACATGCTGAGGGAAATCCAGCATGTTGCGCTGAACTGAAAGAGCAAACACCGTTCATGAAGTGTGTGCATCCGTACAAATGGGCATACGAGAACAATACCACCATGACGACCAACGTGACATACCTGTGTACTCTACCTCCACATCAGCCAGGGCCTTTAGAGTGTTATCATACGTAACGTCGGCCAGTTCAAGGGCACCCACCGAGTCATACACCTGTTTGGTCTTGGCAATCAGCTCATCCGCCAGCTGCTGGATTTGATCTGCTGTAAGGTCCCAGTGCAAGCGGTTCTCTGCACATACTTCTGCCACAATATCAACCACCAATTTGCCTTGTGGGATTAGACAAAGAATTTATTAGGTTACTGAAGGAATGTTTGTAATTATTAAAGTTACGCCAGGGACTGAAGCTTTTTTCTATAGGCTAGTTTGTGA
The DNA here is from genome assembly GCA_025775065.1 of Hiodon alosoides. NCBI lineage: Eukaryota > Metazoa > Chordata > Actinopteri > Hiodontiformes > Hiodontidae > Hiodon > Hiodon alosoides. The sequence goes on along the minus strand of JAOYSI010000017.1, from coordinate 1,940,313 downwards.
CAAAGGTCTTTACTGCAGATTTTTATTCTAGAAAACATCTCTTTCAAATAAATTATTAAATAAATACATAAGCATTAAGAAAAAAGAAAAAATTGATTGGGCATTCCCAACTTCAAGATACACTGTGCTTTAACCGCGCTATTTACAAAACGCCTTTCTCGATATTTTTGTATATTCCTGATGCAGTCATAGAACGCTGATAATTACAAAAGCCAAAATAAAAGCCAAACACATATTTTATGTCTACATCTCTATGTTTATTTTTCTTATGTACTTTACCTGCTAGGAACAAATCTAAAGATGAATGTACATGCTGAAGGCTACTTGGTTTAAAAATATTATCAGTAACAAATTCCGCTTAAAATACAACGTCGCGTTCATATCCTTAATGCAAAAATGAGTTGTAATATAATGTCGAAGAAAGACTGCAAAAAAGGTCAGGCCTGATTTTAAAACCAGATCTTCAATAAATAAATGAATAAATGAATGTATTTGGTCACATGACGACCTATAGCCGATTTTAAACTAAAACGGACAAAATTATACTTAGAAAGTTGTTACCCATCTTCCTCGTATTGGATTAATTCCAAGACCATATTAAGTTAATACATTGCCAACTAGTAAACTAGCGACCAGCCAGAATGACGGATTAACCAAAGCTGTCTAGAATAAAACGCCGAGTGAATGAATGTACCCAAGGCCCAAAAGGCTACATGGTGGCGTTACAAGTTAGCGAGCTAAACATGTGTAGTTAACAACCATTAACAATTACCAAAACGCATAGATGTAGTATTATAACAACTCACAAATAAATGGGTATAAACTTACCTGTCGGTGCCATTATTATTAGATTTTTTTACGATAAACAACCCACAATCAAAATATAGCCTAGCACTCCAGTGTTTAACTCACTGGTCTACGTTGGTTTACGTCACACTCGGCTAGAAAATCCCGTTAAGGGGTGGGCGTTGATTGGCTTGCCCGTATTAAGTTATTTGTCCAACTGCACGAAAAAGAAAATGGCAATAATCGCCACGTTTGTCATTAAATGCGAAAGGGGAAATTGTCGTTTAAACACAGACTTCATGGTTTAGACGAATATATATAATGCACTGCACAAGTTAGCTAGTTAGCAAGATACATGAACCATGCCTACTTTACGTAGCTATCTACAAATGACGTTTTAGACATGAGACGCATGGATAACTATATCCCTCACCTCTCTACGATTTATTGCAAGACCTTAAGACAAGCGGGACGAATAAACTTTTAATTGAATTTGTCATTTATACTAACGGCAGCGAGTTTGTAAATTTTGCGAATTTAGTTAAAACAAGTTTGTGGTATGTACTATTGATTTCGGATAAGTTAATAATGACGATATTATACATGGAAAGGCCGCATATAGCGGCTAGCCACATCTTTGCTGGAATATTCTGATTCAGCTCAGCCAGCCAGCTAGCCGTAGGTTGTCTCCAGGAATTCAGTCGGAGTATATGTACTGGCTTTCTCGTAACATGAGCTCGTAAGAAAAAAGTCAAACTAAATAATTGTTTCAATTATGTTTATGTTTTCTTGAAGACTAAAATTTACATAGACTGTTGACACAAAAAAAAAAAAAAAACTTGGGGGGGAAAAAGTAGATTAGCGGTAACGATACCTGTAGCTGCTGGTGGTAACATTTCGTAAACATTATTTTTTTACGAATACATTTTTCGTATTAATGTCTATTCCTTTGAATTTAACAATGTTTTTCCCGATATGTTTATATATTTGTCCTTATTGCCTAAATTAAAAGTTTTTTTTACTATTGTATACTGTAGATTTGCGTTTGTATTGATAGCTTGAATTATTTTAAATATAAGCGGATGAGGTTTTTCTTCATTGCTGTCCCTGGCGTAACTAACTGTCGGTATGTAATCGCCCCCCTTTTTCAGCGCTGAATAAAATATACGCCAGATCTGAATAAAAGCTATGACGGACACAAAGCGTCTTGCGTTCTCCATCATTCAGTTTCTCCATGACCAGCTAAGTTCTGGTGGTTTATCGTCTGATGCAAAGGAAAGTCTTGAGGGTAAGGGACGTTCTTGACTTCAATGTTAAATTCACTGGGTTTACGTTTATGAAAAGCACTTATGTCGTTGATTATACATTTGCCTGCTTTCCAGTTGCAATCCAATGTCTGGAGACAGCATTTGGTGTGTCAGCTGAAGACCATAGCCTAAAAGTGAAGCAGACATTACCAGAGATTTTTGCTACAGCAAAGGTAATCTGTTAAGATTATCCTTTATTCTTGTGCTCTCCTATGTCTAAATCACAATCCGCCAAATTATTATTATCCCATTCTAAACTGTAAACATGACAGCCTGTGGAAAAAGTTCCCCATTGGGCTGAGGTTATATTGATTTGAATCTTTGTTGTTGTAGTGTCCAGAGACCCCCCAGGTAAAGATTAACCCTGTTCCAGATTCCCCCACAGTGGATGAAGCTGCTGAGGCAGAAAGACTCAAAACGGAAGGTTTGGGATAAACTGAAATGGTTTTATCCTAGTATCAGCCTCAAGACACAGTGTTAGCAATGGTACATTTTAATGAAGATGTGCAATTTCTGGACTGATTTTTGTTTTTATTCTGTATCGTCTTTTTTTATGTGCAGGCAATGAACAGATGAAAATGGAAAACCTCAGTGCGGCTGTGGAATTTTATTCTAAGGCCATCGAGATAAACCCACGAAATGCGGTTTATTTTTGCAACAGGTATTTACTGCCAGTGCTTGGTATGGTTAGGACATTTTGTAGCCGTTAATTAAAAATGTAGCTCTGCCCTAAGTAAACTGTCTGAAACTTATCTGTTTCAGGGCTGCAGCTTATAGTAAAATGGGTAATTATGCGGGGGCTGTTCAAGACTGTGAACTTGCCATTGGAATTGATCCCAACTACAGCAAAGCATACGGGAGAATGGGGTAGGACAAAGAGATTTCTCTAAAATGACATCATGTTTCATGCGTTTTGGTAGAATTTTTGTTGGTAGTTCAAAATATTCTCTCTGTTAATGACTTTTTATGAACTTATCTGTCTCAAGGTTGGCTCTGGCCAGTTTAAACAAACACGCGCAAGCTGTGAGTTACTATGAGAAAGCGCTGGAGTTAGATCCAGAAAATGAGACCTACAAATCTAACCTTAATATAGCTGAACAGAAAGTGAAAGAAGCGCAGAGTCCGGTGAGTTTGATTACACAGCCGTTACATTTTTGACGATTCACGAAGTATGTCCTCTGTCATAGTGCTTGACCTTGGGCTCTTTCTTTCCCAGACTGGAGGAATGGGAGGAGTTGATCTGGCAGGTTTGCTTAGCAACCCTGGGTTCATGAACATGGCAAGTGCAGAACATTAAAACCCACAAGAAATGCTATCTTTCACGAATAACCAATTTATCAGTGATTGAAAAGTACTATTGACAGGTACTACGTCTTTGTGGATAGGATAACTTGTTGTAATAATGTCTTTGTCGCAGGCATCTACTCTAATGAATAACCCGCAAGTGCAACAACTGTAAGTTTTACTTAATTACTTAATATTTTGCATCAGTAGAATACAGTTTGTGTATTCACATCATTTTACTGTAGATCAAATGTGTATGTGGTTGTTGGCTCTGATTTACATGGTGGTTATATTCTTGGAAAATGCAGTTAAAATATAAATTAAAATATACATAGAAATAAGGATTTAGGTTCCAGGCTTACGGGCTGACTGACATGCCTAGGCTTTCCTGGCCCAGGAGGGATCAGGCACCAGGAAATAGTACTTGTCAGGCACCAGGAAATAGTACTTGTCTATTTTAAATGAACAACAAAAAATGCACAGATCATGACTATGCAGGCTCCCCCTAAAGTCCAGCTGTGTGATGGACTGGATGCTGGTACAAGCAGATGGTGTATACATGTAAATGCATTTTGTGTACAATTATAATTCCAATTATACCCAGCATTTAGCCGTACCACTGTTGCCCTGTTTAGGATGTCAGGGATGATGTCAGGGGCATATGGCCCAGTTGGGGCAACAGCTGCTCCAGGGGCAGGAGACCCAAATGACCTCTCAGGCCTGATTCAAGCGTAAGTTCATCAGTCTTGGGACACATGTCAGAATATCACATTAAATATCACATAACTAGACTGTTTCAACATTGTCTCTCATACTTTGTATTTTCTTCAGAATACACTGTAATTTTTTTATTTTGCATAAAAATTAAGTAATGTAATAATGAGTAGAATTTTATGCATAGTGTACAATTTAAGCACTCAGCATTTGTAGACATATTAATGCATTTTAATCTATTGCCATCACATTGTGAATAGCTAAAATACCATGCCTCAGTCCTAGTCTCTTTCTGCGCAGCGGCCAACAGTTTGCCCAGCAGATGCAGCAGCAGAATCCAGAGCTGATTGAGCAACTGAGGAGTCAGATCCGTGGCCGGGCGCCTAGTGCTAGTAACGAGGACCAACCATGACCCCTTTAACAGGTGACCTTTCCCCTCTGTCACAAGACAAGCGCAAATGGCACAGTAGGAGTGTCTGTCCATACACAAAAGCTTTGTGTTCTGTTTATTTCTCATGCTGTTGAATTCTATTTAATTAATTAATTATGAATTATCGTTTTCCTTTTTTTCAGGTAAAGACATGCAATCCTTCTTTTCATCTCCCAGAAAAGTTTTTTTTTTTTTTTAAATGCACCGGTATGTTTGGAGCTATTTCTATTTCTGTTCCAGCATTACAATTAATGGAAACTGCAAAACTGGGAGATGCATACGGAGGACCATCTGATTTTCTAAAAAAAGATCCAGCCAGAACGGTCTCTGAACTATGAGCAGCATATATTGATGTAGCATATGGTTTAACAAATGTGTGTATTCAGGTCCTGCCAGGGAACTTTGTTTCATAGCTGAATTACTGAACAGCCATTCAAGGAACAACACTTGTCCAGGACCTTTATCATTTTTGAAGTAACTTTTAGAAGTCTCTTTTATGGCAATTTATACATTTGTACCACTGTTTATATAAGAAACACGTATGTAGCCTGCTGTAAACATTATGGGAATTAAATGGGCGGGTTACGTATGCGGACCTACCAACCTGTACGCATTTCAAAGTCTATGCAGGTATGATATGATTAAAAGGTTCTCAAAATTTCTTAAGGTTTGCAAGTAAGGTTATGAGAGGGGTGGTGGTGTGGGAGAGGTACTAAGGGGGGGGGGGGGGAAATTTGGACATTTATGAACTGCCTGTTTTTCCAAACAAGTTATTTTTTCAGTTAATGATTTACATAATCTTTTTGATTAAAATACTGTTAAATTCTCAAAAGCGATGGCTTGACTCAATACCTGTTTTCATCACATCTATTTAATGCATTATTTTATGCTCTGATGCTTTGATGGTCAGCTGCAGAAACCACAGAAATCAACAGCCACAGGAGTTTTTCAGAAAGGGTTTTGACGCCCATCTCTTGTATGCGGTTGCTTCCTGGTTGAGTTTGTGCCAGTAAAACATCCAGATGGGTAAAATTGTCAACAATGTGAGTCGCTTTGCATAAGTGCCACTAGATAGGAAATTACTTTATTTGCTAATGGATTATTTAATAATAAACCTTTTGATCGTGTAATTAACAGTAATGGGATGGTGAGTTTTCGGCCTTCTGAGCCAAGACCAAGATCAGAGTTCTCCACATTGTCACTCTGTTGAGTTGTAAGCTCTCTCAACCACCCTGGATGGACAGAGGAATAAATAAAAATAAAATTGGAATAAATTAAAAAATTTAACACACTACAGCTGAAAGGATTTAAATGATGAGCTGTTATCAAATTCTAATAAGCAACTCTATTCTCAATTTGATAAGACACTCACAAGTGACGAAGTAAATCGAACAATTCATTATCCTGACAAGGACCAGAGTGTTGCAGATAAAGTTAGGGCAAGCCTGGAAGGGCATTAAATATGTATAGAATTGAAAATTTATGTTATAGTAATATATTGAATTTGTATTGGGTAAAGTATTATAGGTGGGGTATAAGAAATTGCCTTACTGAAAGTTCTGTAGGAATTCAAATCAGACAGACCCATTTAACTTGGGGAGAGGTTATTGCAAGCGCACCGGACAGCACTTGGCTATGGGCCAATTTCACAAGAATCGGAAATACGTCATTGCTGGGTGAACCTACTTCCGCAACAGTTACAGCTAACGCGATTTCTATGCTGAATATAAATAGAATGACACTTCACTGTTTCCCTCTTAACCCTGCTGCAAATCAGTTTCGAGGATGTTAGCAGAATTGTTGTACAGCACTCTTCCGCTACAGAATAAATGCTGAGGAAGGGTTATAAATTCTCCGTTGAAGAGCTTATTCACGGCAATCAAGGTAAATTGATAAGTAGAGTTCCTACGCAATATGGAAAAGTATGGAATTTGATTTTAGTAATTTCCAGGTTTGGATAAGTATGGAAAAATATTTTTGTTCCCAGACTACCGCCTGTAATAAAAATGTCATCCCACCCGTCAGGTTGTCCTACCAGGGCTTACTGCGCATGCGCACACATTGCGTTATTTTTGTGATTTGCGATTGTCTAAAACAAACAGGTAGGATGATTTAGAACCCTGAACTAGTTGCTACTGTCACTTGCAACCGCTAGCAACAGTGGAATTCGTCGTTCACAATACGACCAAGAATGCATGTATTATTATTTTACATATATATATTTATTATCTGTGTGTGTGTATATGTTACTGAATGTATATTGTTCGGTTTTGGTATTCATAGTTCAATTTTACAAATCTAGAGATCCAAAATTCAAATGTGTGAAATAACAACTGGACAACAGAACAGAGGTTTGACTTTTATTTTACCATGAATGATTATTAAAAAAAAAAAAAAAAAGTTTACCATTGTATCTGTCTAATTATTTTCAGTAAACAATGTACAAATTTTTGTTTGTTAAAACAAGTAGCAATCTATCTCTGAGCCCAGAGCAATGCATAGATTACTTGACAAACCTGTAAAACAGTGATACAAAGTAAAGAATCTTACAATCTAATAAAACATGAAAATGCTTTAGAAGATAAGTCATGAGGTGAAATGATTAATGGTCTAAATCCTAAAAACGAACTGAACAAAATGTAGCAAAACGTAAAGGAATGGAAATCTTAAATTTATTCTAACAAACTGAATTGTTTTAAGTCAAAAGTGCACAAATAATAATAAAAATAAGATTTGTGGGAAAAACTCATTCACTGCTCAAGAAACATTGGTCCCTGGTAATTGATCATAAAACAGCAATTATGCCAGATCTGATCAATTGTTCCCGACAAGCTGAGTGGTATAGCAGAAACCCAGATGTGGTTTTCTTCAACCCTTCAAATCATTCTTTCTACCAGAATTCTGAGCCATGTAATTGCCTGTGTTTGTTCACAGTCCTTTTTGCTGAACTGCCTCACGTTTGAAAGGTGGAATAATCAGTCTAGCCCCAACACTGGTAAGCATATCCTCAATTATGAACCCTTTGTCTGCCATTACCTCATCTCCAGGTTCAAGCAGGTCTGAAATGCCAGACTTCTTTGTAATCTCCTAGTCAGAGATTGAACCTGTGTAAAGGTGTGAGATGAAAGTCACTGCACCACATGGAGCAACAACCAGACTTTTAAATGTTGTGGTGCTCTTGTGGTTGGAGAAAATGTCAGAGTGGAGCGTCAGAGATGTGGGACTTCTAGCGAATTTCTGTACAGTCCAGGATGACTCGCAATTTTGGACTGAATAACCTGAATTTCTCAGGCATGAAGGGGCCAATTTGTTCCCTTGACATTCCTAATGGGAACCGAGCCTAAGACAAAGTACAGATAATCTGCCAAAGTGATGATGGTCCTGCTTACTGTGGCCGTCCCTCACTTCCTGTGAGGGACACCTGGTGTAATGGCAGACTATGTGATCAGACACACAAAACCTACTAAATTTAGTTGGTGACTCCAGTGAGATTTTCTTCAGTCTAGCCTCCAGCTCTGCGATGTATTTCAAGGCCTTATCCAATGCATCTTATCTACATTTTACGGTAAAGGGTAAAAACGCACACATAAACACAGATGCTTACCGGCAGGGGGTGTCATGGTACTTGAAGCTTGGTTCCAAACTAGTTGAGACATCCAGTCTGTGGTCTTCGGGGCACGCACATCTATTCCTAGTCGAGCTCTAGATCTCTTTTGAGGTGGTACATAAAATTGTTCCATTGAAAACGACTTGGAAAGGCACCAACCTTCAGACGAGAACTTCCTTGAATGTAGTCGGCAGCGTATCTATATATACATACATGTGTATATG
>JAOYSI010000017.1:1915006-1931861 GCA_025775065.1 Hiodon alosoides | reverse complement strand
TTATTTTTCTTATCCTAAAGATGTTAGGTGACCACACTCTTATGTTAATAAAAATGAATGTTTGATAAAACTGTTGTATAAAAATGCAACAAATTGGTCTCATATTCACTGAGAAATGAATAAAAGTCTTAATTTTCGAAGGGGGTGTACTCAGTTATGCTGTGCACTGTATATATCACCATTCAGGTGGGCATCGTGTATTTTTTGTTATTTGCGGTGTTTGGTTTGTGCAAAACATAGCGTCTGGTTTGACGGCCATAAAGCTCCATTATGGTCTCATCAGACCATAGAATCTTCTTCCAGATGACTTCAGAGTCTCTCACATGTCTTCTGCCAAACTCTAGCCGAGATTTCCTTTGTTTTTTTTTCATAAGTGGGTTTCTCTTTGCCACTCCTCCATAAAGCTGTGACTGATGAAGAACCCTGGCATCAGTTGTTGTATGCACATTCTCTCCCATCTGAAGCTTGTAAGTCCTTCAGCGGAGTCATAGGTCTCTTGTTGGCCTCCTTCACTAGTCCCCTTCTTGCACTTCTTTCCATTTCTTAATTATTGACTTTTATGAATAACCTTTTTGCAGATCTGCTTGGAGTGCTCTTTTGTCTTCATGGTGTTGTTTTTCCCAAGATATTAACTCACAAGTGGACCTTCTTCTTCTTCTGTTTATTTGGAGATTGCACTTATTAGTGCATTACCGCCACCTGCTGACAATTTTGATCAATCTTTTGAACTCAAATCTTCTCTAATCTACCCCTCCCTCCCTGACTATATCAGATCTGAAAGTTCAGCCAGTGCTGTGTGTTCAGCTCCTCTAGCCTTACTCCCAGCTCTGTACAGTTCAGAGAAGGAGGAATAAGCACGTCAATAAATTATGAATCATATAGAACACACCTATTAATCACCCTACCTTTTCTATAAACCTATATATTTATATCTATATATCTCTTATATTTGTTTTATGTCTTATATTATACTTATAAGACCTGTATTTTCCAGGAACTGTAATATTGCAGTAATTGTATTCTTACTTAATTCTACACAAGTGGTACTTCCAGAGACAGGTGTATTTATAATCACTTTAATCAAATAACTGTGTACAGGTGATCTTTATTTAATTAACTGAGCTAATTCGAAAACCAGTTTGCTGCACAGAGATGAGTTGCTTTGAGGGGGGTGAATTTTTATGCAACCAATTTTTTCTGTTAAATATTAGACTAACTGGTAGAAATGCATTTGACTTTGATATGAAATAATCTTACACATTATATATATATATATATATATACATACACACACACACACATATAGTTATAGTGCTGAGTGTGTAAAGACCAGTGCAGGTAGGACCCCTAAGAATTAAAGCTATCAACAATCATAAGAGCCCCAATTCTGCGCACGCCACCAGAAACACTGTATCAGAGTTACAAGAATCATGCCTACCACTGCCAGAAACATCCAGTCCCACAATGTGTCGTTTCTAACAGACAATCCATATCGCTTCAGGACTTGCTTGGGCAAGGCTTGAGAAGCTTTGAATCACTGTCCATTGGAGCCTTTATCTGGGCATGGATGTCTGCAAACACATTTGATTCTGGAGCCAGGTAGGTGTTATCCCACCAGGCAACGATGTTGAGTTCTCTGGCCTTGGGGGCATGCAACTGTCTTCAATCTGAGCACAGAGGAAAGGCAGAAGCCAGAGCTTTTCAAGTAACATTGCCATCCAAATCTCGGTGGTGAGGTTACAATTTTTAGGAATAATTGAATTGAATTGAATTGAATTTACCCACAATATGAGTTTTTGTTGTAGCAGCACATTTTATGTACCATTCCACCGCAGTTTCCTCTCTGCACATTTCAGGATGCATATTCCCATGTAATATGGGTCTCATTATGCATTATACCAATGGGCTGAGCTCTGACTTCTAATTTGTAAATGTTTTCAGGTGAAGCACTAATAACTACAGACCAATATATCGTTGGGGCTCTTCACCATTTTCCCTAGGCCATACCTTCACTGATTCTAACACATCAATTTCCTCTGGATTACTAAGTTTAAGTTTCCACCTTTCCACCTTTCCACCTCATGTGTCCATGATTTCTTCCTTAATTTTTGTCAAGAGGTTGTTGGCATACTGTCTGCAGGATTAGCTTTCGCTATGTCTTTGATGCTATGTCTTTGAGTCGCTATGTCTTTTTGGGTCTTTGATGATTAATAGATATGCCAGCTGTTAACAAATTAATTGCCTACCCCAATAATTTCTGCAATACAATCTATTAGCCCACTGTTTTGTATTTTTCCCTCTCTTACTTGCATTAATTGCATTAATTTGTTGATTTAACCATTCCCTTTCTAAGTCAAACCTCTCAATGCTAATTAAACATTACAACGAGGTTATTGAAATTATACATGACGTGTTAAGAACATATTTACATCATTTGAAATAGTTTTCTGTTCTGGTCCAAAAATGATTACTTCTCTGCGTATAGTATACATTTGGGGGAATTGTCTTGGCTGTTCCAATTCACATGTAGTTAAGGTTATGTTTTTGATGTACAATTATGGCTCCACATTGTGGAGTAATTTACTTTTTGGCCAGTCCAACTTTTTGATTATTCCCATTCCCTCAGAGGTTGGCATTATCTATATGCCTACATGCTTTTTAGACCATAGAAATTTAGGAGCATCCTTATTAGACCAGGTCTCTATTTGATGTGTCCCGCATAGTTCGATTAACCACCTGTCCTGCAGTATTACCCAGCTTTTAACTGGTACGTCCTGACCATGCTCCTCCTGTGTCATTCCATACATAATTTGATGTAGCTAGGCTGCAGTTATTAGGGTCTAACCAAGTATTCCTTACCCCTGCTATCCTTGCCCTACTTCAAACAAGTTAACCTTCTACCATTATGTGTCCGTTCACATTCATTTGATTCTAGATTAAATTGCTTTATTCGTGGACACTGCAAAGTTATTTGTCCACCCTCCACCAAAAATCTTATATTCCCAAGTTGTGAGCACTATTTTGTATGTTTTTGTTTTGCCTGGGCACATGGTTTTGGGTTACTGTCTCAGTGTTTATCCCTTGTGCATTTGTTAATTGATGTCAATTAGCTCCTTGTTGCCTGTTCCTATTTTGTGGGTTTTTATTGGTATTAATTATCCCTTTCATTCTGTCAGTTCATTAGTCCCTCGTTTTCCTCTTGAGTTATTCCCAGTGCATTTAGACCTGTTTTCACGGTTTGTCAGTTGCCAATTCGTTTTGTCTTTTCAAGCCTACCAGCGGTCTTCCTGTGCACCCATATTCTAAGTGCTTTGTTTACTAGCGTTTCCTGACTGCTGATTTTGGTACCTTTTGGATTCTGCTCTGTATTATTGACCTCTGCCTGTCCTGGGCCTGTCTTTTGTCTGCCCCCTCGATTCTGTGATTAAATCCTGTTTAGGACCATCAGATAGGGGATCAGGAAGGTTATCTCCCAAGGTCACAGCTCAATCTGAGCAGCCAGATTTTGGTATGGTTCAGAGGAAGTCTAGTTCCAGAAATTCCATGATGCAACCAATCCGGTTAATAGATTCTCCCCACTCAGTAACATACCTACTGACAAAGTGCTTGTGATTGGCGACTCCGTTGTTAGAAACGTGCGTCTAAAGTCACCAGCGAACATAGTAAGTTGTCATCTGGGTGCCAGGCTGACCAGTGCTGATGTCGAATCAAATTGAAAAATGCTGGCAAAAGCTAAACGTACATTTTCTAAAGTCATTATACATGCCGGCGTTTAACGACATCCGACTGAGACAGTCCGAAGTCTTAAACATAAAATTATAGCGATATGTAAGACAGCAAAACGTCTGAGTCAGACTGTAATTTAGTCTGGCCCCACTACCACTTTTAGAGGTGATGTACAGCAGACTCATGTCACTAAATCGCTGGCTGACTGACTGGTGTGCATCAAATGATATGGCTTTTATAGATAATTGGAATTCTACGTGGGGGAAAGCCTGGCGTTGAGAAAAGAGACGTACTCCACCCGAACGGGAGAGGTTCTCTTCTATTATCCAAAAACATAGCAAATAGCCTAAATAATAGCTCTAGTTGACAGCTATTGGCACCAGCCAGGAAACAGGCATTTGGTCTTACACTGATGCCTGACTGCTTCTCCGAATCCGTGATTAGGATAGAGCCTGGGAGTAGAACCATTATTGAGACTGTGTCTTTTCCCCGCCATGTTAAAAGACAGTCATTAATAGACAGAAATGTTTGTTATAAAAATATCAACTATATTCATGGTAATAATCCTGTATCTCTTAACAATAAACAATCTGAAACCAAATTAAGAATTGGTTTACTAAATATTAGATGTTTAAACTCAAAGGCCTATCTTGTGAGTGAAGTAATAATGGAAAATGATGTTGATATTTTAAATCTATCTGAAAACTGAGGAATACATAGCCCTTAATCAGGCCACTCCAGATGGTTTCTCCAGCAGACAAAAACCTCATGAGTCTGGTTGTGGTGGTGGTGGTGTTGCCACAATTTTTCGTAGGAGCTTTGTTTGGCAGCTAAAAGTTTTGGCAGCTATTCCTCATTTGAAGTACTTGTCTTACAGAGGAACTGGTCAAATAATGATAACAATGGCTCTCTCAAACATTCAAGCTTTTTATTAGTTAATGTCTATAGGCCGCCGGGTCCGTATACAGAATTTTTACGAGAGTTTGGTGACTTTTTATCAATCCTAGCAATAACTGCAGACAAAGTATTGATTGTTGGAGACTTTAATATTCATATCGATAGTAATGAGGATTCATTTAAAAAATCCTTAGTTTCTATATTGGATACGTTTGGGTTTGTCCAACATGTGACAGAACCCACACATTGTCGCAGCCATACATTAGATCTAGTTATTAGTCTTTGTGTTGATATTGAAAATGCATCTGTTTTTCCGTACAACCCGGTACTTTCTGATCACTTTCTTATTACGTTTGTAATTCTGTTGATGAATTCCAAGGTCCCAAAGCAGAAACAGTTTATGAGTCGTTCAATTAATCCAAGTACGATGCTAAAGTTTATCAAAGAGCTGCCAAATGTTTTACCTGAGGAAAGAATATTCAATAGTATTAACTCAGTGGATGACATGCTAGATTTCTATAAGAAGGCATTAAGTGGAACTCTAGATCTGGTAGTTCCTCTGAGAATGAAAACAATAAAGCATAATACATTTTTCCCGTGGTACACTGATTATATGCGGAAACTCAAGCAGGAATGTTGTAAGCTGGAGCGCAAGTGGCACACATCCAAACTACAGGTTTTCCTTATTGTGTGGAAAGACAGTGTTCATAATTATAAATGTGCATTGGTAGCTGCTCGCTCTGCATACTTCTACAAACGAATTGAGGAGAACAAAAACAACCCAAGATTTATTTTTGATACAGTAGCCAAAATAACCAAAACTCAGGGGATAGATAACCTTAATATGTATTATAGCAGCAAGGACTTCATGCAATTCTTCAGTGAGAAGATTGAATAAATTAGAATTGAGATAAAGGCGATCTCATCTGCAGAAGTTTGCTCTGAACCTCCCATGGAAAGTAATTCCAGAACTTGTTTTGATAACTTTTCTCCTGTTGAGCTTAGTGAAATTGAACAACTTATCTCTTCATCAAAATTGTCAACTTGTTTCCTTGACCCAATACCAACAAAGCTGGTGAAAGCTATTCACTCAGTAATGTCTAAACCAATGTTGATAATTATTAACGCGTCTTTAGTATCAGGATGTGTCCCTGAGTCTCTCAAAGTAGCAGTAATTAAACCAACTTTAAAGAAACCAAATTTAGATCCATATGTTCTTAAGAACTTTAGGCCAGTATCTAATTTGCCATTTTGTCTAAAATATTGGGGAAAGTGCTGGGCTACATGCTATTGGAATTTCTAAATTCTAATTATATGCTAGAAACATTACAGTCAGGATTTCGAACAGGGCATATTACTGAGATGGCACTCATTAGGGTTGTAAATGATATTCTAATGGCACCTGATAATAACTTGGTGTCTGTTCTAGTACTGCTTGATTTAAGTGTTGCATTTGATACTATCACCATATCCTCTTAAAAAAACTTGACACCCACGTAGGCATAAAAGTTCTATCTTGGTTGAAGTCATATTTGACAAATAGATTTCAGTTCGTTAAAATTGGGGAAGACTCATCTGATTTGTTTCCGGTTAGATATGGAGTACCACAAGGTTCAGTGTTGGGCCCCCTTCTATTCTCTTTGTACATGCTACCCCTTGGTGATATCATCCGTAAGCACAAGATCAACTTTCATTGTTATGCGGATGACACGCAGCTATATCAGCCAGGGAGCCCGGGTGAGGATTTTCCGTTGGCTAGATTGGAGCTTTGTTTGAAAGATGTAAGAGATTGGATGTCCTCTAATTTCCTATTTTTGAATACGGACAAATCAGAAATGATCATCCTTGTCCAAAAAGGCCACCGTACAAGGCTCAATGACTATGTTCTGGGCCTAGATGGAAAGCTGATAGAACAGAGTGTATTGGTTAAAGATCTTGGAGTTCAAGAGTTGGAGATCCAGATCTTTCTTTTGACCAGCATACTAAAGATATTACTAGAATAGCATTCTACCACCTGAGAAACATTGCTAAGATTAGACATTTTTTAGCTGATCGGGATGCAGATAAATTAATTCACGCTTTTGTTACTTCCAGACTTGATTATTGTAATGCTATATTATCAGGTGGCTCAATACAGCCACAAATACATTACAAGTTGTTCAGAATGCTGCTGCTAGGACCCTTACTAGACATAAGAAATATGATCGCATCACATCACTGTTGACTTCATTACATTGGCTGCCAATAAGGCAGCGGGCTGATTTTAAGTTACTTTTGTTAACTTTTAAGGTTGTAAATGGGCTAGCTCCCTCGTATCTAACTGATATTATAGTCCCGTATGTCCCATCTAGATTACTTCGCTCACAATAGGATGGGAATCTATATATACCAAGAATATCCAAATCAAAATCTGGAGGTAGAGCATTTGCACATAGAGCTCCACAACTATGGAATAGCCTCTCCAAAATTTGTGCAGGAATCGGACACAGTCACACAAATGCATCTTTTCAAATTTGCATATAGTCAATAGAGGGACTATGACAGTGAAGGGATGGTGGCTATTAGAAATGTTTTGGTGATAAGAATAATTTTTCTCAGTATATGCTGTTTAAAAATAATTTAATTGTAAAACAAATATCTGATTAGAGTGAAGGACATATGATTCCTATAAAAATGTCATTTTAGTCGCAATCATGCACTGAAAACCCATTTAAACAGTTATGTCTAAGTCCTTAACAGGGTGGAAATGTATGTAACAAATGAAAATATACCTAGTGACTTACCACTTGTCAGGAAGTGTATCTGGAAGTCCTCTTTGAAATTGAAACTGACATTGCTCTCCCAGCAAGCTCCCTCCAGGTGGTAAGTTAAACAAAAAGAGGATAAAGGGAATTAGATTAACATTCAGTATTGCAACAAAGTCAATCTGAGAAACAAACCATTCGCTAACGTTAACATAGAAAGATGTTTCTCATTTATACACTGAGACTGGCCATCTGCCAGGAAGGTATATGCAAGTCCCCTTTGAATTTTTTTTTCATCTTATGCTTCGATTTATTTTGTTTCAGTTAGATAGTATAATTTAAAGAAAGCACTATGTCTAGTTGGTCTAGTCTAGGATCAGGACTAAGAGTACTAACTTACACCAGTAAACAGAATTCAGTCAGCTTGATACAATACATTTTATAAATACATTAAAAAACAATGACATCTTAGTTTGTCGTTAATTTTACATGATTTCACGATAGCATTTGTATTAATGAGACATAAGGCTGGATTATTTCAAAGCCATTATGCCCTGATAGAGGTTTCCACGATTAAAACTAAAAAAATGCGGCACTAAATAACGTGGGACCAAATAAGGCCCTCAAAAAACGCTTATTGTGTATGGGGAGTAGACTGTTATTTCCAGAAAAAATCGGAATATTAGCAACGATAACCTACATCTCAAACCTTTTATTGCCATCTGAGAAGTAATTTTATTGCCATCTAAGAAGCAGTCATTAAGCTACCACAGATGAATTTTAGAAAAATGAATTTAAGAAAAACAAAAAATTAATTAATAAATTCAATGACCCATATATAATTATTTAATAACCCATAATTCCTATCATTCTTTCCCATGTTCTCCCAAATTCCTTAGAAAGCTGAATGCCATAATTTATACCCATCTATCTACCAAACGAAGGCCTCCGGAATGCATGTATTTCTAATGTTGCTAAAATGTTGTTTGTAACTAAACTTCTTAGTGTGTGTCAGTGTAAAATTAGGAGAGAGATAAGAACTATTCTGCATCAGTAGTATATATCCTATACTTTCTGTCAAAAAGTGATTTATGACCCCTGTTTGATTGACAGGTCAGTTCACAGATACTGTTTCTATCTATACGCTTTAAGACCCTCACCCCCCTCTGCCAGTTTGGCCGACTGGGGTGCCACTGAGTCTGTTTGTGAAATTTATGACACCTAATTTGAACTAATTGAAAAAAACAAATCATCACACTGGACGAGCAATAAACGAGCTGAATAACTTTTACCTGAGATTCGACTCTCAAATCTTCTCTCAAGAATGTGACAGTGCTCTGCAGTCCCTGCCAGCCGCTGAAGCCACCTGCTACCAGGAAGTGGACCCACTTAGCGTCTCTTCAGCAAACTGCGCACAGGCAAGGCCACAGGCCCTGATGACCTGCCAGCTTTTCTGCTCAAAAGCTGTGCAGAAGGACTAACAATGGCATGGTGCCCTATATTCCAACAGTCGTTGAACACTCACTCTGTCTCAGCTCTATGGAAGAAATCAATTATAACTGACATTGCCTAAAAAACCTTGAGCCGCGGAGAATAATGACTTTTGTCCCATAGCTCTAACCTCAATTGTAATGAAATGTTTTGAAAAATTTGTTGTGTCCCTACTCATGAAGAATGTTGAGTCAATGTTAGATCAGTTTGCTTATGAGCAAGAAAGTAGCACTGATGATGCAATCCTTTGCATCTCACACTTTATTTCTAAGCACCTTGAAAACACAGAAGCATATGCTAGAATTTTATTTGTTGATTTTAGTTCAGCTTTTAATACAGTGCAAACCCACATGCTTTTAGAGAAGCTTAAAGACATGAGTGTTAATACTACTTTGATCAAATGGTTTTATTATTTTTTTACTGACAGGACACAGCAAGTGAAGGTCAATGTGATGCAGTCAGAGACCAAACACTGTAACACAGTGGGGTTCCACAGGGTTGAGTTGTATCACCCATACTTTTCACATTGTATACCAATGACTGTAGGAATGTACATCCTAATAATTATATTATGAAATTTGCTGTTGATACCACGATCCTAAGCCTGTTGTACAAGAAATATGGACTCCTCTATGTACTAAGATGAGATAGATATATTTGTTATGTGGTGTGACACCAACCATCTCATTTCAAACATCCAAAAAACACAGGAGATGGTCTTCGACCTGAGGCAAGTTACTGACTATGAGCCAGTGGTCATTAAAAACCAGAAAGTAACTCAGGTATCCTCATACAAATATTTAGGTGTCCACATTGACAGTCTTCTTAGCTGGAAGACACACGTTGACAACCTGTGTAACAAACTGCAGCAGAGGCTTTATTTTCTTAGGCGTTTAAGGTTGTACGGGGTGAGCAGTCAGATCTTGATGATTTTCTACCATGCAATCTCAGAGAGCGTCATCAGATATGGAATTACTGCATGGTTCGGCAACCGAACAGTTAAGCTGAAAAACAACCTTGCCAACATGTACAAAACAGCCATGAAAATTAAAGGGAAGAGAGAATTTGAGTCTATACAGAGCCAAAATGCAAATCGAATCGCCTAAAATTATCATTTGTGCCAGCCTCCATTAAGCTGCTAAATAATGTGAAATAGAGCAATGTGCAATAAATATGTAAGCACCTTAGCACTTAGCACTTTATTGGTAACCTTTGTGCAATAGGGCAACGTGCAATACACATACTAGCTCCTTAGCACACGGACTCTACACAGATCTCAGATCAATAGAGCAATGTGCAATACTCATACTAGCACTTTAGCACCTGCACTTCTTCTGTTTTTATGTTTTCCTCTTGTGAAGCAGTACACCATGTCAATGCTTCTCAGGTTCTTGTTGATGTAATGTGTTTTGTGATGTGTGATGTTTTTAGTGATTTTTTTTATTTTTATGAAGCCAAATTTCCCTTCGGGGACAATAAAGTTTAACCTAACCTAACCTGAAAATAGTGTGTCCGAAGTCTGTGGGAAATGCCACACCTCCTCCATCCTGACCACCACATAACCCTTCTCAACAGCTTTCATAAGCTCGATACTAACCCAGCATCCTGAAAGTGCCCTTTCTTCGTCATTGTGGTGGGAAGGCATAGTCTGATTCTCCACTTCTGCGCATGTTCAACAGAGAGGAAACCTTAATTTTCCATTACAACGATAGGGCAGAACGGGGTGAAGGAAACCTCGCGGTGAATCGAATAATTTTCGAGTCATTCAAAGTCCTTGAAAATTATCTGTGGGTGACCTATGGGGTAGCTTTTCCTAGCCTGGCAATATGGGTACAAGCTTGTAAAATCCAAATACCTGATTTTCTCGTCCTCATTAGCTTTGTAGCATAGCTTGTAGCATAGCTTTGTAGCATAGCTTGTCCTACTGCAGAAGGTCTCTTGGTTTCAAACGCTCGGGGTGTATGTATGTGGACATGAATTCCATAACATCTGATTCACTTTCTTTAGCACACTTCCACTGACACTGACATTCCCACATAACTTCAACCTTTAACCCAGACATCATTGTAAGAGTCTCCAGTTTGTCATCGAACGTCTTCTTAAAACTGCATCTTTTTCATAATAGCCGTCAAGTTAGTATTTACCCACCCTCATCTCACTGTGGGTCAGAGCGTGATGTATGTCTACATTTCTGCTTTTCTTGATAAATTCAAGCCATTAAATGGAAATATTTGAATATGCCTTGTGTTGATTGATGTATGCCTTGTTGAGTGTATCACGGGGTAGAAAACATGTCTTGTAGACAGCCATACAGCAGGAAGCCAGCGTAGTGTGGGTAAATGGGTCGAGCCCTGTGCATTTAATGAAACTCTCTCTGCAGGACGACGTCATTTCAACCATAGGTATACAGTTCTTGCTGAAAGTCAAAGACACCTTCGGCAAATTTGTTGTACCACTCATCAAATTCACCCTTGTCCTTATCTGACATGTACTCATAACCATAGTAATGTTTGTCCGGATAAGGACCACAGTAGTCGTTTTCCTGCTTGTTAAATTTGTGGTCAGATTTAACGCTGCGGATGTTTTAGCAATACGCATGGGAATGAATAGCTATCTGTGTATCGCTGCTTGAAACATTCATCATACATAGAAATCAACCTACACCCCATCATGGTGATCTGGGGGGTAACTCCCACTTTGGAAAAATGTTCCAAGAGAATAAAATTGTCAAACCCCGCAGCGTTGTGCGCTAGCCATGTATAACCAACATACTTGGAACGTCTAAACCTGCTCAAAAGTTTTTCAATACAGTCTGGCCCTTCAGCTGAAAACTCTTCACCATTAAATGTTATGGCACAGACAAAGTTGGCATTGTGCTTGCCATTCTAAAATCGTGTCTCAAAGTAAAAGAAAATGTACTTGTTATCTGTTTTCTTCACGGGTGTAGGTTGGATGTAAGACTTATGTTCTTAATCTGCTGACAACTCTATACTGCAATGGACACAAAAACACATTTGCCCGAAACACATTTGTGTGCTTTTGTGTTTTTAACAGTAACGCGGTATTTCTTACAATTCTTTGTGATGTCAAAAGGAGCCACTAACGTTCCCGACTCACCTGTGGAAACTGGCTGCTTGTGTTTCTCAAAACAAAAGGCTGATATGCAATACCTTGAACAATCGTTGCAATATTTTGATGTTCCTTGTGACATTCGACGTGGTTGCACACATTGCAACTGTACTTACAACTATGATCTCGTCGATTACTAAAACCCGCATAACAGAACTGGCAAACGTATGTTTTGCCTAGGAAAGCCTTGAGATTTAGCACCATGTAGTAGTCAACACAACAATTTTAATCCCTAAGGCGCTCTCAAATTTTGCAATATCTTTAAACCCAATCTTCTGGTGTACAGTAAAACCAACGTGTGTATTTATGTCTGTAGCTGCCTTCGTTAATGTGTGCTCTGATGCTTGTGGGTCCAAATAATGTGTGAGGCAGATTGTGAAACATAGGTTGTTTGAAATGTTAGAAGGATAAAATTAGTTCATTTTGTTGTTGCTAATCACTTCATTATGCGCCAGGGCATGCAGCTTTCTATATGCACCACCATTCTCACTTCGTTTTATAAAAACTGTTAGCTCCAAACCCTCATCAACCATGATCCGCGTATTGCTCTGCACAACTCGTTCAATGGCATCCAAGAAACGTTCAACTCCATAACCATTTTCTGGAGACAATATTGTGTTCATATCCATAGTTAGACTGCCCCCTCTCAATGTGATATTGAAAACACCATTTTCCCCAGCCAAGAGAGTCTAAAAAACTCAACTATGTTGCTCAAAGTGTTATGTAAATGTAAGTGGCTATGTCTGTGTCAGAGACCCCCCTAAAATTAATTAACTGTTAAAATCGAGGTCTTGCCACTATGGTGTAATCACCAACCACACACCCCCCTCTCTCCCCAATCTTTCTATGTCCACACTGTCTAAGCCATGGTTTGGTGGCGCCATTGTGCGCCCACCTCCGTTTTGCAAAGCATGTAGCGTGTTACTGAGTCTAATGATATCATCAGTAAAATCAGCACAAGATCAACTCTAAGACCGTCAAACCTGGGAAATGTTTGAAAGTCGTTTTTGAGAGCACCCAAATCCACTTAACACAATTAAAAAACTTCATGTATAACATTAGTCGGTTTAATAACTGTTCTGGCCAACTCCTGACATCTACCTTCCAATTTCTGATTGGCGTCAACCAAAGTCCTCAAAACAAGGGGGGTGAGGATCATAAATCTCACAGTCTCCAATCGCAGCATTTGAACATCTAAAATCCCATATGGTCCAGAGGTTAGGATTCCTGGATTTTTGAACATCTAAAATCCCACATGGTCTAGCATTTAGGTTTCCTGGATTTCAACCAGACTCCTTGAATGGGAAAGCTATCTTTTCAAAAACACAAAAAAGGACCAATGTTCCTCCCTATCAAGGAAAATTTAATTTAAGTTCACATTTTGTTTAACACGATCACTTGACAGACTGGGCCTGTTGCAAATAACCCCTCATATTGTCGCAGCTCAGTCACTTTTCCAAGCCAACAGGCACCTGTGTCAAAAACTGATTTTTCACAATGTGGATCAACAAGTTTTTCCCTGATTTCTCTCATTTTCTCACAAATGTAGAGCTCTTCTTCCAGTCTTCTTCCAGTAGACAATAGCTTCCACAGACCCGTGGATTTCTAGGCCAGGTCAAGACATGCCCCTGACAGAATATACATATCCCTCCTTTTGCAATGAAACCCCCACAGTCAAACTGACTTAACCCTTCAAAAGGTGACTGAGGGTGGGGGGATGAGGAAAGGTTGGGGAAATGCAGAGGTGTCATAAATCTCACAAACAGACTCAGTGGCACCCCAGTCGGCAAACTGGCAGAGGGGGGTGAGAGTCTTAAAGCACACCGATTGAAACAGTGTCTGTGAACTGACCTGTCAATCAAACAGGGGTCATAAATCACTTTTTGACAGAAAGTATATGATAAATACTACTCACGTCTCCCCAGCCAGAATGTTCTTTATACAGACAATGGAGGCATTCCTTCCTCCAGTTCAGACGATAAGGAGAAGTGGTGGCTGAGGGGATGAGGGGGAGAATAGGGGTGAAAACTGTTTAAGCGTATTTTCATAACCAGTTTCTAAACTGCCCCATTATATTTCTGTGAAGGAAATAAGAAACTGCAACTTCCATGTAGGAGCCTAAAGTAAAAGTAACTCTTGGAGAAATACTCATTGTGTGGCAACAACAGGGGCCAGGTAAATTGTTTGTCCCTTTAAAACTGACCTGCCTGACATTCAGAACCTGCCTACTGATTCAAATAGTTAATAATAGTAATTGGTACAGTTGGAGGCAATGGCTTAATCAACCACATATCCTACACAAACCTAATTAGACAACTTGCTGTTTTAGCTTCCTTCCAATTCTCTTGCCACATAAGCTGGTTTGCAGGCACATGCTCTCAGCTTGTCCCAGCTCCTCCACACCCATGCCTGAGCCTTGTTCCTCAACTGCCTGCACTTTTTGTATGAACAACCTTCTCTTTTTTCCATTTGCAGTGCTCCATCTCCCAGTCCAATAATTTCATATGCTTACCTTCCCCTTCACCTGTCTACACAAAAAAAGTTGCCCCATTACATATTGACAAAGCTTAACCATGCTGGTTAGAACTAATGATACAATCATTAAATACACAGAAAACATAATTTAAATTGATAGAAACTTACAGCTAACTGAACATCTAATTTATATTCAGTGCATGTTATATTATTAACATTGATTGGAATAGTAGAAACATAGTACTGTCCTGTTCTTCAGTTATGTTGCCCTGTCTTGATTGCCAGGCTGTGGTCACTGTGTCTGTACTGCCTCCTATCTCTGAAAGTAAAGATACATTCTGCCAGGGTGTAATCTCTTTTTAGGTCCACAAAATATCTCTATGCTAAATCCAACTTGCTTCCTTTACTGAATGTTATGCATGCCAGTTTCGACCAGAGTAAATGCCCCTAACTAACTGCTGTATGCTTCCGACCTGGCCCTGCTATCACCAACAGCAATGGTGCTTGAGTTGAGCCTGGCTGTGCTGGAGCCGTACTGCACAGCTACCCAGGCTTTTACACAAAGAACCAGTCAAAGATGCTCCAGTTTATGCTGAATGGAAATGTAATTGAACACAGAACCTGCTCTATTTACCACGGGCTACTCATCAGTGGATCAGGAATCCTCCTCCAATCTTAAAAAGTACTAGCAGAAAAGGCATTCAGGTCCTTTTAGAATAGAATAGAACATGAAGGCCAAAATAAAGATCTGTCTGATGATTTTCGACACTGTGAGCTTTCCAGTCCTCCTATATGGCAGTGAGGCATGGGGCCTGCTGGCATGTCCTGACCACTAAAAATGGAACAGCAGTCCTATGGAGATTCAGAAGGCATATTGCGATCTAGACTAAGCCCAACCTAATGACTACACGAAACTCAAGGCAGAGATACTGGCCCAGTTAGGAGTTACCACTGCTGTCTGAGCTCAACGGTTCAATGACTGGGCGTATCAACCAGAAACACCTATTAGGTCACAGACTGATCAAATACACTTGTTAAAAAATGGCTACAACATGAAGAGCAATACACCGCAATGGGAGGAACTACTCCGATCAACCAGTCCAGAGCAACCCCAGTGGGCTTGGAGTGCCAACAAGTCCGGTAAGACTGTTCTTGGGAAAGGGGGAGCTGCAGGAACTAGTACCATAAATCTGATAAACCCAACCAGGTTAAACTCTGGTCTTTTGGAAAACATGTTAAATGTTTTAGGTGGGATTTCCCTAGTTTTTTTTAGTTATGGGCAAAAATGGCGAATTGCCACTGCTCGATGTATGTGGGCAAATGATGTGGCAGAGTTGGAGCTACAGATTGGTGAGCTGGGGGAATAACTTATGGGTGATGTGTGTGAGAACACCCAGTTAATAAAGGTTTTGTTAGGGGAAGAACATGATCAAGAGATCCCAGGTACCTCCCACGATCATGATAATGACACTGACAGTGTTGCTGAGATAGACTTACCAGAGGTTAACTCAGGGAATTTTGCTACAGCCCAGTTATTAAACCCCACTTTGAACAGTGCAAAGGAAGGTGTCCGTGTAATAAACGGATCTCCTGTTAAACTGGAGATTCCCCTGACCTACCCTTATTTTGTACAAAAAAATTATTTGTTATATCACTTAGAAAAAACCTGGGACGGTGTAACAGAACAGTTACTGGTGCCGCGTTCATATTAACGTACGGTACTGGATCTTGCCCATAGTCATGTTCCTGGAGGTCACAAGTACCACCAAATATGTATAGAACACTGCGAAAGAATGTATAGAAAAAATGACGCAACAATCGAATCTGGAACAGCCACTGAGTGTGTTATTTTAATGGCAATAATTAACCGGCTCTGTTTTCAGCAACATAGTCAAAACAAGCATTTAAACTACAAAGAACAAAACAAACATCAGCGATGTTCAGTTACCAAAGTCTACAATTTTCCACATTTAAAGTAAAGACAGTAGACATTGCTTACATTCACAAAGGTCATGTATGGCACTTTAGCTGTCTGTGACTAAGCTACATGGGTGCCGCCGTGTTTTTTTTATACTAGTAGAGAAAACAAGAAAAAAAGTCCCACAATGCTGTATTGACGCTGATCTACTGTAACAAACATTGCAACAACCAAATGACTACAATTCCCAGGAGGTGCATGATGAAAGGGCAGCCATTTTAGATCAATTAGGTAATTGGGTAATTGTTGAACAGCTACCTTCAATTAACACAATTGGGAGCCTTTAAAAGGGGCAGGGTCAACCGGTTAATCGAGGAGAGTTGGAGAGTGAGCTCGGACTCGGACTCGGACTCGGACTCGGACTCGGACTCGGACTCGGACTCGGACTCGGACTCGGACTCGGACTCGGACTCGG
>JAOYSI010000017.1:1878775-1913980 GCA_025775065.1 Hiodon alosoides | reverse complement strand
TTTCTGTCTCTCTCTCTCTCTCTCTCTCTCTCTCTCTCTCTCTCTCTCTCTCTCTCTCTCTCTCTCTCTCTCTCTCCTCTTTTTCGCGATTTTACTTTACATTATTTTGTATTGTCTGGAACATTTTCATTAAATTCCTGGTTAGGGTTTTAGGGACTTTAAATTTTAGAGGGTCTTACAGTTTTAACTGAATAAAGTTAATCTAGATGCAAAAATGTGTTGAAAACAAAAAAAAATAATAATATAAGGGACAAGGCTCATCCTGCATTCAGGTGAGCTCTTCTGCCATCTGAACCTCGTGGGAGAATTATCCAGAGATAGCAGCTTTGAATCTGGATCAAATCGCTTATGATTATGACTGGGAGTCCCTGAGTGATGCAAATAACTGGCGACTTGCCAATGGGTTGGGAGGGAGGGAGGGAGTCTGCAGGGAATCTGGGTTCTAAACAACGACCCCCACACTATCACAATTCAATGATTAGCAACAGACACACTTCTCTGCTGAACCTACTAAATGGGCTGGATGGCCGGTAATGTATAAAATGACCAATGGCTTGAAGGTGGGTGGGTTGTTGGAGTCTACCTTCACTTCTGCATTGTTCAAGTGTGTGTAGTTGTGGGTTGGGGGTGTCAGGGGGCGGTGAGCATGGTTAGGAATTCATGGTGTTGGTTTCATAAATTAGAGTATAGAGAATAGAGATTAGCAGAAAACAAAAAGGATACGAGTAAAAAAAAAAAAAAAAACTCAGTGATTCAGTCAGATTGTGCATTTTCGTGCTGGATTTCGCCAGCTCAACGGTGAACATGAAATATATATATATACACATCAACACACACACACATACACAACGAGCATGTTTGGGTCACTAAACGATTGGCCCGAAATTCACCCTGGGACACTGGTGTGCCACACTGCAGGTCTTTGCAGCTGTCAGCATTGAGGTGGTGAGTAAGCAAAATTCCTGCCGTACAGGCTTCCTCTGAACAGGACGAGGGGAGGGCTGTACAGTAGAAGGTGGCCAGAAGAATGGGTGGAAAGACTGAATTCTGCAGAGCCTGTAGTTGAAACCAATTGATCCTTTTAGTGCGCTTTTAAACAAACAGGCAAAACCTTGTGTTTATCGTTTCTTTAAGACGCTCCGTGAATGCTTACTTAAAACAATTCAATTTAAGTTTAAACTTTCGATCACATTTTCATTTTGTGTGCGTAATGTATATGGAAGTCATGGAAGTTTTAGCAAAGCTTTAATTTGCACATATATGCAAATGCTTGTTTTGTTGTTCATCAGAATTTGGCACTGTCCTACAAATGCGTAATTCCTCGGGCCTTCAGTAACCAAATAACTTTAGTCACAAAAAAAGGCCCGTGGCAGCTTTAATGATGTTTACCAACGGCTCTGGGTCCTCTGCTTACCATGTTTACTATTTATATTCACATATATTTTTAATCCATTAATTTAACAGGACAAGAGCAGGGGTAAATATATTTTTTTCAAAGTCAAATTAAACCAAGGATGTTCTGAACAGATAAAGTCGCCATATCCTGCTAATTCCATATCTGTGTCATTATGGCGGGTTGAATTTTTGGAGTTTTTGTTTTTTTTTTTTTTAATGGGCATCACTGAATATAAATATCTTCTCTGTCATCCATAGCATACCAGGGAAACAAAGTAGCACTGTATCATAAAGTTGTTTTTAATATAGAAGATCATTATTTAACATTATGTTAAATATGTATGTGGTATTAATTAATATAGGCTGCAGTCACACTTCTGACAAGTGTTATCATTTAAATCTTTGTTTCATGTCATATAACCGTTAATTTAAATATTTAAATAAAAAGGTCACAACATTATCACACACACACACACACACATTACTTGTTTACACATGCAAAGGCGATTATTTGAAAATGTCTCATTATAGAGTATATGTTTATTCTGTCTGATCATCGCTGACTTTGGGGTCCATCATTCTATAAATGGATGTGTGACGGGGGTGAGAGTTCGACCACAGTAACTAGAATCGTTGCTCGAAATTATACGTGGAAGGACAGGAGAAACACAAAATTTTCCCAGCGTTTGTATATGTGTGATCGAGCCTATGTGTGTGCGTGTGTGTGTGTGTGAGAGAGTGTGAGTGAAACTGTCTTTCCCCTCTTCCCTTTGTCCCTCCTACTAAGACTCGCTCCGGAGCGCTATCTGCATGTATCCCGCTGCAACCCAGGATGAACCACAACAACCTTCACCTCACTTTCAAGTCCACTTAACCACATCTCCGGTCCGGCCGGCTGCGACCCATGCTGCCCTGACACACCACACTGAAGTCCCTTCTCGCCGACAACAACAGCAGTCACTGTCCCTCTGAGGCAGAATGCCCGAAACGGGAGCGGCTACAGCAGCAACCGCTGCAGCCGCAAACAGCACCACCGACACCGAGATCTCACGGCACAGACACCGATCACAAGGAGAGGGGGAAAAGACAGACCCAACTGCAGCTTCACAACAGACCTCCTCCGGTGTCTTGGGTGAGTTTCCTTTATGTTGGAGTAACGTAAATATGGCTCTCGACCGAATGGAAAACATTAATTACAAACAAAGGTGGATGCAGAAGCAAGCAACATCACGTTATTTGCTACAATGATATCGTCGCAGACGCGCGCTGTTCTTTTGTCTTCACTCATTCAGTCGTAGAAACCCACGAAAATAACATTTCTTATTAGTAGAACAACGCTGAAAAGTACAACGACGCATTTGTCTTCAAAGGTCAAACACATCATCTTTGCTGTTTTGGTAGATTTCTCATTTTGCCAATTTTACTGGTAAGATGCGTTTGACTTTATTTACCCTTGGTGTGCTTTATTAGGCTATGACCTGTGCCATATCAAACATCCCGCTACACAGCTAGTTTCTAACAATGATTAACTTTTTGAAGTAATTCAAGAAATGTTTATTAAAGAGACGTTGTTTTGCACGTCACTTGGTTTGTGTCGTCCAATATTTAAAGCGGATTGCGAAGTTTAGGTTGGACCCGATTTGGATTTAGCTCGAGAACTAGAATCGATGTATGAAATGCAGGGCTGCATATTTATTTGAAATAGTATTTTCCCATGTCGATACCACACTGTCTGCTTTGGCCTTAGCTACGCTATTCGACCCGCTTATGCGTCGACAATGCTTCGTTTGAATTCAACATCAGGTCAACTTGCTTCGTTGGGTTTTGGGAGTAAAGCAATTAGGTAAACGTGCTCATTGCAGTGGTTTATGCTCGTGTGTCTGGGGCCGTCGCGTGCTCTCTGTGGTGCAGAATGATGCAGTGTAGCCGTGGCCATACTATTTGAAAGGACGTTGTAGCAGGTAGTCAGTCCTTGGTGCACACAGCAGCCCGGCAGGTGTAATGAAACGTCAGAGCATGTTTAGGGGAGAAGGGGTAACTTAACAGTGGGATATTACACGTTTTGTCGATTTTCCTCGGTTGGATAATTATATTAAAAGGTAGCAATCGAAATGCGCCAGTTTTCAAAACAAGGAGACAATCTGTTTTAAACATGTTATTTTTACTTCTATATGTATTTAACATTTTTATAACACATGATTTCTGAATGTCATGCACACTGTATTTATTTGAGTTTTAGAGGTACACTGCATCAGCGGGGATGCTAGTTGGAAACTTGGATTACCATGATTTTGCAAAATCGTATTTGCAAAAATATTGTCTCTCGCGCTGTTGAAAAGTGCAATGCTTTTTAGAGAGTTATGTTATTTTTTTATCCTTTACTATTTATGAGTCTTCTATGTTTGCAAAGCATTTTTTAAGTCATTGTTCTAGAATCTGTCTAGAAGTGCTTTTATTTTGTGTCCACCATTATTCGTATTCAGTGAATACTTGATTTGATTATTTAGTGGTCTGCCTTTCCTAAAAAAAGAAGCAAAATTTAGTGCCAAGTTTAAAAAAAGTGCTCTTGGTGATTACTGTGTTCGAGGGCACAGTATTAGATTTATGATCCATGAAATGCCTTTCTGTGGAGCATGCATTATTTAAAAACTGCACAGCAATTTGTTCTGAGGAACTCTTTCGGGCCTGCATCTGGTGCAAGAACCCCCAAAGTAACGCGTCTTTGCATCTCTCTGCCTTTATTTGTCTGGAGTGTTCGCCATTTAGTTCATACTGGGCTTTACTGGGTCTTTAAATGGTATTATGTGTGCTGGCTGTCTTAAAAGTCCAGTATACAAAAACAAGGCTCCTGACTTAGGCGACTGGTTTCTAAATGCCTGCATAGTCAACACATTTCATTTCATACATTGAACTGCTGGAAAAAAAGATTGATATCATATTCCAATGCAAATTGTCTGATAACCTTTTAAGAAATTAAATCGTTTTTAGATTCAAATTCATAAACCAAAGGGTGCCGGTAACTGCAGTTACACTGAAGTTAGCATTTGATATTTTACATTGTTGTCTAACTTTTAAAAAAAAACCTTCCGGCAAAGGTACAATAAAATTGGATTTTCTTACTTCAGCAGTATCGTAATAGCTTTGTTTGACTTCTTGACTTGATTCGGCAGTTCGGCAGAGATTTCAGCAGTTTTTAAAGGTATATTAACTGTTAATGGTTGTATCGTAATATCCTACTTGTGGTATTTGTGAGATGGGGAATCCTGTCTATGTGAATGAATTACCTTCAAGAACTCAGGTTTATTAAGGCAGATCTACGCCGCATAGTTCCTGAGAAAGTTACAAGGAATGCGGTTATTTGCTGGGTTTCCTCTACCCTTTACTAGCGTTTCTACTGGCCCTACTATATTCTACTATATTCCCCTGATCTGAAAAGATGTGACCAGGCTGATTGTGATATATTCTCTCACGAGTACACGTCACATCCATGTAGTAGCATGGGGACGTTTAGCTTGGGACTAAGGAATACTTTCCCCTCCATCCACACTTGATTTATTTAGTAACAATCTTGGCTAATGAATTGTCCGTGGATGGACCGATGTCCTGACATTCTCCTTTAGAATTACAGTTCTGGTTCCTTCAGGGATTACAAGGCATCCAGGTCCTGATCCAGTCACGAAGAAGCCTAGCGTAACATCCAGGAATCTTCAGGCCTCTCTCGCTGCAGCAAGTGAATGAAAATTGGAATGCCAGGAATCCCAGTTTTGCTGTTGGAGATATTTTGGCAGGACGGCCATTCCTGGAACGATTCACTACTGTCCCAAACATTCTCCCTTCAGACGATACCCCTCTGGCTGTTGGTCAGTGGATATCTTTGTTGTTCCCAGATCTTTAGAAATGGCTTTGTAAACTCTTTCCAAACTGATAGGCATCAGCAATTTTATTCCAAAAGATATTTCTTCAAATTAAAGTTGCCGTTGGTTGCTCATTCAGTAAATGGCAACCTCTGGTGACTTGTGGACACGTTTGGGCTAGCAGTGTTTTCATAGGGAGATAGCTATCCTAAACATGGTGTTGAACCTCCTGTACAGAGGTGTTTAGCTCGCAACGTGTTAAATACCAATTATTTCTAAATCTCCTTCTCACGGCCCATATGCATTGTAGAGAAATGTCTTGAATGTTTGCCTAATAAATGTTAAACCATGCAAACATTGCAAGACCTTTGTCATGGGAACCCACCAAATTAGCACCGTTGTACTAAAGGGGAAATATTTACTGTAACTCTATGTTACAGTAAAATATTTCTATTCACTCATGTGAATGTGACCTTGAAAATCAGACAGTGCTAAAGATTTGTTACTAATATGTCTTGGATATGTCCCTGAATTAACCTAGACTGGTTCCCCTCTGGGCTTTTAGTGTAGATGGTAAAAGATACACACTGTGAAAATATTTGTTACCAACAACCCATCGATTTCTCCTATAGTGAACGGCACAGTTCCTCTGACATACTATAGATCAATACAGTAACCCAACGGTGTGTAGCTCAGTGATGGAGATAAAATATTTTGAGAGCACATCCTCTTTCAGAGCACACAGTTGCTTAAAGTATTGGATTGAGTAATTTAGAAGAAGCTATTGGAACACTACCATAAACAGGTAATTAAGTTTTGCTGGTAATGAAATCCTAAAATGCTGGGACACCATCAACATTATTATTAACTGTTTATTTAGATTGTCAGAAAAGGTCGAGGTAAGGTGCACTCTCTTTACAGACAACATTGATGTGACCTGGAGCCTCTCGTTTAGTCAGAGCTGTTATTAAGCGTAATATGATCTAGGGGCTGCTAGGATCCGGCTTTACTGCTGTCACCCATCCATTCATTTAGAAGCTCGTCCTAAGTCATTAATGACATCATTGGTAGGGGCTCGATGCTCATTGGTCTATGTCTTAGAGTAGGGGTGAAATGTTCTAATTGTCACCTCTAAATCTATGCACAGTCCTAATAAATCATAACACAATTCTCTCTCTCTCTCTCTCTCTCTCTCTCTCTCTATATATATATATATATACACACACACACACACGTATGTGTATATATATATATATATATATATAGAGAGAGGGAGAGACAGAGAATTGAGTATTGTTTTTTATATATATATAAATTCTAACAGAATAAAAAATACTAGCACATCTTTCAAATACTGACTAATGCCTTTACAAATAATGATACAATTATATATTTCCAACAACAAAATTGTCAAATGAATTTAAATCCCTCATATCATGTACCTTCTCCTTTTGGCCTTTTGGGGCACCGAGATGAGACATAAGAGTTTAGTAAGACTCTTTTCTCCACCGGCTATTGGGTCATTAGCTAGACTGAGGTGTTGAGATCGTCAGCTGAGAATACTTTTATACACACTATATTTCTCTGAAGATTTTCATGCTCAGTTTGAATCAGTATCGTAATTGACCAGGCTTGAGCCTTTGACAACTTTTATTACAGCAATTTCAGTTACCATGAGTATGAATTTGCCAATATTATTTCTTGGCACAAATCGATTTCTTGCTTCAACATATTCTGATTTGCAAAAAAAAAAAAGCCTCTTCAGTTTTTTTGTGACATTTAACCTTGCAATGAGAGGGGCAATTGCTGAGTCCAGCAATCCCTTTGCCTGAAATTCTCACAGAGCTTTTTCCCCATTTTTTGTAAAACGGAAGGGAAAAAAAACAATTTCAACTCTTACAATTTTTTAAACATCTACTTCATTCATTTGAGTACAGTAATTATCGTTTGTTGCCGCTTTTATCAAGGGTATTAACACATTCATATGTTGCCGTCAGAATGTCATGAAAAAGACTCTAAAGTCCTAGCCTAGGTGCGTATGGGTTGTGTGGGTTTCCCTTTGAATTACAAATGGCGTCATACACAGCCACTGAGACCTCTGCTCTCAACGAACTCTGGATTCCACAGGATTTGTGAAAACTACAGACCTGTGGTTATGGCTGCCTTTTTGCTGTCATCTAATGTAGGATTCAAGTGTCAGATTGCCTGCTTCTTTGTTTCCTCACCACCGTCCTGGTGGTGTACTGAAGTGAAGCACTATTTGGTATTTTTTAATAAAGTAATCCCTTGAGATAAGTTTTTTTTTTCCAGTGGAGAGAAAGTACTTTACACAGGTGAAGGAATTAAATTGCCATGTTATGGAAATTATTATAAAGGTTCCAAAAAAGCAAAAGCAATCAAATGAAATGTAATGTCTTCGTTATGGAAGGTCTATAAATTCATGAAATTAATTTACCTAACTGTTCATTAGAATGTTTTGTTGTTTCAGCTGTTCGAGATACTGAAAAGCTCAGTTCATCAGCAGGCATATCCCAACGGTGCAAAAGGAATATCATTTCATTTCATTTCAACTGTCCTTGGAACAAGGGTGTCTAACACACACACACACACACACACACACACACAAACACTACTGTACTACATCTTTTTCTACAAGTATTCTCTCAAAACTTACTGCAACTAGCAACCGTTTCGGCAAACTGTTCTATGAAAACCTCTTTGAATCTAATTTGCCTAAAATTATTTGCATTTTAATTGAACGTCAGTTGGAGAAGCAACTTGATAACCAGGAGAATACCATGCATCTTTTTCTACAGAGACCCGCACAAACCCTCTTTCATGATAACTACCTGACAGCATGCATTGCAGATGTAAAGTTTTATTTTTGTACGTTGTAACAGCCCCCTGGGCGTAGGGCATGTCGTTACTTGCAGGATCGCAAAAACCACCAATGGGAGACTGTTTTTTTTTAAAAGATCACGCTTTCTTTTAATATAAATCGGGCAGAGGTAGAGAAAAGAACAATGCAAAGCCAGGGTCAAAACGTGGTTTCAAAGGTCAGTAGTCAACACAGGTTATCATACGAAAATGGGTCAATCGCAAATTAGGTTCTCTTCCAAAAAAAAATAAAAAATGGGTCAAAATACTCTCACTCCAAAAACACTCACACGCGCCTCAAGTTTGGCTCAAATGACCTCCAAACCACCACCAAACACTTTCCCAGGTGACAAACTGGTGATAAATTAAATAGGCTTCTAATCAGCTTAGGAACACTAACTACAGTAAAGCAATTTCAAATTGAGAATACAGGGGGTGGGTTACTTGACTGGTCATTGGTGATTTCAAGGGCTTTTTTACAAACAGAAAAGTTATTTATCCTCTTTGTAATTTTTGCACGGAATTATATTCATGCCAACAAGTTATATGGAAGCAAGCTCTTAACCTTGTTTAAATAAGCTTGATGTTAAGTGTGTATAACTCTGAATATGCAGTGACGCTAGGCACAGTATATTGCTTGATATTTTGATGTTTAGCTCAAAAGTGTGCTTCCTAAATGCTGTGAATATCACCCTAGATAATGGTCTACCAAAAAAATGTGATTTGATGTGATGTTGTGATGGTGGTTGTTTAGGGCATCGACACTGTCCTTATTGTAGATCCTGTATTCTCTGCCCGTCAGACTGTTGGCGCCAGCAACACCTACAGCTGCCAATGGAGACGGAGAACTAGAGAGGGAGGGAGGGAGGGAGCACTGCCTAGCAAACCAGTGAGAGAGGCTTTTATATCCAGAAGTCTGTGTATCCAATGGGAGAGGCTTTTATATCCAGAAGTCTGTGTATCCAATGGGAGAGGCTTTTATATCCACAAGTCTGTGTATACAGTGGGAGAGGCTTTTATATCCACAAGTCTGTGTATCCAGCTGCCAGAGAGCAAGACTGGATGTGGATTGAGGAGGGGAGTGTGTCTGCGTGCATGCATGCATGCGCGTGTGCGTGCGTGTGTGCGTGTAGGTTGGTTGAGTATGGAGGGTGTGCAGGGCTATTGAGACCAGCACCAATCTGGTGATCTGCGTTTGGGAGATGTGAAGAAAGAGATCAAAACGGTGATGAAGGTGGATCCTCAGCCTGTATCTTGTATCAGTATCATCTGTGGGCTGTTCTAGGGTCAATGCTTTTCCTTTCTGCAACCTCTGGTTCTTCAGAATCCTGCTATTTGGTTTGCTCTAAGTGGCGTCCTTAAGTTTACATGCATAACGAGCACTTGCCTTGCAGTGTTTGCATGCTAATGTATTGCCAGTGTGTTCCAAGCAAGGTGAACGCTGCAACTGTGTAGTGTCGGCCGTTTGTTATCACAGAGAGTCACAGTTTGTCCGCTGTATTCAATCGCTGCAAAAATAGATGCAGAACACATTAATGCACACATTAAATACACTCAGCTGCCGGATTATTAGGTCCACCCATCTAGCACTGGGTCAGACCACTTTTTGGATTCTGTAAGATGACAGAAAACGTTCCACAGGGATGTCGGTCCCTGCTGATGCGATGACAACACACAGTTGTTGCAGATTGTGACGGCAGACGAGTCATGCCGCGAACAGCCTGTTCCGTCACATCCCAGACATGCTCTATTGCGTACAGTGCAGGCCGCTCATGTTAACTGAACTTACTGTCTGGTTCCTGGAACCATTCTGAAACAATGTGTGTTTTTGGACATACTGCGTTATCCTGCTGGAAGTATCTATGTGAAAAGGGTAGCCATGAAGGGATGCACCTGGTCAGCAGCAGTGTTCAGAAATGCTGTGACGTTCAAAGGTTGCTCCGTTGGTATCAAGGGGCCTAACGCGTGCCAGGAAAACATTCCCTACACCAGTGCCACCAGCCTGTACCTTTGACACCAGGCAGGATGGGTCCATGGATCCCGGCTGCTTACGCCAAATCCCGACTCTGCCGTCAGCATGACGCAACAGGAACCGAGATTCATTGGTTTCGGGCAATAGTCCAGGGCTGGTGATCGCGTGCCCACTGGAGCCGCTTCTTGTTTTTAGCGGATAGGAGGGGAACCCGGTGTGGTTGTTGGCTTCAACAGCCCATCTGTGACAAATGCTGACGGGTTGTGCGGTCCAAGATGCTGTTCGACGCACGCTACTGTTGCACTGTGCCTGTTTACGTGCACGACTCTTTCCGTTCTCCTTTGACCTCTCTCAGCAACGAGCCATTTTCGCCCACAGGACTGCTGCAGACTGGAAGTTAAGGCTCGAGTTTCCCTCTCTCCATTCCCTTGCGTGCGTTTTAAGTAACTCATACGGATCGGATTTTATTAGGATTTTATTATTATCTGCGTTGATTTGGTTCAAAACGTTGCATAGTGACGAGTCGTTCTGTTTTAAAATGCCGTGGAATCAAGAACAAACAAGATGTCTTTCAAAGTGAAAGATGCATTTCTTGGAACAGGCTCACTTTTGTTGAACACGGCATGGCTGCAGTGAAGTAGGAATTGGCCAGAGGGCACAGCCTGTTCCTGGAACATGAGCTCATTCTTTATTATGGGATAATATGGGCCTGTCACTCATTCTTTTTGTCCAGTTTGCCAACGTGATACAGTATACTCTCGGCTTACCTTCAGAGGAGATGTGGCCCGGTGCGTTTGTTGTATGTGAGCCGTTTGCAGCAAATAACAGTATTTTAAAATATAGGCAATTGGTTTGCTCTAAAAGATGGTGGGACACCTGACAGAGTGTTACTGGTTACTTACCAGGGCCATTCAATGTCTTGAGGCATAGACCTATGTGTCTGTGTGTTCTTCCTTGAAAACTCAGAAAGTTTTGCTCAGAAATCTGCTGACAACCAGCCTCCGATGTTTAAGCAGCCACAGTGCCAGGGAAAAGACTGAGTGCATTGCTAAGAAGGTCTTATTGGCGTGTGCTGTGAAGGCTTCCTGTTATTTTTGGTTTTGCTCCAAGTGTGACATTCAATTCACCAGAGATACACATGTAAATGTAAACCTAATTTTTCGATAACTGCATCCCTTAGGTTTTTCCATTTTCCTTCGGTCACTAGTAAGAGAAGATGCAAAAAATATATCAGCACAGTGCGGGAAACAAAAGGCCAGTTTTCATAGCTGATATTCATTTACATATCAGTGAAGGTATAGATTTGCGCTTTAGGTTTTTAGCCGGAAATGAACACCAAGTCCTTTATTTCCCCTTATGTATCTTTATGGCCTGCCTTATCATTTACACGTTATACCAGTGCGACATGTTCATATAATTGGGAGGATGCATTTTCTACAGGAGAACAATTCCCCATTTAACTGCTTGAATCCTCAGTCCAGCCACCTTTCCTGAACAATATTTTTCAAATGCTTGTTTAAATCTGCTACTGTCCAAAGCAACCACTTTAGGAACCTGGGAAATGAAGTTTCTTGCATGGGGGAATGTAAGACTTTTGATTATAGATTCATAGGTAGACGGGTTTTAAGTGTAGTGTTTTCAGTGTAGTGATTGCAGTGGATCCTGGGTTAAAAGGATCCTTCAGATGACATGTTGTATAACCTGTTTTAATGTTTGTCTTGACTAAAGAGTTCTGAACTTTAGTATGTGAGATTCGTATAGTAGAGATTCCATGGAAGGAGCCAAAATGCTGTTTTTTGAAATGAATATCTTAATATGCAGGTCTAACTCGGACACCAGTAACAGTGACGTGCGTTCCACTTACCTCGGTTTACTACAGCAAAGCAGGCAAATCCATTACTTTGTATCAATATAGACGCTTATCCCGTATAAATGCATATCTCATGAAAGATGGAGGTCAAGGCTTCTTGTCATTCCAACAGGCAGACAAATATCCCCTCAAAACCTACTTTTTGTATTTTCATTTATGAATAGCCGTCACTCCTAATTACTTCACCCTAAACATTGTCTAATACAAAAGTAGAATAGAAAAGACGTATGGATTCATTATTCCGATAGGCCACGTTTAAACAAATGCACGAAATCGAGAGTATCTTGCGTGAAACTGCTGTCAGTAAAAGCGCTAACGGAGAACACGTCGCCCCCAGCTTGGAAGGGGACGGTCAAGCCTGTCCCTCTCGTGTTACAGAAGAAAGGTGGGTGGCATTTAATCTTGGCAAGGAGAGAGGGTACGATGACCCTCACAGAGTGACGGCTTCAGAGTGTGTTTCTTTTGTCATTAGACCCCTCTGTGGCTGGGTGGCGGACTGATTCTCCTTCTCTCGCCTTCTCAGACAAACTGTTTGGAAAGAGGCTCCTACAGGCTGGGCGGTACATCATGTCTCACAAGTCCTGGATGAAGACGGTGCCCACAGAAAACTGTGATGTTCTCATGACCTTTTCAGGTGC
The DNA here is from genome assembly GCA_025775065.1 of Hiodon alosoides. Lineage (NCBI taxonomy): Eukaryota > Metazoa > Chordata > Actinopteri > Hiodontiformes > Hiodontidae > Hiodon > Hiodon alosoides. The sequence continues at coordinate 1,901,374 of JAOYSI010000017.1, read as the reverse complement.
TGTAAATCAGAGGCAACCCCCCACCAGATCTCGCCGACACTGAGTCTTTTGCTTCTTCTCTCTGTCGCTCTGTAGGACATGTTATTTTTACCTACAGGCCACGCCTCCCAGATATTTTATACGAGGCCCCGCCTTTTGTCAATTCCAGGGGTGACCAAGCCCTTAAATAAGCTTTAGTAACCGTAATTTTAAGTATCTGTTGTTAATATACAGTACCTAATTTTAACAATAGTGGTGTCCAGTCTTGAGTTTTGTGGTTATCTTAATGTTTGTTTATGTATTGCTCTTGATTGTCATGGATGTTATTAATTACTTTGCCTGTGTTGAAAGTGTGAAGTCAGCAGGTACCAATCATATGTTGTACCTGCTGTAACGCCAGTTTAAATGACATATTTAGAACTGTCGCAGTGTTAAGTGTTTGCACTTTGAATGAAGATTATTGAAAATGGTTACATAAGTCAGCCATTGCTAAATTAAATGTTTTATGCTATTCCTCTTTTGAATTTGTTTCCGTAGATGCCACAGACGATCATACGTTACTATGGCTCCTGAATCACATCCGATTGGGTATTCCGGAACTTATCATTCAAATTCGACACCATAAACAGACGCGAGTCTACGCTTTCTTTGTGACGGCTACTTATGAAAAGTGAGTGGGGTGGCCAAGGATCAGAAAAATGTCCCCATCACCAGGTCTTAGTCAGTGTGCAGATGGGAGACAATTTCAGGAAAACTGGGGTAGGAGATGATCGCGCACGGTCTGAGGTTTGTCCTGTGTCCTGGCTGTGAAACGTTAGCCCAGGGTCAAAAGCCGAGCGCACAGATGCCTTTTAGAAGCTTCCGGGTTAATAGATACTTCCTATGCCCAGACCTTCCATTGGACACAGACGGTCCAATGGAAGGTCTTGGCATAGGCGTGGACTGGAAACAGTTTGCGAAACTCAATCCTTGCAGAACCGATGAAGCAGAGGAGCTTGCAACAAGAACGCATGCACTAACTGAGAAATGCGAGGAGAAGGAACATCTTGTGAGGCACCTTTTGATGAATACTGTTCCTAGACCTGACGTGATTTTGATTCTCCCTGTCCAAACAACAGTTGGATTTTAAAGTCAGTCCATTTCATCCTGGTTTCAGCTTTGATGTTTTCTGGCTCGCTGGACATACCGTGTCCAGCTCGGATCCATTCCTTGGCTGGTTTTGAAAGGTTTTGTGGTCTTCTTTTCAGCTTGTTGCGTGGTGCGGAAGAAATGGGTCTGCGCAAAGCGGTGAAGTCTGAGTTTGGGGGCGGCACCCGCAACTTTTCGTGCGAGGAAGACTACATCTACGAGAACATCGAGAGCGAGCTGTGCTTCTTTACGTCACAGGTCAGCTGTTGTTTAAGCTCCCGCCATAGGCCCTGCCCTAGACCCTGCTATGTTTCACAACTGTATTTCACGTGTTACAAAAGAAACCAGTCCAGAAGTTAACATAACATAGGGATGAGTAGGTCCTCCCGAGTGGCTCAGCCGGTAAAGTTGCACGCCTGAGCGCAGACTGAGCCTCATGAGCTGGAGTTCACCGGTGTGAAAACAAGTCATTTCATTCGCCGATACTGACCGGAAGAGCACCAAACCGGCACACATTTGGCAGCTGGGTGAACTGTCTTGTTTTCTCTCAGCTTGTTGCATTTAAGGGTCTTCCCGTGTTGCCAGCGGGCTTGCAGTACTGTCAAGATCGATGTGCCTCTCCTCCGAGAGGCACTGATCATCTCGCATGGGCTGTGTAGCCTGCAGAAATTTAAAAAGAGACGGCTTTCTCGAAGGCGACTTGGATTGGAGGAGACCAGTTGTACTTCTTGTGGCGTTAGGATTCGCCCCAACAAGCCGAGATGCATTCGCAAAACTGGGGAGAAAATGCAAAAAGTATAGGCTTTAAAATAAGAATTAAACATAATATTAAATAATGATAAAGAATATATGCAATGTTGTCACTTTCCATCAGGTATGTGGCAGAACACAGTGTTTCCCAGAGTGCTGTATACACACAGCAGGCTGCCAAGCCAAAAGAGATTGAAAAGAATTGTGGGGAAATAAATTGGTTGAATCAAAACTGGCGGAGGCTCCAAATTTGTTCACGCTTTCTCGGGTGTGTTGATGAATCCCAATTGGGTGCCCGACTCCTTTCGATTCTCTTTGAAAATGTATATTTCTAAATGTATTTAATGAGATTAATTGCATCAATAATAGATGTTCTCCAACCCCCTTTGCACACATAATTACCCACCACCCATTCTATCGGGTTATATCCAGATCTGATCACAATTTATTATTATACAATATGTAACAATTATCAGGCTGTACGAGTGGTATTATTCAGTTGCGTTCAGTAGTATCCATAGATGGGTGTTGTCCATCATGTCATTGGGAGTGACACAGATGACCACCGTGAGCGCTGTGTTAACATTGTGAGTCATGTCTGTTTGCAGGAGCGACAGAGCATCATTAAGTACTGGCTGGACAATTTGAGAGCCAAACCAGGAGAGGTTCTTCATAACATTCACTTTCTTGAGGGGCAGCCAATCAGTGAGCGGCTTTTTAATTCAATTTTCTGGTGTTTTTGCTGTTTTAGTTACCCAATTAGTAGGCATGAGGCGATCTACCATTAAATTGGGCATTGCAATGCTGAGATGGTTGATCCTGTCTAACAAAAATTAATCTGGATGCATGTTATTAACACATGAAAATGAAAAGTATTGATATTTATAATGATAATCATGTTCATGCTTATATGAGAGAGAAAATGGTGAAATGTAATTTCCCATCACCTTTTTTGTAGCAACTGCATTCATCATCTCCCGTGAATTGGGCCCAGTGTGATGAATGAAAAGTGTGTTCTTTGTTAAATTCGGTTCTGGGTCGGAATCAGAAAATCTTTATAAACGATAGCCTTTCTCCTTAGGGACCCACGTAATGTATTAACTATTTCTGTACGTGTCTGTGTGCGTGTGTGTCCGTCCGCCCGTGTCCATCTCAGTACCAGAGCTGAGTGCCCGGGGTGTGATTCAGCAGGCTTTCCCTCTTCACGAGCAGAGGATCCTCAGTCAGCTGATGAAGTCTTGGGTCCAGGCTGTCTGCGAGAAACAGCCCCTGGGTCAGTGCTCCTCAGCACAGGGTTCCAATGGAGACTTCTGCAAGGGAGCCAAGCATGGGCTGTGGTCCTGTCTCTCGCCAGCGTGTGTGGATGAAGGTTTTAGTTTCGTGACAGGAGAGTTTAGACGAGGGCCTTCCCTGAGTCAGGCACGCTGCTCCCAATGCTGCAAATGTCCGGACCAGTTACAAAGCCGCCCTCCCCCACACCCTGATAATGAAGTTAGAAAACATACTCGATGCACCTAAGTGTTTGATTGGGGGCAAAGACTGCACCGTATTCCATGGACACTTGCCTGGAGGGATGGGAGGAGGGGTAGTGTGGGGAGGGAATACCAATTGGCCTTGGGCCCCCTCTCTAAAGATTTATTTTCTGGGAGTTTTCCTTCTCTGTCATTCTGCCATCATTTCCCCCATGACAAAGCTCCTTTTGATGGCAAATCGGTATTTTATTCTCTCCTTCGGGAATTCACAAGTATAAAATTCTCTGTACTTTTCAAATTTGCAGTAAAGACGGCTTTTTCTTCTACACACAGAGATTGTACATTTATGTTGATAGAATGATTACATCTATTTTAGTATCCGACCTCAAGGATGATGAATGTCTGTGCTATTCTCTCTGCCCCCATTCTCCTGCTAGATGACATCTGCGATTATTTTGGTGTGAAGATTGCCATGTACTTCGCCTGGCTGGGTTTCTATACCACCTCGATGCTGTACCCGGCTGTGATTGGCTTTGTGCTGTGGATGCTGACCGAGTCGGACCAGGTGGGTGTCCCTGTGTGGTACGCGCAGATTTCACTTAAAACGGGCCCTTCCATGAGGTCGTTATTTCTTTCGGACTCCGGCCTTTCTGTTTTTCCGAAACGCGCGGCAATTCCCTCTCGCAAAAACAGACGAAAACGAAAACGCAAAAAAAGCCACAACAACGCGATCGGTACGTTTTTCACTTCACGGATTTGAATTTCCAGGGCTCAGTGGATGACGTGAGGTTTGCGTGCGTCTCTGACCGCCTGTGTTTAACTTCTGTCCTCACTTTGCTCTTCTCAGACAAGCCGGGACATCTGTTGCGTGGTCTTTGCCCTGTTCAACGTGGTGTGGGCCACCCTCTTCTTGGAGAGGTGGAAACGTAGGGGAGCAGAGCTGGCCTACAAGTGGGGGACACTGGACACCCCTGCCGAATCTTTAGAGGAGCCCCGTCCTCAGTTCAGGGTGAGGGCACGTTCTGGAGAAGAGTTCATTTGATGTGTTCATTTGAAATGATGCCGCAGTGGAGACTCTGGCTGATAACCGTCTGAATATCACTGAATATGGAGCTGTGTATGAATAGTTTTTTAAGAATGAAAACCAGAATATCGGGACATAAACTATAGTGTGAACATGCAGAAGATATTCGGAAACGTCTGTTCTTATTAAAAGACGAAGTAAAAGTGATTGAATAAAATGATTCCTTTTCGTTTTATGAAAGGGCACTGACATAGCAGTCGTTGACTCCCACGGACTCTTTTTTTACCCCCGCTGTAAATCGGCCTGTGTCCCTCAGGGCATAAAGCGGTGCAGTCCCGTGACCGGCTGTGAGGAGTTCTACTACCCTCCCTGGAAGAGAAGGGTGTTTCGGTGGCTGGTCAGCCTGCCCGTCTGCGTTTTATGCCTTTGCTTTGTCTTCCTGGCTATGCTCATTTGCTTTGAGCTGCAGGTCAGTACGGTCTGTACTTCTCCGTCTGGTGGTTGTTTTAGGGACTTTTATTCTGAAAGAAAAAAAACACAATTACTCAGGGAACTTGTTACTATGCCAGTCGAATCCATTCAAATGAAGTCCGGCCAGGTCGAGTGAGGACAGAGGGCTGGGCTGTCCATTACCGTTTGTCACTCAGTGTCGTTAGGCAATGAGTAATTAACTCAGGCCCCCCGATTTAATCAAAATGCAAAGAGGTTTTTTTTGTTTTTTTTTCCAGTGTTCTTATTGTAACGCAACCTTTTCAATTAATTCTCATTTATTTTCCCGAAATTGAATCAGTGCTTTGGGTAGTTTTCCACTATTGCACTTGTATCCATTTACATAGATGGAACTAGAATTCACAGGAACTGAAAAGAACTGTGTTGAAATTCCCTGAGATGATATGCAGTCTAAATACCATCGCTGTCCCATCATATCCAATCTCCAGGAGTTTGTGATGGGGATCAAAGAGCTGCCCCGAGTAGCCCGATTTATCCCCAAAATCATGCTGGCCATCACTGTGACTGCCTGTGACGAGGTGTACAAAAAGATTGCCTGCTGGCTCAATGACATGGGTGAGTCTAGTGGAGGTTCACTGCCTTATTCTGGGAGTAGGAGGGCTGGAGACGTGCGGGACGTTTAGGTCTGAGTTTCCCCGCTGTGTACCGAGAGCACGATCCCTGCCGTGTTGGTGATGCCATGGTGTGGGTAGAAGTGAATATCTTAAAATTTTGTCTTGTGTGTTTTTGTGCAGAAAACTACAAACTCCAGAGTGCCTATGAGAAAAATCTCATCATTAAAATGGTTCTTGTAAGTTAGACTTGTATTCAATTAAAATTTTACTACCCTTCGTATAAAGGGGGCTCATTCCCGACGAAATGGTTTGTGTGGATCACAGTTCTTTTTTATGTTTCTCTTTTTGCAGTTTCAGTTTGTAAATTCTTATCTCAGCCTTTTCTACATTGGATTCTACCTCAAAGACATGGAGCGTCTAAAGGAGGTAAGAGGAGTCGGGAATCCCATTCATACGCCGTTTTACCCAGATCGGGAGAACCCCAAAGTCTCTGCTGGCTCAGGTGTTCCCTTTCTTTTGAAACGTGTTCTTCTTTCTCCACCCTCCTCCTGTCCATCCGATTGGCCCCCCAAAGATGCTGGTGGTCATCTCACTGGCCCCGTGCTTTCTGAGACAGATCAAGGTGAATTTGATGCCCCTCCTCCTCCTCAAGATCCGGCTTGTGATCATGAAAGCCCCTCAAGTGCTCCAGGCCCGCTACAGGTCCAAAGTATGCCTGCTGGGGGAGGTTTTCCCCCTGCTCTTGCCCAGTGAATGGCCCTCTGTCAGTCAGCTTTGCCTGGGCAGTCCTGTTCTTAAAAAAGCGAATATTGCCATGATTTAAAAAAACGGATTCGAACTAACTAGCTCCCGTCTTTGAAGTGTGGCGTTTCAGCAGCGTCTGCGATGCGGTGCTTTACGTAGACGTCTCTGGGCTCAGGTTACAGGTGACTGATTATCCCGTGCGCTCTGCGGTTAGAGTGGGTGCCTCACAGAGCCGGCATCCCGGCCCCTCCCTGTGTCCACGCGAGATTCCTCCCTCATTCCAGGGACGTGTGCGCTGGGCGGGTTGGCGACTGCAAAATTGGCCCTGTGTGCGTGCGTGTGTGGCTATGTCTTGGCGCCTGTCTGTCTCCTGCCCTGCGATGGACTGGCTTCCCCTCCTGGGTGTACCCTGCCTCACGCCATGTGTTTGCTGGGTTCGGCTCTGGTGCACCACGATAACTGGATGAGCCGTTTTAGAAAATAAATCAATGAATGATTGTCCTGTGGCGAACAACCCCAGTTCCACATCAAATGCTCGACATTCCCTTTGTTTTATTGTTTTAATTAAATGGTTTCATTTAAAAACATTTTTTGCTTAGGCTTGCCTAACCAAATTGCAGGTAACGATGGTTTTCCTTCTACCTCACTGTTTGATTGTTTCATTGAAGTAGTTCTTAAATTGTCTTGCCTGGTGTTAGGTGTAAATGACATTATAACTTAAAGGTAGAGCAAAAACCAACAGACCCCTACAGCCTGGGAGGAGTGGAGTTTGACACCTAGAACCCAAACAGGAGATCCTCTGGTCTGAGAAATGAAGCCTTTTTCAGCGTGTCGCCAGCCCTTTGATGACTGTGCTTCTCCTTTCGCAGATGCTGGCCACTCTGCTTATCATTCGTCAGTTCCTACAGAATGTGAAGGAGGTTCTCCAGCCTTACCTGTACGAACGGCACAAGTTGGGTGAGCTGACCTTCAGGGCAGTGTGGGACCTTCTTCTGTCCACTCTGCTGAGGTATGGGCGCTTGGCTGCGGGAAAGGCACAGGTCTCTCCCAGTGACCAAGCTATGCCCGGGCCAGGGCTAAGAGGTACCAGACCTGGGATCGGGCAGACCGAGCGGAGAGAGAAGAAGTGTCTGAACGGAGGGTGTGGGGTGCCGGAGGAGGAAGAGGAGGAGAGCGGCAGGAGGCACGTTGAGGAGGAGAACGAGGAGGAGAGCCTGATCGACTGTGGGCTCAAGTTGCGGAAAGTCAGCTTTATTGAGAAAGTGGATCGAAAGCCCGGAGGCGTCGTCACCCAGATGGAGGACAACTTCCTGGAGGAGGGCAGCCCCACCATGGTGGAGAAAGGCATGGACCCCGCCTCCGTCTTCGAGATGTGCGACGACGATGACGACGAATGTGGGATCCCTGAGACTAAGGAGACGTCTGGAGAGGCCCTGGCTCCCCCACTCCCGGCCAGCTCTGAGAGCACCGTTTCCCTGCGGCACCACAGGAGGGGCCGGAGTCTGGAGAGGGAGGACAGCAAGGCCAAGAGGGAGTCGTGGATCGATCCCCCTGAAGAGACCGAGCCCACAACGCTCACTCAGGCGGAGATAGAGAGCTGCATGCAAACTTATGAGGTCATTATGTGTGTCACTCATTCATTCACATTCGCCATTATGAATTCACTAGATGTTCTATTCTAACCTGTAAGTCACGCTTGATAAGGCAAGGTAAATTAAGTGCGTACAATAAAATAGGCAAATAACACGCAATTAGAGAACCAGAAGTAACACAGTAACTTATCAGTAGCATATAAGTATCGGTAGCAAAAACTTTAGCAAGCATAAATCTCCCCCACCCCCACAACATTTAATTCAAATACCCAGGTACTACTGGCCAAGGTACAATCAGCAAAATTGATTCTGTGGTTCAATGGAAGTGGTTAAAATGGGTCTGCAAGTAGATGCTGCAGTCTCAAAGGGTGGGGCTGCCAGACAACTAGATGTAGATATTCAGTGATTATTCATCCATTGTAACTCGACACCATCATGATTAATGGCTACATTTTACTGCAATTAAAAAACAAACGTGTTTATTACAGATTCTGCAAGAGAACATGCTTCGTGGATGCTAGTTTCTTTGCACCTCTGTTCCTGGACACCTAGAATAAATAATAAAAAAAACAAGCTTTCTCGGGCCACGATGAAAGTTGTTTAATAGCCTATGGAGTGTAATAAATCATTTTCGATCCAAAATGGGAGCCTTGAACTCTAAATCCTGTGTTTCACCTGTACAGGACACCTTCCAGGACTACCAGGAGATGTTCATCCAGTTTGGTTACGTGGTCCTCTTTTCCTCGGCCTTCCCGTTAGCCGCCATGTGCGCCCTAATCAACAACATAATTGAAATTCGCAGCGATGCCTTCAAGCTCTGCACTGGCCTTCAGCGGCCCTTCGGCCAGAGGGTGGAGAGCATCGGACAGTGGCAGGTTAGGGGCAACCACGGCGCAACGCTGTCTACCTACTATTGCATAAGAGACCAATCATCTTGGATGTGTAGTTGGATGAATGCAACCACTGAGTTTCTTTTAGACTACACAAATCAAAGAAAGTTACAGTTCTTCTGATGTCTTCTGATGAACCCATGTCTTTGTGGCGTTGCTATATCTGCTTGTGAGTCGTATATTCTCCTCTTTGTGCAGACGGTTATGGAAGCCATGGGCCTGATTGCCATCATAGTGAATTGTTATCTGATTGGGCAGTGTGGTCAGCTGCAACGTCTCTTTCCTTGGCTCAGCCCTGAGATGGCCATCATCTCAATTGTCATCCTAGAGGTACAGAAACGTGCTCCCTCTACATTCTCCCGTCTGATTTTGATGTTCAGGAGTTTTCCATCAATATCTTCAAAAATAACCTTTCTGAAGTCACTGCCACTGACAGTGGATAAGTGTCTGGGTTCCATAAATACAAGCACACAAACATAGCTTTTTTTATTTTTTTTTGGACGGATATAAACAACATCATTACCCAGGCCTCAAACACCTAATCCTCCTACATTTTGTACGATTCTCTCTCTCTCTCTCTCTCCCCCTCTCTCTCTGTAGCACTTTGCCATTCTCCTAAAGTATGTGATCCATGTGACTATCCCTGACATCCCTAGCTGGGTGGCTGACGAGATGGCTAAGCTTGAGTACCAACGCAGGGAGGCCTTTAAGGTAATGTTGCCAAAACATTATTTGACCATTTTTGTTTTTCCTAGAGATGGAAATATAAAGATAAAACCCCACTGCCTCGGATCGTGAGAGGTTTGTTTTCCTTGGTGAATATTGCAAACTTCCATTTCAGAATAAAATAATTGTATTGATCTTTTACAGTTTTATGTAAAAAATGTTTTATTGTGTACTACATATGTTAAGACTTTTATACAGATATTTATTTCGATATATATATATATATAATATATAATATAGAGAGAGAGAGAGAGAGAGCATAGAGAATTAAATGTGGCTATGTGTGTGGATAGAGTCATGTGTGGATATGGTTAAACAGCTGGGTTTGCCTGTGTTTCCTCCACAGAAACACGAGCGGCTGGCCCAGCAGCCATGTGTGTGTGGATAGAGTCATGTGTGGATATGGTTAAACGGCTGGGTTTGCCTGTGTTTCCTCCACAGAAACACGAGCGGCAGGCCCAGCAGCACTATCAGCAGCAGCAGAGAAGGAAGCGCGAGGAGGAGGAGAGGCAGAGGCAGGCTGAATACCAGGCCAGGAGGGAGAAGGAACGTGACGAGGGCAAGTCTGACTCGGGTGGAGGCGGGGATTATCACCACGACAAGAGTCACGGGGGCAAGTCGCGCTCAGGCGGCGGCGGCGGCGGCGGCGGCGGGAGCGGGGGCGACAAACCCAAAAGGCCCAGCTCGCTGCTGGCCAACAATAATGTGATGAAGCTGAAGCAGATAATCCCGCTGCAGAGCAAGTTCTCCTCCGGCACGGCTCGGTCCCCTCAGTCACCCACTGGGAGTGAACCCAAACTTCCAGGATTCCTCAGCTTCAAGTTCCTCAAGTCGCCCGAGAACAAGAAGGAGGCCGCTGCCGCCGCCGCCGCCGCCGTGTCCACTGCAGCTGCCGCCAGTCAGGAGAAATCGCAGTCTCCCAGCAAATCCTTCAACCCTGGGAAACTCTTTAACTTTGGTAAGTCTGAAGGGGGTGTCTGTGTTAATGGGGCTCAGCAGGCCAGACCGGGAGAGACTTCCCAGCCCCTGGATAAGCAGCCCACAAAGTCTGACCTGAACGGAGTGCCTGATGAAATACCGTCTCCTGGAGGAGAAGGAGAGGAAAACAGACACTCCACAGACTCTGAGCTTCCTGGCCCTAAAGTCTAACCCCTCGAAAGCAAACACGTCAAGTAAAAAACACGAAAAAACAAAGACGGGCGATGGCTGATGAAAAATTCCAGTTCTCCTGTCCGAGGTTTGGACAGCTGTATGGACAAGTTGGCCCACTGAGAGCTTAGAAACCAACTGACATTTCAGACTCTCACTCCCTTCCCCACCACACACAAATACCCTTTCTGCAATACATACAGGAATGCATGACCCGCATTTCTGATCTTTTTTTAATCTTTTTCAGAAAAAGGAAGTGCATTGTCTCTTGATTTGTTCTATAGTCTGAAAATTGTAAGCGTCTCTCGGTGGTTCGCCTCGTAAACTCACGGTCTGAAAAAGGTGGATTCTGAACTACAGCCCTGAATTCATAGCAGGACCATTCTTAATCCCCTCAAAATGATCATCAGATATTTCTGCCATAGTATTTGAATCTGCATAAATACTACCTGTGAACAATTCAAGGCCAATACTTTTTTCTTTCTTTTTTTTATGGTGTCCTGCAGTTCGATTAGCTTAAGTGTCAATCAATGTTTCAAATTTGACAGAACTGCAAACAAATTCATACCTCATGCACTTCCATTTAGGTGACATCCGACTTACTGCAAGCTTTAATTACAAAAGGGAAAACAACGTTTTGTACATTTTCTTTCATTCAACTGCAATATTTAAACTTCAGATGCCACTAGTTTGTACTGAATATCATGATTTTTACCACCAACCGACAGATATGGTGATATGTAGAGGTGATAGTGGGATGTTCATTTGAAGTATGAAATGAATTAGTTATGAATGGCGATTAGTACAGTTATCAATTGCTCTCATCATTTCACAGAAATTTTAATGTGATTTGTTCAAAATACTTAGACGAAATATTTTGTCTTGCTTTGTACCACTGTGGCTAGCTGGCTAGCCTTAATCCTAACTGGGCTAAAGTTAACTAGCTATTTTTATCAGTGAATTAATCGTTTTGTACTATCATTAACAGTCCTGTGAGATGATGAGGGGAAACCCACTGCCTTACTAAATCCCCTGTTTTGTATTGATTACGATAGTCGGTTTTAAAACCCCAACAGTTCACTCACACATTGTGCCACTTTCCACTGCTGCGCTGCACCATGCCAAATCGTGGGTTTCACCGTTCTTGGGCGATTTCTATTTGCCTACGCCCCCCTTGGTTCCAGGTCTCAAGTTCGCTGACCAGCTCGCTTTTGTGTCTAAGGCCGAGCAGGAACCAGGGCGGTGGGTCTGGTTAGAAACTGACCATACTCAATAATGACTGGTGTTTATGTACATTAAACAATTTCGCTGTTAATGGAGAGCAAAATTTAAACTGCTGGATTCCTTTATTCTTCACTATGTTCATAGTTTGAAGGGAGGGTTGACTGGAAAATATTTTACTAGACTCTTTTGTCTGGACGTCTGTTCACTTATGAATTAAAGATTGAATTTTGACCCTTGTTTCATATGGTTCAGCCCGGCGCGGGACGGTTCCTGGCAGTAGTGGAAATGGGGCACAAATCTCATCTCTTGCTGGCTGCGCAGATATAATTAGACCCGATGGAAGAGCACTTAGTGGTCCTTCACATAGTAATCCATATGTTCATGAGTTCGGTACAGGTTGTAAGGTAAGGGATTTTCTAGGGTCGGTTCGGGTTGTTGGTGGCACTGATGAGAAGATACTGTAAGCACCTGAGCACTTGTCCTGTCATTCAAAAGGAATCTGGCTGTACAGTATACCGGACTCCCAGTCACTTATTTGGATATCCAAAATGCGTGTAGTGCTTCTGGGTTCACTAATTCTGATTCTCTTTTGCAATATTTAAAGCTCCCTTCATTTTAAACAGATTTAATCCAGTGACAGAATTACAAAATGCAAAAGCTTTTCTTCTTTAAACCTCTGTGACTGTGGCTGTTGCACTGCTGGAAGTAACAGTTTTATTTAAATAAAGGGAAGTGTTATTTAAAATCCTTAATAATTATAAAAAATGTAACCACAATACTGAGAGTTTGACAAGTGTCTTTTCTAAGTTTTTGTTAATTTTTTTAAGGTGGCCTGAACTATTGTGGCCTGCACAATCATAATCCTGTAACGCAATTACTGATAAACAGTGTTGAATGATCACGATTAAAACTGACGCGCAAACATAACTGGATTATGGCCTAGACTAGCCCGGTACATCCTGTTTACTTTACTTTGAATGTGTCTGCATATACTTTATGTTAATTGATTTTATCTAATTTAATTAACATTTTGCTTACAAACATGGCCAGGGAGCAGTGTCTCAAATGGATAAAGGGAATGAAATTTTTTTTTTTTTTTTTTTTTAAACAACAACATTTGCACTAAAGTCTGATGCCCTGCAAAAAGAACGAGTTTGTGTCCCAAGGGAAGGGAGAGCGTCCGGTCTGTCTCATAACATATGCAAAAGCTTGGCATTTGTTTTATTCTGCAATGTCTTCTCAGTTTTTGTGGAATGGATCCGTAACGCTGGAGGTCTTTCTCCTTAAGTTAGTTCCTAGGTACGAATATGATCCATTACATTTGGGTAAATCCACATTGGTTAAAGATTTTATTTATTTATCTATCCATTTGTGTATTGTTTACATCTGTTGGTTTCAAGTCAATGATTTGCCAAAGGAAAACCAAAACCAGGGATGACATGGAGCCATTATGGTTTTTGGTATCAGCATCGAAAAATAATACTAAGACGAAAAATGAAATCCCACTGCTCCCCCAGAAGGCTCTGGAAGGTTCTATACAGTGCTCCTGTGCTGCTGTCGTCTTGAAAATAAATTGGCTCGGAGGCTGTGCCAAAACACGGAGTTTAAAGAGAAACCATAACATATCTTACTAATTACCTGTGCATTTAAAGGAGTAATACATTGAAGGTAGAGAGCAGCGTAGAGGGCAAAAAAAGAATTATCTTTCGGAAGTTCTCAAGGTGACAGAAGCTTTAGGGGGGGATGACCATCGGTTAATGATTAGATATGTTACCTCAGACAATAAGATGTATCATATTTAGAACATCCAGCACACTCTACCCTTTTGGTCTGTCCCACATTGAGGGAGATAACAGCGTTAACTATGCACTTTTTGTTTTCTTGCTGACCATAGCCTTTTCAAAGAACTTTGCAATAATGAGGAGAATTGAATAATAGTCCAGGAACGGTCCTGAAAGTGCTTAGCTATACCACACGTTGTGACACCTCTAGTCTGCGGTTTCCAGCCTTACTGACCTCCCTCTCAATATTAATGTTAACAGCCCAACCCCACCTCTCTCACACACCACATAAATCTTCCAATCTGGGCTAAATCCGACACGCCAAGTTTTAAATAGCAAATCTAATTTAAAAGGACTCCCCAGTTGTAATGTATTCCTAAAGACTGAACTCTCTCATTCACCTGTCTGCTATAGGACAGATACTAAAATATCCAAATTGCAGTAGATGTTGTTTCTACGGGCTGTTTATTTTTGGACAGTGGTAAATATTTCATCAAAATTCCGTTGTTATTATTACAACTCATAATAAGAGAACAGTAGTATATTTAACTCTCTGATTGATAATGGTATTGGATAGTATTCAGCTTTGCTCTAACGTTGAGTAAAGGCTTAATGGATTTTAGGTTACCTGGAGGAGATGTATCGGTCCAAAGGAGCTGCTGTACAGAGTGAACGTGAAGTGTTATTTGCGATGGAATTTGAGGTTAACATCTCTCGTCCACTATTCCAATAAACCAATTGTCCTACTTCAGCTACCATAAGAGTTTAACTCGGCTTGGTCTTAATGAACAGTTCACCGAATTTCTGCACTTGGATGCCCTTTATGACAAACAGGCCGGTTTTATCAAAGAAGTATCACTTTTGGTTTAATTTGGTATTGGTATCATAGTAACAAAATCTCACTGAAGCGTATGCTCTCTGGTATGCGGAAAATGGGTTTGTAGTGTCGCCTAAAAGAGGAGAATTGGATTGGGGGTTTTTTTGGGAAAATGTGAGTTGGAGCCTTAAGGCATGAAAAGTGTTGAAAATAGTGTCATGGACCTCAAAGAAGGGAATTTGAACAAGAATTTGTGAGGAGTGGTGAAAATTTTCTTCTGAATTTATTCAATAACAATCATTTAAAAATACAAGTCTTCATTAAAAACTTTGCCATCTGAGTGGACATCGCGTACTCTTCTGATGTATACAAAAAAACCTTTTGAGTTGTTTTGTTATTAAGAAAAAAAAGATTATACTGGAAAATGGGATTATTTATTTCTTTTAATTTATTTTGTCATATTTTTGTAAGATCTGCAAATAGATAATAAAATAATTTTTAAAAATGAGAATGAGTTTCTTTGCCAAATTTACCACCATTACTAAGAAAGGTCACTGCATTGTAGTTGTCTTTTAATGGTATACTTTAATGGTTTTACAAATGGTGCTAATATGAGACAAAACTTCCATGAATTTCAATCACAAATTATTAGTTACTTCAGGTATTTAATGGGTCAGAAACATTTTTTTTAAACAATGCAAGAGCTTTAAACATTTGATAAAGTATTAAACTGCATTTGTTTGTAATTTTTCAAAACTTCACTTTTAATATTAATTGTACAGGATGGGGGGGGGGCTTATCAAAAGGTGCATTCACTCTTTTGTAAGTTGTTTAATCCAAATCCACGTGAATCTTTATTTACTTCCCAATTATCAACTTCTGCAAACACTGGTTGATTTAAAAAAAAAAAAAAAAAAGGCTTGATAAAGAATAATAACCAAATGAAGTGTTTTTTCTACATATCATTTACAGAATTTGGTATCTTCAGTAAGTAGTGTCCTAAAATTATATTTAACCTGGAGTCTGGATTACAAACGCTCAAAACTAAACAGAATATTCTGTATGCAATTCTCAAGGACTTTTTAAAAAATTATTTACAGCTGCCATCCAAAGCCTAAAACCCAAACACGTCAATACAGAAATAAGGCTAAAAACTTAAATGAAACAGAAAAAAAAACTGTTTGTATATTCATACGCATCCACAATTTCCTTGGAACAGCAGACCGCTTGTTGAGTAGAACCGGGTCAGAGGGTTATGTTTAGAGATTATGGTTCTGGCTAATGGTAACGATAAGCAAATCGCATTCTTTAGTCTTTTTCTTATTCCAACTCTACAGACCTGAGGAGCACCTTAGAGCTGCAGCATTAGCTAGGCATCGTGGTACTAGCAGATTACTGTGTGTCGGAACTAAATGACTGGGTCCACGTTCCATGGGTCTATTCAACCTATTCCCAACTCACAATAATAAGACACCTTTCCCCTTTTACATTCTTACAGGGGAAACACAAACCTGGATTTTAAAATGTATTTTAATTTTAATAAAACCAAATAATATATATATATTTTTTAATGCATCAAATGCTTACGAATTACAGTATACTTCATCATTTTCAGTTAGCAGCAGTGCACTGCTTGATGACGTATCTCCAGATCGAACAAACAGAAAATACGGCATTTTGCTTTACTGATGGTGGTCTCCAATGCACATCATCTGCTTTACTGAAATCAGTCTACTCAGGCAAACGGACAACCTGACCTTGGGAAGGTCGCGGGGGGAGGGGGACACGCACCGAAATACACGGGTGCACGCACGCGCACGCTGCGAGACAAACTATGGCTGTGTGTCTAAAACCATAGGTAAAGGCTTTTGATTCGTTGAGCAGACGATATGGCTTTTAAAATAGCAGCAGAGGGAAACTGAACATTTCTATGGTATGATCGAGTCTCCCTGCAAAGTTACTAGTGCATATTCAGACAGCAAACGTTCGCAGCTACAGTATTGATTTTGCGATGAGCCCTGTACGAGGTACTGACCTCTCCTACCAACTGAGAGTTAATCACTGAAAAAGTCCCTTTGCTGTTCTTACGTCGCTGAAAATAGTCATCAGCTGAAGTTATAAAGCCTGTCCCAAGGATCACAGGGATAGGAGATTAACGAGATGAGATGTTGGTCCCAATTGTCCATGGGGCTGAAAGTTACCATATGCTGGCTCTGAAAGTCTCTTCAACAACGTTTTACTTAGTTTCGGTTCCTGTCACTTCATTCACATTTACATACGCAGCGGTCATAATAACTTAAAAGTCTAAAATCAACAGAGCACTTATAGTAATTTATCTAAGTAGTACTCCTCTCTTTTTTAAATCGAAATAAACCATAAATAATAGTTATCACATGAGACCGACTAATTTCTACACCTTCCCCTCAAATTGTTTGCATTTTAGATTCTGACCTACAATAGTTAAAAAAAAAAAAAAAAAAAAAAAGGTTTTTGATGTGAAGAACAGTCTATGCCAGCCAAAGCATAACAGAACATGAAGGTTCAGCATCATGAAAGATTGTAAGATCCATAAGTACAGCAACTACAGATGAAAAGAGGACTGGTTCACTGCAATGTTAAACTTGGCAAGTATAGAAGAAAGTATTTAACTTCAGATTTGTATATTGTTATTTTTAGTTTTAACCCGTACTAATACTCGCACACAGGTTGGGGTAGCACAACTAGACCCAGTTAAACTTGACCCTAGAAACTTAGCATGTTAGCTTTTTGTTTGTTGGACCATCCATGAGCGTGAATCTTCAATATCTGCCACCCTATCAGCTACATTGCATTGAAAAGGGCAAATGTGTAGCAAGGTGCATCATTCAAAAGACTTCCATTAACACCAATCCTACATAAGGCAAAGCTTAAGTAGTCCACACAGTTCTATACATGCACACAACATAATCCAGTAACTAGTGGTTACAGGACTGTCCTATACTTCATAAAGATTTTCAATCCCAAAAAATAGGAGTATTTTTTCCAATTGATAACACTTCTTATCAAAAACATGCTTGGACATATAACTAACTAAATAAGAAACAAAGGAATCATGAAGAGACCAGAATAAAAGAGCCACATCTACTGAAATAACTACATTTAAATAACTCGAGACACTAAGAGTGGACGTTTCTGCATGAGAATCAGTGAGCAAAGACTGAGGGGAAAGAAAAAAAGCTTACTGAAAACTGAAATTAACACTTTCCTCTGAATGGAGTTTCACTTCATCAACGCAGGTGTTCCTGGGTCTGACAAGTGTCACTACATTTAAAAAAAAAACAGACTGACTAGCTTTCACTTTGGCAACTAAGTTGGCTATTTGTATTTTTTTTTTTAATCCACCCCCATTCGCCTTCAAATATTCACACAAAGTATTGTGGAATCACCACATTCTAATTACAGGATGCCACAGAAGAAAGAAAGAAAAATATTAATCTTACATCACTGCTACAGGCAGCAAAGGCTTCCAAAAACTCAAAACGAGATAAAAAAAAAAAAAAAAGACATGTTGAACATCAACACAATGTAGAGGTTTTCTCCAGTTTCTCTCCTGTCATGGTATTTTAAAAAGAGTTCAGTCTTGAGTCCAAAAGAGTGGGAGAATGGGAGAGACGTTGCCATGCCCTTTATAGTCAGGAGAGGGCAGTGTAATATGAACCGGGGAGCTTTGAACACATCAGGAATCTCTTGTTTGAGTGTATGACATATCTTTTTAAATGCCATTTTTAAAGTGTAATTCTTAGATCCCAGTAGACTCCCTGTCCATTATTTGTCCTCCTCAACCAACTGTGTAAACACAATATTTCTACGCGAATACGTTTGTGTGCTTGTATCCATCTGTTGAATTGTTATGTTTGTGTGTACGTGCGTGTGTGTGTGAGAGAGAGAAAGAGAGAGATACTCTGCTCCACCACATGTTTAAGTGTCCTCATTCATCTCTTGGCTGTCTGTTCGAGCAATTTTCCGGGGTGGTGCTGGACTGTCCCCCTCTCCTTGATCCTGTTCCCGCTTCTTGGCTGCATTCTGTTCAAAAGAGGGGCGGGAGGAAACCTTTATTAAAACTGCATTGGTCAGATATATACACATCTGAATGTTTCAAACTGCTTCATTGCCCAGGCTCAATCTCATTTTGTCCTCACCTTTTTGTCCCACTGTTGGTGAAGGTAACGCAGAAGAATATTTGTTTTCTCTGTCACAATGACTATAAAACAAAAGGTTAATTTGTTAGATTTAGAGAATAGAATGATCTGCAGTGTCAGACAGTGGAATTAATCTTTGGTTAATTTCACAGCAATTATGGGGCGTGTATAAACATTTATACATTAAAAATTAACCTCTAACCTCCATCTCAACTTTACTTAGTTACTCTAGGGCAGTGGTTCTCAATCCTCCTCCAGGTGGACCACTGCACTTAATGGTTTCCGATATTCTTTAAACAGCTATTGGCTGCAGTACTGGGAGGGAACAATGAACTGGTTCAATAATGACAATTATTTGATTGCTGGAATAAAAACATGCACACTCAGTGAGGCTCCAGAACCACAACGCTGTGGGATGATTTTCTTCCAAGACTATACCTGGAGAACTGATATTCTCAAAGACTCCAAACAGTAAATGTGCCGCCTAAACGTCAAGCTCCTAAGAGGTCACAGACTTGAATCAAATTGATTGTCAGATCGATTGCCATTCGGGGGTAGTACAGAGAGATGGAGCAAGTCAGTAGAGGTACTCCTAGCTCCTCACTTAAAAAGCTAGACCTGTGGAATAACATGCACCGGCCGGGTCGAGTGCCATTCAGAGGGACATGCCACTCCTCCAACATGCTGCCTAGCCTGCTTTATGTTCAATGACCCATTGAACCCATTGGAGCGGACGGATCGAGCACATTTGCATCGTCCCTGTGTGAAGAGACGGTCCAATAACACTTTCCCTGATTTTAGTCCGATCTCTTTTAAATTCAAACGCAAAGCCATTGGGGGATTAACAACTCTGATTTAATAAAATAAAACGTATCCATTTGGAGGGAAATAAGACCTACTGCAGTTCCAGAAAAGTGACACAGGATTTTTTTATTTATACATGACGTAAAAGGAACTTACTTTGTTCAGAAGGGTACTCGCGTGTTGGGAGGTAAACAGATGGTCGTCTGTTCTGCAACAGAAAAATGCGAGGGTTGATCTTCAGTAAAACTTCACAATCATTTATAATAAAACTAGCAGGTTTAACAGAGGAAATTTCAGCTCTTACTTCTCCTGCTACATGAGCACCTAATCCCAATTAACACCTTTTGAATTTTCTCACAAAATTAGGGAAAAACCACAATGATGTTTATCCCTTTATTAAAACTAAATGAATCATAACATATCATTATTAAGCAGTGTCTGACCAGTGAGACATAAATACACATCTTACAGTTCGATTAAAACCAAGTAAAGGTTGAGACAAAAACCATCATACATAACAGGTGACGTTTGAGACCTTAACCTATGTTACAATGAAAAAAAATACATGAATCTGATATTACGCAGAATTCAAATGCAACAATGTACTCAGATTTGAGCATATCATGTTTGTAAACCACAGTTGTCATAAACAAAACAGAAACAGATGAAATCAGAGCCATTTCACTTTCAAAATGCTGAAGAAAAACTAAATAAATACTTACCGATGCCTTGCAGACAGAGTCTGCATGGAACCTGCTGAAATTGCTCTTGTTGTACACAGGCAGGCCCTTCAGAAAATCCGCCTATACGAAAAATATAAGTTAGTTTAGAAGAATTCTTGTCTATGGCGATGTTAAACCCTCCAAGCCTGAAGTGCTAAAATCTCTGACATCTGACAGGTACCACTGCTTTTCGTGTACAATGCCAACAAATGCTCATAATGAGAAAATAAACCAGGATATATTAATAGATCTGAAAGCCTTATTTGAAGGCCTAACATTTGTAACAACACGTTAGTAGTACTGTCAGGCTAGCTACTGTCAAATTGTTACTATACAGTAATTGTAATAATAAACATCTTTCGTTGTGGTTATTAAAAAATAAAAATAAAAAACAACTTAAAAAAACCACACACACAGTCCTTACAAATGTATAAATATCAAAAAGACGTCCTTGGTACCTAATACGCCTTCACCATTTCGTTAACTGTAAAGTTGGCTGGTTACGTGAACACTGCATACATATCTCAATAAGGGAAAAAACGTGAGATTTGTATCCTGCTCAGACAGTGACCAATACATGATCCATGATTCTCTGGCTAAGGGATTTGGGAGAGGTAACAACTATAGCCAGCTTGGACACACCTACCTGGCTAAATGATGGCTTTGCAAAAAAAAAAAAAAATCCCTGTACTAGTTTCCTGTCGAAATAGCTATGTTCCTGTTTTTTTTTTTTTAAACATATAATTTACCTCAACAACAAAGGGTATACTATACTAAATGCCGTTTCTAATACTATCGACTAGCTAATAACCCATTGGTCATGATGTAGCTAGCTAGCTGGCTGGCTGGCTGGCTAGCTAGCTAGCTAGCATGACTACGATACACTCTTCGCCCATCATTGTAGAGAATCTAATATGATCCGATATTTTATAGTACAATAATATTAGTTTAACTATACGTTACCTTATCCATTTCGTTGCTTTCTGGCGTGTCTAAATCGTCAACGACACACGTCCAACACTTTTAGAGCGCACAAACCACAAAACAATGTGGACTAGTGTAGTTTACTACAAGAATGATACTAGCTATCTTGCTACCACAACCAAGAAATCATTCGCAAATCTTTATCAGAATGTCCGGTTTACAGGACATAACCAACCCAATATCAAGTTTCTAGTTCTAATTTCACTAACTATTATAAGGACACTGGTGAAATATATTAATGTAAGACACTCCTTTAGTTGAAACCCACCATATTTCGTTTCGTTCAGTTCATAACAAACGAACTACACTTAAATGAACTACCTCCAACGAATCACCATTGGCTACCAGTCCCCTCGAAGGTATGACAGTGGCAAATGTGTGATTACTGTGAATTAATTCAGAAAATATCGTACTTTAATTGGACGAAAATCTATGCCTATCATTTCAAATCCCTGTGAAACATCGTGATAGGTTGAGAGAAACTCAATCACGTGGGTGACTTTTAAGGAGACGTGAAAGCGGAGGAGACCGGAGACAACTCGTTTATTAATAACTTTATTGAAAACTTAAAAAATCTAAAGTAGAAAATTGCATTTTATTATTTACCCCAATAATTTGAGAGGTCAACAACAGACTCGATTGATTAATTGTACTTTCCAATATACCGTAGTGAGCCTTAGAAGTTGCAAAGAGTGCCATACCTGGCAATCACTCAGCATAACAATGTGATATAATTAACGACACTGTCATATATCTGATATTACATTATGCCAGTGTTTAAACTGGGGCAGACTAACATTGTAAGTCTCCCCCAAATTCTCATTCTTATGACTACATGTCGTTAAGCTTTGAAAAATAACAATTGGAACTACACTATATGGACAAAACTATTGGGCCATACCTCTTAATCATTTAATTCAGGTGTTTCATTCAGTCCCATTGCCACAGGTGTGTAAAATCAAGCACCTAGCCATGCAGTCTGCCTTTACTAACATTTGTGAAAGAATGGGTCAGTCTAAAGAGCTCACTGAATTTGAGCATGGTACTGTAATAGGATGCCACCGTTGCAACAAGTCAGTTCGTGAAATTTCTTCCCTCCTAGTAGTATTATTGCAAAGTGGAAGCGTTTAGGAACCACAGCAACTCAGCCATGAACAGGCAGACCATGTAAAGTTACAGAGTGGGGTCGGCAAGTGCTGAGTCGCATAGTGCGTAAAAGTCGCCAACGCTCTGCTGACTCAATAACTACAGAGTTCCAAACCTCATCTGGCATTAACATCAGCACAAAAACTGTGCACCGGGAGCTTCATCGCATGGTTGAGCAGCTGTATGCAAGTCTTACATCACCAAGCACAATGCCAAGCATCGGATTGAGTGGCGTAAAACACGCCACCACTGGACTGTGGAGCAGTGGAAACAGTGGAGTGACGAATCACGCTTCTCTATCTGGCAGTCTGATGAATGAGTCTGGGTTTGGCGAATGCCAGGAGAACCTTTCCTGCCTGACTGCATTGTGCCAACTGTAAAGTTTGGTGGAGGAGGGATAATGCAATGGGGTTGTTTTTCTGGGG